>JBAIZL010000006.1:41862336-42107336 GCA_036971475.1 Prosapia bicincta | reverse complement strand
TATGTAGTAAATTTGAAAATGGATTCTTTTAAACTCTACCATAAGTTAAGAATTTTGAAGAATATGCTCTAGAAATGGTGAAAGTGAAAAAAAAATCAACTCAATGATTGAAACAAAGCAAAAATATCTGGGATTTATAATCTGCTCTATAATATAACATATATTTATGGTTGAATCATAAGTATATATGATTATCCTGTAAGTGGGGAAGATCAAAATTTGTTTTTTCCCAGTTTGATTTAAATCCAAGGTTTTGCCCCTATTAACCTGATGAGGACTTGATGTTATAGTGAAGTATGTGTGTGTCATTTTGTTATATCAATGGCAAATCAAGCAACTACTGAATATACTCCAGTATAAGAATGAAAAGTGTTCTCATAAAGAAACAAAATCAGCGTATGCATTTTTCAAGCGAACCTTCCTAGAATAAAGTTTCAGAGCTAATGCTATCTTCAAGAAAATGAAAACTAAAGAGCTAAAATATTCTTATCCAAACTAATATATAAGTTGTTTGATGTGCTAGAGACTTTGATATAGTAGAGGCTAAGACCAAGTTATTAAAACTTGCAGATTTTTGGTTATACATCTTCAAGTTTTTAATAATACTTATTTATTAATTCACTGGTAAAATACCACTACTTACAGATATTTCTTAATATTTCTCAACAGACATATTTCACACCTTGGTTAATGCATTGTTCAATGCTGGAGGCCCAGAGACTCAAGAGTCTTGTTCGTGATGCACAGCATTAAACAATGCACTGACCAAATGGCAGAACACATCTCCTGAGAAATAACAGTAAGTAGTGGTTTTTGCATTAGGAATTATTAAGTAAGTATGTTATTATAGAATAATAGGCGTATTTATTCACAAATCTTTATTTTACTATTATTATATAACACACTATTTTAGTTTTCCTTCTGCAATAAATTTACTTCTCTTGTTCTAGGTGTGCTTTTGCAATGTATGACCATTATTGCATTATCAAAATTGTGGACAATTGAGAATTAAAGCTGTTATAGCAGGCTTTTTGTGGTTTGAAGAATTGTTGAACTGTTGATATATATATATATATATATATTATAAAATTTAGATGAATTATTTTTTCTTGTTGAATGTGTATGGTGAAATAAAATAATTTTCATAAACAAGAATATACGAATATTACTTCATTTTATTGTTCATTGAAGCTTTTCGCTAATTTACATTATTAGCATTTTCAAAATATATAAATCACTGTCCAGTTATGTGACCAGAGTAAGACTGTACTTCTTACTGAACAGTCTTACTCTGGTCACATAACTGGACAGTGATTTATATATTTTGAAAATGCTAATAATGTAAATTAGCGAAAAGCTTCAATGAACAATAAAATGAAGTAATATTCGTATATTCTTGTTTATGAAAATTATTTTATTTCACCATATATATATATATATTAGTTTATATATTATATTTATTATTATATAAATTATATATATATATATATATAATACGTTTCTTGTTTAATAATTTAAAACAACATAGGTTATTCAAATACAAACAAGAATACTTATTAATTCTTTAAAAATATTCTTGTATTTGAATAACCTATGTAGTTTTAAAATATATATATATATATATATATATATATATATATATATATATATATATATATATATATATATATATATATATATATATATTGATATTTTACGTTGTCCATTATTTTTCCGTTGCACTGACTTTATGAAGTTCATATATTACTATTGTAAATACTTTTATCCACCACTAAGTGCAATAATTTTCCCGGCAAGCTGGCCTGAGCAACCGGGCGGGTCCACAGGTGGCGGATAGTGGGACGGCCTACAGAAATGTAGGTTACCTGTGAATAAGGATTCCGGAAGGTTTCTGAATATGCAGGCCTGGACCAAGGCTATGGTTCAAAGGTGAGGAATTATAACTCCTCGTCAGTCTACTGGTTGGGGGCGGTAGAAATAACTGCTCTGACTGGGGAGACTGGGGTAGTTGGGAATTAAGTCCTCACAATGCTACTCTCACCTCCCGGGTGAACCAAGGGCAATGCGACAGTGAAGTAAGGGCGTGAAACTACCCTAACGACACAGTTGTAAAAAAGAGAGTAAAGCAGGCTGTTCGCTTCATGAGCAACAGTTAATAATGTCCTGAACTTGGGGTGTGCTTCAAGGTCAGTGACTGAATACCAAATCCAAGGTGGAAGGCATCGTGCCGAAGGATGAATGGCTGCAGGGTATAAAATGCAGTTGCACACGATCCCCTTGAGGAACCAGACAAAACCTCACTGTATGTTGTCTTGCCAGGGCAGTGGGGCTCTGCTCTGGTCGACCGTTATTTCCCCCATACTCGTGGGACTTTAATGGACCAAGTAAGTAAAAGAATTGATTTCGAGACTGCACAGACAGTGGGAGCCAATGAGACGGCAAACCGTGAGTCTGTAGCAGATGTGTCAACGTCAACGCCAACCATCACTGGAGGTGCGGGGGCGGCTGTCAAGCTGCCGACTGCAGAAACCGGTGAAGTGGCTGTAGAGTTGAGCACGCTGTCTAGTCCTGGGGCTGCTCTGCGGACCCAGGCGACTGCAAATTAAGCAGAACAATGATCAAGATCCTCCAAGTGAACCTACAGCATAGCAGGGCGGCGAGTGCTGTCGTGTGTAGGATGCTGGACAGGGGAGAGGTGGACTTGGTTCTCATCCAGGAGCCATGGATTTCTGGAGGACGAATATGCGGGCTGGCGACATCTGGAGGTAAGTTGTTGTACGATAAGGACTCCGGTGTTCCCAGGACGTGTATCCTGGTTAGGAGGGGGTTGAGTGCTTTTGTACTAACAGACTTCTGCTGCAGGGACTTAATAGCAGAAACGGTGGAGCTGCGGGCGGAGGGGAGGATGAAGAGGCTGAACCTTGCCACCGCATATCTCCCCTTTGACTATGCGGGGGCTCTACCAACACAAGAGCTGAGGAGGCTGGTCGAGCACTGCGGGGCTGTGGATGAGGAGCTGCTGGTGGGGATGGATGCTAACTCCCATCACACTTCGTGGGGAAGTACAGGTACCAACACTAGAGGTGAGGAACTTTTAGCTTATCTTAGCTCTAAGAATTTACTAGTCTTAAATCAGGGGGAAGAGCCGACGTTTGTCACTAGGGCCAGACAGGAGGTCCTGGACATTACGGCGGCATCAAACCAGACGGCTAGGTATGTACTAAACTGGCATGTGTCGGATGAACCATCTTCTTCTGACCACAGACATATTAGGTATGATATCTCTCTAAATCCAGCCATGCTTCGGCCAACCAGGGATCCAAGAAGAACAGACTGGGACTCCTACAGGAGGGACCTGGGAGTTCGGATTGAGGAGGCTGGATTGGAGTATGGTGGGAGGAGAGAGCTAGAAGACTCTGCCGCATTGGTTGGCGAGGCTATAGTAGAATCCTTTACTGATAACTGCCCTCTTAGTGAGGGGAGAAAAGTAGGGGATCCGTCATGGTGGAGCAAGAAGCTAGCCAAACTTCGGAAGACCACCAGGAGACTCTTTAATAGAGCAAAAAAGAACGGGGAGTGGGACCAGTATAGGTAAACACTAACCGAATACAACAGGGCAATTAGAGAAGCACGCAGGAAGTCCTGGAAGGAGTTTTGTCAAGAGATTGACAAAACTCGGGAAGGGGCACGACTGCATAAAGTGCTATCTAAGGACCCAGTTAACCCGGTGGGGATGCTAAGAACCCCACTGGGAAATATAACAAAAACTGCAGGGGAAACTGTGGAAGAATTAATCAGAACACATTTCCCTTCCAGTACCCTGAGGAAACTTGGGGGAGCAGACACTGAACCAGTTGCCAAACTCTCCACAAGACGTGGTAAGAGGGAGGACTGGGAAGTGGCAAGGAGGATAGTAACTCCACAAAGGGTAAGATGGGCTATTGGCACATTTAAACCCTACAAATCTCCAGGTCCAGATGGGATCTATCCTGTGCTGCTGCAGCAGGGAATGGATTTGCTGGTACTGGTACTTACTAAATTATACAGGCTAAGCATTGCTTTAGGGCATGTGCCGGCAGTCTGGAAAGCTAGTAAGGTGGTCTTTATACCTAAGCCCACCGGTAACCAATCGGAAGGGAAAGGATACAGACCTATTACACTCATGTCCTTTGTTCTTAAGGGACTTGAAAAACTGGTTGATAGGCATATTAGGGGGGGGGGTGCTTTGGCCATAAAACCACTGCATTGGAACCAGTATGCTTATCAACTGGGGAAATCCTGCGAGGGAGCTCTCCATCAAGTGGTTGGTAGGATTGAGCAAATGATCGCCAAGAAAGGTTGTGCAATAGGTGCCTTCCTCGACATTGAAGGGGCTTTCAATAACCCCTCAGTGGAGACGATGGTAAGTGGTGCAAGACGTCATGGAGTGGATGCAACCACTTGTGGTTGGATAAGTTCCATGTTAACAAACAGAAGCATTTCTGTAGAGGTGGCAGGGGAGGTCAGAAGGGCGGAGACAAGTCTGGGCTGTGCACAGGGGGGGGGGGGGGTTTCTCTCTCCTCTGTTGTGGTGCCTAGTGGTTGACAACCTTATTGAACTCCTGAATGAACAGGGGTACTTCTGTCTAGGATATGCGGATGACATAGTTGTTTTGATCCTGGGCAGATTCCCTGATACAGTCCTTGAGGTAATCAGAAATCCTCTACGACTGATTGAAGAGTGGTGTAAAAAGGAGAACCTTAGGGTAAATCCAAAAAAGACTGCTCTCATTAACTTCACCAGACAGTGAAAAGATCTGACGACCAGGATGCCCCGCTTGTTTGGTGAATACCTTGAGTTTGTGGGGGAGGTGAAGTACCTGGGAGTTACTCTGGACAGGAAACTCACCTGGAACCCACATCTTGAGAGGACAGTTAACAGGGCCAAAAGGGCACTGATGACTGTGAGAAGAATGGTGGGTAAGAAATGGGGACTGAAGCCATCAATGATGCACTGGATGTATCTGAGGGTGATAAGACCTATGATTACCTATGGAGCTCTGGTGTGGTGGACAAAGGCCAACCAGGCACAGACAAGAGCTAAACTGAGCTCTATCCAGAGATTGGCCTGTCTGTGCACACTGGGAGCGATGTCAACTACACCAGGTGCAGCAATGGAAGTAATGCTTAACCTCCCTCCCCTTGAGCTTGTCCTTAGGGGAGAGGCGAGGCTAGCGGCATGGAGATTGCGCAACTCGAGCAACTGGGCTAACCTCCCAGATGTCTCGGGACATATGAGTATCGAGTGCGTGGTCAAAGAACCCGTCTTGGAAATGGGCAGCGACCACATTACTCGAATGTTTGCACCTGACCAGGTACACCAAACTGTGATGGAATGGTCAGGGACATTAACATCGGGAGCTCAGATCTGGTACACAGATGGCTCCAAGATGGACTTCGGCACTGGAGCGGGGGTGTATTGTAAAAACCCAAGGGTAGAACTAGTTTTTTCCTTGGGGAGGCATACCTCTGTCTTTCAGGCCGAAGTATATGCTATAAATGCCTGTCTGGGAGAGATAGCGAGAAGGGAAACACATGGGACCCGGATTGCTATTTTCTCCGACAGTCAGGCAGCAATTAAGGCACTAAACGGACACGTGGTCACCTCGGCCATAGTCAGGGAGTGCCTAATTAACCTACAAACTCTGGCAAGGCACAATCAAGTCATGATAGGTTGGGTGCCAGGGCATAGGGGAATACTTGGAAATGAATCCGCAGATGCACTGGCCAGGGAGGGGTCTTCGACTCCCCTGATTGGACCGGAGCCTGCGGTAGGTATTTCCAAATCCATGGTCAGGATGACAGTGCGAAGTTGGATGGCTGAAAGACACTGTGAGCACTGGATCAGGGCCGAAGGGATGAGACACAGCAAGCTAACCCTTAGGAAACCTTCCTTGAGGCTGCAGAAGAGTCTCATCTATCTGTCTAGGCAGGAATTAAGGATAGCCACAGGTCTACTCACGGGACACTGTGGACTACGGAAACATTTGTATAAAATGGGTATCTACAAGGATGAACCAGTGTGCAGATTATGCGGGCAGGAACTCGAGACTGCCACACACATTATTTACAGATGTGAAGTACTTGCTGAGAGGCGCTTCAACCTCTTTGGTGATGGAACGGCTTCGGTGGATGCTGAAGGTAAAACTCTAGTCAGGAGACTCCTAAACCTGGTAAGAGGGAAGGGGTTATTTGACTAGATCAGGGAGGTAAGTACAATATACCTTAAGGTAGCAGTGCTTCAAGCAATTCAAACCCGCTCCCAAGTAAAAAAAAAAAAAAAAAAAAAAAAAAAAAAGTGCAATAATTTTACCTTGTGTGATGAGGCACATTTCGATTTTGAGGTTAAATGGTCAAATGACCGAAAGGTGCCATACAAGGTAAAATTATTGCACTTAGTGGTGGATAAAATTATTTACAATACTAATATATGTATATATATATATATATATATATATATATATATATATATATATATATAATTTTAGGTTCAAAATTATATCTTTAACAGTTATTCTTAAAAATGCAGAAAGATCCTGAGTTTTGAGCTCAATTTTTTTATTAACTTACATTTAAATTGATGGTCAACAAAAGAAATCACCATCTGATAAAAAAAATATACATATACAGAAATATTAATTTCCATTGTTATACCCACTTAAAAGTAATAAAAATACAAAAATTGCTACCTTCACAAATTCCAGTTTGTGCATTGAGTGTATAGCCAGTGCCACAGTTTGTATAGCGAACACAATGGAATGATCCAATTGTATTATCACATCTTTGAGTAGAAAGGCAGTTGTGTAGATTCACTTGGCATTCATTTATATCTGTCAATAATAAATTTAAGAAATAATGAAAAACTTTTTACTAATAAAAAAATAATTAAAAAGTGAACAGCTGACTGTTCTTCTCTCTAGCAAAAACAAAGTTAATGTTAATAATTTAAAGATCTGTGGAGTTGTAGTTTACTCTTATTTTTTCCTTTTGTACTTGACCAAAGTTTCTCTTTTGTTTTCATATTCATACCTTAACACCATGCTCCATGACTGTAATCAAGTACCTAGAAAAACTGATCATATTTCAAAATTATTGGTTTTGAACCAACAAACCGAGCCTTGGTCAAATAGTGTTCTTAAGTTCTGGTCCATATAAATCTCTCCTCTAGATCAACACTGTATGACTCATAGTGTGTGAGGACATCGCCCCATGCGTCTATGGATTCAAATAAGTAACCAACCTTCTAGTTCAAACAAAAAACTCACTGGCTGGAATTTTAAGAAAGCTCATTAGATAACTGATCTATATGTAACTAAAGACCTAATGGTGGATAGCAACTCAGACACCACGGCTAAAATTTCCATTAAAGAATTACTGAGTGCAGCTAAGTGAGTATTTCAAAGAAGCAAGTGAAGAAGTATTTACCATTCTGGAGTCAACACTTTAACACTCTCAAGGAATGTATAAGATGTATGGCAGCAAATTCAAGAGCATGAATGAATATGGGCTTATATGCCTATACCATTTATTTATAGTATAAAGTGGAAGGGGTGTCGAAGGCTTTCATTTAAAGAAGAGGGGCGTGGTACCAAAAAGTTTGGGAGCTACTGCTCTCAGTGGTCTGTAAATGATGTCTTCAATTCTTGATAAAGAGAACAGTATGGGGCAGGTAGGATTGACTGAAATATAGGATCACTGTTGCACAAGTGACAAAATCCTGAGTAACCCTAAAAATCTTTTTATAACGCTAATGTGAATTAGCAATTATAGTGGCATTTGTACAGAGAGTCTTAAATGTATCTCCTTAAGGATACTTACAACGACGGCTTTATCATTTACAGAGTTAAAGGCTCTACAGCCTAAAGACTATGGTTTACATACCGAAATTGCAAATGAAATATAGCTGTATAAAAATGCAAATTTTCTTCATTGTGACATATTTAGTAATGAATCGACATTTTAATTGAGTAGAAATCTGAAAACTCATTTGGGAGACAGCACATCCCCATGAAGAGCTTGCAACAAAACTCCTCAAAAATAAATTGTGTGTGCCATATCAAATTAGAAAATTTATGGTTTATTCTTTTTTGGTGAAACAACTATATCTGGGGTTTTATATCTTGCGATTTTCGTCTTTTTGACTTCATATAGGGTCGAAGACTTTAGGTTTGTGTATATTCTTACACTACCAGCAATCCTACTTGACTTGAGAAACAAGATTGAGCAGTTTACAAAGTTGTTACAGTTACTGATTTAGGTATGAGAAGAACTTGTCTATAGACTGATCTGTGCCATTTGTAGTCACTTTGTAGCATGGAGTAAATGCTACATAACCTCAAACTCAGATTTTATATATAAATATAGAGGTTAATATAAATATAGACTATATCACTAAACACTTTTAAATGTTTTAAACTTGCCTATATACAAACACTTACTTTGTTTGTTAAGGACGGCCGTTTCGGGAGATGTGTCCCATTGTCAACTCAGACCGTAACTGATCTCAAGATTTACGTAGGTTAGGGTGGGGGTGGAATATTTTGGTGGTGTGGGTGTATTTTGTGTGTATTAGGATTTATGATGTCAGAAGTGCATGTGAGTTGTAATGTAATTGTGTATTGACAGGGTGTCTAGTGACAGGGAAAACCGGGAAAACCTGGAAAAGTCAGGGAATTTTAAGATTCTGGAAAATTCAGGGAAAAGTCAGGGAAAATTTTAAAAAATCGGGAAAATATTTATTTTGATTAGAAACAAAACTAGTGGTCATTGCTCTCGAATATTTGGTATTGTAAGCCAGCGGGCTGGTTTAGGGGCAGGGCAGTCAGGAAATAACACTTCTTTATTTAGATGCCCATTATTTATTTGATAAGCCCATTGCTATGACTTCAGGACTTATGTCAATAAATATTAAATGTGTCGAGTTGGTACAGCTGGGAAGTTTTAGCCTGGACCGTGGCCTTGGGGTGCGCAGTGGTTCTGTTATCATATGGACGGGTGGGGATAACAGATAACTCAGTCCGTTTCTGACCACACAGAACGCTGTGTAAACATTCGTAGCCAGCTATTTGTCTAGACTCTATCTTTTGTCTAGTATGTGTTTTATTTGATGGTGATTATTTGTACACTGTTTATTTCAACATGGAAGGTTCTGGTTTTCATTGCCGTAGCGGGCAATCGCGTCATGCAGATGTCGTCATTACCTCCCCTCCTTCCTTAGGATAAATATAAACTGAAAGATGAAGTGGCCGAAGCAGAGATTATATGGTGCGTGAATTTAGTAATGCAACACTTCTTTACGCAATGAAGAAGGTAGTGTGTGCCTCTTTCCAAGGATGTTCCCTGATAGCACCATTGCACAGAACATGAGATTGCGGAAAGATAAAATTTCCTATAGTGTTGTATTCGGTTTATCAAATTATTTTAAAGACCTGTTACTGACATCATTAAATTCAAATTCTAACTATGTAATTGGCTTTGATGAAAGTTTAAACAAAATATCCCAAAGAGCCCAAATGGATTTGAGTGTTAGGTATTGGGATGCAGAGACAGATGAAGTGAAAGCTCGATATTTTGGTTCTGTGTTCCTTACAGACACAAAAGCAAAAGAGTTACTCAATTCGTTCTTAAAAGGTGTTCAAAGTCTGGATTTATCCAAGATCCTTCAGATATCAATGGATGGGCCCAATGTAAACTGGGCTTTCTATAGACATTTAAAAGAGGAAAAGTCAGGGAGAACTCAGGGAATTTCTTCAAGCTATTTTACTAGACACCCTGATTGAGTATGTGTGTAGGGTGTAGTTTGAAATGCCTGTATATTTCGTATTGTTCGGTTGTGTAGCGTAGGTTATTTCTGTGTTGTTTATGAAGAATTTGTAGGTTAGATGTTATGTCTATGTAGTCATGTTTTATGAAGTTGAGATGATCTGCGAAGTTTGATTGGTAGTTATTGTTTTTTAGTGCTCTTATATGTTCTTGGTAACGTGTGTAGAAGGACCTCCCTGTCTGACCTATGTAAAAACTGGGGCACGAACTGCAAGTTAGTTTGTAAACTCTAGTGGTGTTGTAAATGTCGTCGTTGTTGTTGGGTTTAAATTGTTTGTTGAGAGTGTTGTATGTGGACTAAGCTATTTTGTAGTTGTATATATATATATATATATATATATATATATATATATATATATATATATAATTAATAAATTAAAAATATTTAAAAAACAAGAATACTTTTAATGAACATATTTATTAAAGCTTTTTGCCGATAAAATAGTACCAGCATCTTCAAAAAAATAATTATCTAATAAAATATTTTTACAAAATTCTAAATTTTGTAAAAATATTTTATTAGATAATTATTTTCCTGAAGATGCTGGTACTATTTTATCGGCGAAAAACTTTGAATAAATATATTCACTAAAAGTATTCTTGTTTTTGAAATATTTTTAATTTATTAACTATATTACAAGAAAACATATCACCATATTTAATATATATATATATATATATATATATATATATATATATATATACAAATAAATATATGCAATTATACATATTTGTTTGTTTGGTGGAGTAATTTATAGTCTTATTTTCTATTATTCAAGCATAACAAATGTCCTTCACCAAAATTGTCCTTAGAATTCAAATGAAGAAATGGATAAAAATACAAAAGTTAAATTGGTAACATTGAATAGATGGTAGATCTATATAGTGAAAATTCAAACACTATAGGCTGTTCATGGTAACATGCGGGCTTATGTCAATTCTAATACAGAAACTGATAATCTAAAAGGGAGAATGTTACAAGCATATTTAAGGTTGTAAAAATGTAAAACACATTTCAAGATATAAAAAAAATTTTAATAAAATGGCTTTAAAGATTTCATAACTTATTTATGTAACAGTATTTCATAAACTCATGGTTAAATCAAATCAGCTGTAAAAAAGTCCACTTTGGTTCAGGGCGCAGGAAATACACATGACCAAGGAAAGAAGGTTGAAAAGGACTCTAAGGGAACCTATAAGTGGTATTGAGATACTACAGTAATATATATATATATTATTTATATGGTAGTAAATTGAATAACTTTGTTAAACAATTGAAGCAAAATTTCATGAATAATACATACTAAACCTTTTTGTAAAATTTAAATGCAACTCAATAACGATTCTTTAATCTCTGCAATTGATTAGTCATAAAATCTCAAAATGGGAAATTTAATTTAATTAAAATTAATTGTGTGCTCTTAAGTAATAACACAATTAATAATATTTCTTATAAACCACTGTCTATGTGCATAGCCTGATCGATAAGTGGTCAATAGAAAGAACTAGTAATAAGAAAATGAAATTTAAAGATTTAAGCAGTTTATCAAGCAATACAATTTTTAATTTATTATTTGCGCATTATATTAAGTTCTGAGTGAGGCTCAGTTAAATGGGCTAAAAAGTATGATTAAAGTAAATGTGACATCAAAAACTGAATCAAATGAAATATACGAACACATTAAGTCACACCCGATACTATACTATATTGCAATTCTCAAACTTTGACATAATCATCTCTTGAAATAATTTATAATAATACATTTCTTTGCTAAAACTCAACTCTCCTATATTAATGTACACCACTTGAAATAGATATTGTGTCACTGACTGGATTGAAAATGGGGTACATCTGAAATGACTAGCATCAAACATTGTGAGTTTTAATTCTAGAAAAGTTTATATTTTTTTCAAAAGTGTAATGTATTACCATCAGTGAACACTGCAGGATATGTGTAGTTACAAAAAGACAGAGCCACTTACCAACACATGCTTGTGTTATAGTATCCAGTTGAAAACCAGATTTACAATGGCATATGTAACTTCCAATTGTGTTCTCACAGGACTGATTGCTGTCACAAGGTTCCTCATTGTTCTCTTGGCACTCGTCAATATCTAAACAAAATTAATTATACTTTTGGAGATAATTTTTATTTTATGATTATGGTCCATTTATATGGACATCGACCATAATCTAAAAGTTCTCCACATAAACAAGAAAGAACCACAGTCAAGCAATTTAAAATTTAAAAATATGCCAAAACACAAAAAAAATACTTATAAAATAAGCTATTTGGTGCTAACTGTACTGATTTCTTCAGGAACAAAAACTGAAGAATTCTTCTGGTATTATAAATTGTCCAATACTACGACACTCAAATATTCCCCAGCAACAACAGTTTGAATTAGTTTTGTAAGGAAAAAGTTATAAACTATAAAAACATTATTGAATAAATTATTTTTCTGTTTCAACTTTATTTTAGATTGTCAAGAAAGTTCAAAGTTAATATTTAATGATGTTGTACACATTGACTATGTAGTCACTTTTTTATATCATGTAAACACAATTCATAAAATTTAATACTTCTCTATACTTATGATTTCTATTTTAACTTTTGGTAATTTTATAAATGATTTTTTTTTAAATTTTGGATTGTTTATTTAAAGGTTTCCTTATTTAAAAATTTGGATATATCTTTATGAATTTCCTTTTTATTTTTTGTAGCACTTAGTGTACATTATAGTGTACTACTTCTATATCTATTTTGCATTTATAAACAATAATACCCACCTTTGATTTTCACAAAAAGAAGAGAACTATCTGAGGCGGGGAGATGTTGCATTTACTTATTATAGCTATTTCTATTTATAGCTTTCTATAGCTATTACCCCTATTTAATAATAATAATAATAATTTATATTATCTTCAGGTGTAAGATACTGCTCTATCAAACTGTGAAGTGGAATTAAATAGAGTAATGAAATATTTTAAAATATTCAGTGCATTGGTAACAAATGAAAGTAGTAATTAGGTAACTGCTTGTTACTAAAAATAAATAATGTTAAAACTACATTTCTTCATTTTTTTGTTCCCTGTCTGTCTTTTTACCAAATTTTACAAATTTTTGTTGGTTCAGATCTTACCATCCCTAGAGTATTATGACTATGGAATTTCACCTAAATAAAATTTGCCAAAAAGACAAAAAGTAATAATAATGGCATATATACTACAGTACCATTGAAAACTATACTTGATTTCAAGAGTTAGCAACTTGTAGTGGCTTAGTCATTGTGAAATACTGACAACCCTAATCTAAGTTTTTTTCTTAGATGATGAGGTTTTTAAAACAGTACCAATTTTGAAGTAACAAGTTTACAATAGCAATAGCAAAAACAATAACTAACAAGTTTACTGGATATATTGAACTTTTATAAAATACCTCTCTACATAACATTTAACTTAAAATCATTAAATATAGAAATCTTGTTGCTGTTCATGACGAGCTGATTGTTAATTACTTATTACACTTTGATATTACTTGCGACCAGATTTTTTTGTTAACTAAGGTTGTTAAATTGTTAAATTACATTTGGAGGAAACATTTTTGTCTTACAACTAGGAGGCTGAAGAAGTCATAAGACGAAAACGTTTCCTCCAAGTGTAAGTTTAAATCTAACAACCTTTACTGAAACAAAAAAGTCTGGTCACAAGTAATATCAAAGTGTAATAAGTTAAAACCATTATTAAAATCACTAAAACCATTTCTACATTCTTTCACAAGTGATAAATTACTTTCCTTACAAATTTCTAAATTTTATTTCTGTTGGATTTTCCTACTTTGACCATTCCTTCATAATTTTGTTTCTGTTTAACAAGTTTACTGTTTTAACACAGTTTTTCCAAAATAGCTTTCTATTCAAATAAAATCAATTGTAACCCTACCTATACAATTGCCAAGTTCTTCACTATACTTGTAACCTAGGTGACATTTCTTGTAAGAGCTTGTTTGCTGTTGAGGATTACATTGATAGCCCCCTTGCAAGTTTATACAAAATTCTCCTTGTTTGCATACATTCACATAATTCTCTTTGCATTCATCTATATCTGCAATAAAGTAAAAGTAAAATGTTGTATAGAGAACTGAAATTTCAAAATATACTATAGTAGTTATAAATAGGTCATTTTGTTTGATTGTTTTTTTTAATATGAGGATTTTTTCTTAATCTATATATTTAAAACTTAAAAACTTACAATATATTATTTTTGTGGAGGTTAATTAAAGAAATAAGAATGTCACAAGATAAAACAAAATGTTTACTGTTTTGGATATGATTGAATTTTGTATCCTGTTATAAATATGTGTTTAACTTGATTTGATTGGATTACACGAGGAAGAGAAAGGAAAGAGAGACCATTAAAATTAACTACAATATACTATATCATAGATTCAATAGTAACAGGTAAAAATTTTACCTGAAAAGAAATTAGAACACATTAAGTTTATTATTATAAATCTCTAGCCTTTCCCATTTTTTATTAAAAAAAAACAGAAAATTAAATTATGTCAGAGGCATTACGTACAACTATTGTAATGAGTTCAAAACAATGTGATGTATCATGTTTAAAGGAAGTACATTAAAAGTAAATTGATTTAATGTAGGGATTTAGTATTTTAAAAAAATTGAAATTACAAAAGAGATTACTCTAAACAAAAAATTAATTAAACCATTTTTGTTTGCCTCTAAGCAGATTACAAAGGTTAATGGAGAAATCAACTCAATGAGGAATTTTATTTAACTAGAAATGTAAGTAATCAGACAAGTAGAATAAAGAGCACTATCAAACTATAAAAAAAACAAATGAAAATAATGAATATACCAAAATTGTAATACTAACAGGGGGACTAATGAACTGACATTTAATAGTTGTGACATAACAATAAAAAAAGCTCATTTAACTTCTTATACAACAAAAAATAAACAAAGAAGAAAATTACCATTGGGGGTAATATTTTTAGTGGTCAGAGATGGAAAGGCTAAAATTATGATGAATTTTATCAGCAATCAAAAAAGGAGGATATTTGGTGGCTTCTTTGGTTATGCTACACTTGTCTTCTGCAACACTGGGTACGGGTGGGAAATTGGGAAAAGGATATAAGGGTTGATTATTTTGTCAAAAGAGAATTCAAAATTTAAACTGGATTCAGTTTGGTTAAGCCAGGAAAACTTGAAATTTCAAATAGTGTAATGTTTTTTGAATGTTATAATATAAACAACTATTAAATTCTTGAATTTTCTAGGCCATTACATTCAGTGAAACTTAATTAATAACTTTACATTAGCTTATGGGTATCCGAACTTCAATTTTGTGTGAATTTGTAGAAACGTACTCAGACAGAACATTTTCAATCGCTCCATTGCAATTTTCATCAGTGTCTAAACTTGGAGTTGTTGTTGGGTTAAGCGGTAACAGTTAAAGGCAGGTTTTCAATAGCGTCAAAGAGTATATGTGATTTGTATTGGGTCTGTTCATTTAATATGTTTGTATTTTGTGTTTTTGTGTGTTTGTAAATTTCATTATGTTCTAGTGTGTTGAGATGTGGTCCTTTTATGTTGATCTATAAGATTTTAAGGTTATAGTTAATGTCTGTGTATGTGTGCCCTGTTTCATTTAGGTGATTGTCAAATGCTAAGTTGGTGCTATGTTTGACTGATTTTATGTGTTGTTTGACCCTTTGTTGGAAGCTGCAACGTGTTTGCCCAATCTAGAATTTGTGTGCAACATTATAAAAACACAAAATACAAACATATTAAACAAACAGACCCAATACAAATTACATATACTCTTTAACACTATTTAAAACCTGCCTTTAAAAGCGTTATCGCTTAACCCAGCTATAACTCAAGCATAAAGTTTAGACACTGATGAAAATCACAATGGAGCGATTGAAAACGTTCTGTCTCCATATGTTTTTAAAACTATGTTCATCATTCCAGTTAATTAAAAATTAAAATTCTTCTGAGTATAAACTGCCTCCCATAATGACAAATTTATTGTTCTATATTTCAATGAATTATAACATGGTTTGAAAAAACAATTTTTTAATCTAATAACCTTTTGAAGGTTACATTGATTTTATAACAAGAAGGATTAATCACAGTCATTTCCTGTGCATTATATGGGCTATAAAACATACAATTGTTTAGAAATATTACTAAAATATGTATGTTATAACACAAATTCAGTGTAATACCACAAAATTTATTCTAAAGTTTAAATTTTGCAAAACGTTTTATATTTTGATTTAAAAAAATAAAAAAGAAAAGAGTTTATTTGTTTATAATAATCATCTTGTATAATGCCGTATTATTTTTTTTATAGTAGAATTATTTTTCATCTTAATTGTATAAGTGTTCTGTAGTAATTGTAACGATCATGTCATAACTAAAATAAAACCTTCCAAACATCAATAGCAGTAATTTTAGCTAATATGTGTTCTTGGTACTTATCTATTGTCTATATAATTTTACTACAAATATTGAGCAAATATATTTACTAAAGATATTATACTGATTGCACTACTAATGACAGTTATAATACACATCTAAATTAAAATTTTAATTCTAAATAATAAATCAAGCAAAATATAGCATTTCAAGAGTTGAGACACAGAACAAAGCTCTAGATTTTAAATCTCACAGTGGGCCACACACTATATAATACTCAAGGTCAGTAAGATATTTCAACTCATACTAAAAAAAAGGAGCAATGAAGAAGAATGAGATGGTGGTGGGAGATTTGTAGAAGGGGGTATGCAAAATACCTCATGGTTCAATAATTTGTGTGACCACAAACAGTGTATTTATAGAAATATGTAGCCCCCTGAGAAAAGCTACACGATGAAATCTTTAGAAGTGTAACTATTTTTTTAAATAAATTTAAAATGATGAAAGGAAAGCTTGTCTTTGAGAGTTTAGTAATTACAAACTATCAATTTAAATTTATCAAAAGAAAACTTACCTTTGCAAGATTTAGTATAATTATCGTAGCCATAACCATAAGGACAGTCTTGTTCAGGGTTGTAATTAGAAGTAGTGTTGTAACCTTAAAAAAAAATTTAACTTACTTTTAAAATTGTTTATATTTTTTAATGCAGTTTCAACTCACAAAATAAAATTGATTAATGCCTGTTGAAGAGTACAGTGTCGGCAAAAAGTTTAGGGACACCCCTACATTTATATGTTTTTGCTATTGTCCTAAAACTTTCTGCCAATCATATATTGGTAACTTATCAATGAATTAAGCATGAAAAGTTACGATTTTCCTGAAATTTTCATTCATTTATAAGTAAGGGTTGGCAAATTATAAATTTTTTTACCATTTTAAAATTTTTGAGGAAACCCCTGTTTTTTCTAATTAAAAATGTATAATAAAAAAAATACACATCTGATTAAAATGATACTTTGTACAAATGTTTAGCATAACATTTAGAATGTAAATATGCATTATTTATTATTTACAAAAAATCACCTCTCATTTGGTACCAGGTTAACTTTGCTTTAGATTTTCAGATTTTTCAACATAAAATTCTCACATTTCAATAGCGAATATCTAGTGAACGGAGCCACTTGGAGAGGAACTGACTGTACCCCTGACCCACCATGACGCGAGGAACACAACGGTACAGTCAGTTCCGCTCCAAGTGGCTCTGTTCACTAGATATTCGCTATTGAAATGTGAGAATTTTATGCTTAAAAATCTGAAAATCTAAAGCAAAGTTAACCTGCTACCAAATGAGAGGTGATTTTTTGTAAATAATAAATAATGCATATTTACATTCTAAATGTTATGCTAAACATTTGTACAAAGTATCATTTTAATCAGATGTGTATTTTTTTTATTATACATTTTTAATTAGAAAAAAACAGGGGTTTCCTCAAAAATTTTAAAATGGGAAAAAAATTTATAATTTGCCAACCCTTACTTATAAATGAATGAAAATTTCAGAAAAATCGTAACTTTTCATGCTTAATTCATTGATAAGTTACTAATATATGATTGGCAGAAAGTTTTAGGACAATAGCAAAAACATATAATGTAGGAGTGTCCCTAAACTTTTTGCCGGCACTGTAATTACAAATTTTCTCTTCAATTGAAGAACTTACAAATACATAAGTCACATGAGGATTTTTGGGAAATAAACAAGTATATAAGTTGCATAAGGATCATTAGAAATTAGGTATTTGAGATGTTGAAAATGGAATTCGTTGAAAGTGTGAAAGCTGACTCCAATTTTTTTCTCAGGTAACCTGTAGAAAATAAAAGTTCTGAAAAATTATATTTATTACATAATTAAATAATACCTAAGAGCTTACTGGCTGGTGTATTCCAAAACAATCCTTCCTTTTATCCTACGGTCAATGGTCCTCTTACAAGCCTCTATCATATGGTAGTGGCTTGGTTCGTAAAAGGAACAATTGTTTAGAAACGCGTCAGCAAGTGAGCTCTCAAGTATTATATAATTATAGTTTAATCAGTTAATTCAAAATGATTACAACAGGCAACTTTAAAATTTATTAGCAGTTATTATGTGTGCTTCTGAAAGCTGTACTAACAAAATCAATCTCTTATTTTAGAGTCCAGATGTTAAATTTTTTGCTGTTTTATACATGGATTTTTACTGAAGTTAAACAGCTAAAATAAACAGTAAATTACAGAGAGATTAGGTATTTAAATATAGATTCATTAGTACTCTGCTACTATTATTTAAATCTTTTACTGCAGTCCCAAATTAAGATAACTAGGACTTGAAATATGATTTTTGTTATGACAAGCCAATTTGGGTTTACTAAGAATTAACTAGAATAACAAGTAAATTTTAAGTTTTTTTTGTTATCAATAGTATGTTAATAACAATATTTATTCACTAAACAGCAATTAAACAAATTCATACATTTCAGTTAAATGATTTATCTAATACCTCAGCTAAAATCAGGCTATAGAACAATCACTTTACGAAATTAGAACTTAATAGAAAATTGAACATACAAAATTTTGAAAGGAAGAGATAAGACACAAACTGAAAGATTAGATATTGCATATTGCTATTCAATTTTAAAGTTGTCCCTAACAAAGTATGAAACTAGACAAAATTCAGTACTATTATATTTATACCTTAAAATATAAGATATTATAAATAAAATGTGGTCACCTATTTACAAGTAAAGATTTAAGTTACCTTGGAAAAATTTATCAAGAGTCTCTAGTCTTTCCTTTCTACAGAACAAATGGCAGAACTTTGTTTATAAAGCACACTGGATAACATGCACACTAGGACCCCCTTATTTGCAGTCTAGTGTGATAGGTACTGATGAAGATTACTTAGTACGAAAACATTACTCTTAGTTAATTTTTTAAGAATTGATTTTAATTGTAAATTCAGCAAGACATTATTTTACTGATTCCAAACATATTTAAATAGTGTTTGACATGGATAATACATAGATAATTTACTTCATGGATGTAGAAGTGTAAACAATACAACACACTTTCAGGTGTACTTCAGCGATTAAAAAGATGAAAAACAAAGAACCAACAAATTATTAAATTCTGAAAAAATTAACTCTAAAAACCTGCATCATTTTAACATTTCATACATATTCAAAGTTTCTTCTTCAATTTTGACTGGATTACGGCTTAAATAGGAGGTCTGAATTTGCTAATAGCCTTGTTTGTTTTATAATGCAAGCTGTCACTAAGATGTCTAGCAAACTTATGTTAACACAAAGATTTAAACTTTGAGATTTATTTATGCAATCTATATTCATAACTGATTCCAGATCCAAAACACAGAAAAAGACAGACAATATTTTCAAGATGAATGGACATATCTGTCCTGAGTAACAACGAGAATAAGTAAAGGGTGTTTGTATTCATAGAGATACATCTTAAACTATGAATATCAGTTTATTTTATCTACATTAATGTGCCTGGTAATTGGCTATAATTTAAATTTTGTAGTTCACAATATGTTTTAATATTTTAAAGTTTTTAATGAGGTAAAATATATTATTAGCCAGCTTATTTTAGAATTATTAACACATTCTTGCGGTTGGTACGCAGGTGCCCCACAGTAGCTGACCTTGCCACACTGATGAGAAGCAGACTTCTTGAGAATATATGCAGTATACAACCCTTCAGTCACTCTGATATTGAGACACATATCACATTTTTTCTGCAGTCAATGTGTTAAAGAAAATTTCCAACACTTCTAGTAACTTGTTCTCCTTTCTCCTTAGGGCCTGTGTGGATCTATTCATACTATTTAATTGTTAAAGAATTTTTAAATATGATGACAATTTTTATCATTTAGAATTTTTTTAAATATATACTTACAACTTTATATCTGATAATGATCCGAAATCACACTTAGCCGTTAATTTTAATGATAAATGGAGAATTTTTTAAGTATGTTTCTGAGTTTTGTCTCATATTGGTTGATATTTATCATTTGATATTTTTGTTATTATGTAGTTTATTTTTTACAATGAGTTACAATACTATTTTCACCAAAATGAAAGTAATATAAACATAATTACCAAGTTCTGAGCAAAAACAAAATACTAATTTATAACTTTTATAGAAAAGTTATGTTAACGTTACTGTAGGTAATTATCCAACAAAAGACTTTTTCTGAATATTTCAAAAAATAATTACAGACTTACAGATTACAGGAAATGGATACTAACCATAGATGAAAAAATCCATAATGTCCAAACACTACTTCCAGCAAAAATTCAGAATAGCAATTTAAGGGCATTTATACTTACCTTGTTGAGAATGATGAGTAGGCGTGGGCAAATCAATACATGAGTAAGTTCCCATCTCATTGTGACATTTTTGGTAATCTTTATTACAGTCATCTGTACCATATGCACATTCATCAATGTCTGAGGACATAGAAATCAAGTGATTTTGTTAATGTATTAGAATTTAGTTTTATTGAGGTGTTATCATCTCGATATAAGATATTATATCCATATAAGTAATATGGCAGTGTTTAATAGCTTGCACAGAGTTCATTATTACTTTTCAAAGCCCATCGCTTGTTTGAAATAGTAAAAGGTCTTATTTCTCTTTTTGAATAATTATTTAAAACATGGTAGTAATGATTCATACACTAACATTAGGAGATTGTCTGGTTATATCCTTAGTCCCTTTTTTATTTGTTTTTGCCCAAAGTGTTTCAGTGTTGGTAAAATCTCACCTTAAATGAAACAAAAATAGGAAAACCAGTTTGTTGTACAATGTATAGTTAGTCTTGAAGGTCACAGCTGAGTTTCATCTGGATTAGTCCTTTATTTAGTTTAAAATAAAGAGAAAAACAACATTTCAAATAATTCTATTCAACTGTGCAATTAATGGCAAGCAAGCACCTTGTGTCTTACTGGGAAACAAAAGAGATATGCCCATAGCTAATAAGAATATATATTTTCACACAAATAAATAACATCAATAGAAGGCAGTAAAGAATGAATAGTACTAATTGTAATTTATTCTATTACTAATTAACACTATCCTAATTACTAACTTAAGAAATTTCATACTATACCCTACACACAATACATCCAATTACATTATAATTCACATACACTTTTTGACATAATAACCCCTAATACTTTCTAAAATACACCTACATCTCTACCCTAATATCTCATCTCTACCCTAATATCCCATCTCTATCCTAATATCTCATCTCTACCCTAATATCCCATCTCTACCCTAATATCCCATCTCTACCCTAATATCCCATCTCTAGCCTAATATACCATCTCTACCCTAATATCTCATCCCCACCCTAATATCCCATCTCTACCCTAATATTCCATCTCTACCCTAATATCCCATCCCCACCCTAACTGATAACAACTAAGAGGTTGTTTACTGTCTTATTTATTTTTTACCGTTAAAACAAGAATAACACCACGAACTTTGCAATCGGCGGCAAGAACAAGTGTAACTTCCATAGTGGATGTAGCCAGACTGCTTGCTCGATCAACGCATGCACATAGGAATTTTACAGTGCTGTCACTAGACCCAGACACAAATTCTTTATGACTTCAAAATGTTTCACAACTATCACAAGGATTTAAATAAATAGTGTAACTTACTTCTGAGACATCCTTAGTAGTTTCCTTAACTAAAAGGTTTTCAATACCTCAAAAGGTACATAACACCTCCAAAAATAATACAACATCCCCAGCATTTTGCTAGCTGATGCAATATTTTTCCAACTGGTTTTGTTGGAATCTTTGGATTTATTTTCTAGGAGATCTATCTTTGGCGAGTTACTGGTTTTGGTTTTTAAATTCAATTCATATTTTAGCTCATTACCTTTGACGGACACGACCAATAAGTGTTAGGGAAATAGAAGGAAGAAATGGTTGTCAACAACATAAGAGGTGGTAGGGTGGAAATACGTTAAATTTCTGTAGATATCGAAAAGAAGAGTTATAGGAAATAAGCTAAAACAGTATTCGAGTTACAAACTATTAAATACAAAAAAAATAGGAGAGGAGTATGAGTTATTTTAAAATAAAATTCATATTACAAGCCATTAAATATAAGAAACATAGGGGAAGAGATATTGGAAATATCCTAAAATATTATTCAGGTTACAACCTGTTAAATGGAAGAAAATAACAATTATTAAACTATATTTACCATATAAGAAATAAGCCTACTATCCAAAAACATTGTTTACAAAACAATAAACACCTTTAAAACTGCATACAACCCCCCTAAATAGTGAAGAAACAAATATAATCTATTCAGAATATTAAAGAAAAACACGTTGTGTCTGTCATAGCTTCTAGAAAGACCAAACACAGATTATTGAACACAGGATTCAAGAAACATATTAATAACATGGTAAACTAGAAATCTAGCTACACAGCACACACATATGACACCAAACATACACATAAAAGCTGATTTAAACATTTACCACAGAATTTACTAACAATTAAAGAATAATTTGAAATATATAAACACCAAATACACACACACACACACACACACACACACACACACACACACACACACACACACACACACACACACACACACAAACACATACACACACACAAACACACACACACAAACACACACACACACACACAAACTCACACACACATACACACACACACACACACACACACACACACACACACACACACATACACACACACTGAGACAGCCAAATTTGTTTCAAAGTAGCAGATTTTGCATATATTCAAAATCTTAAAAATATTATTAAAATTTTTAAAATAAATCAGCTGGAAGTTCTGTAATGAGCGAAGCCAGATGTTTCAAGGCCCAGTATCTGGTTATAAAAACAAACAGCGGTCTGGGAATTTCGACAGGCTTGATTGTAAAGGAAAGAATTTTAGTATAGGGTAATATTTTATTCAAAATTAAAATTAATTTTTATTATTTAAAGAAAATTAAATGAAAAAACAAATTATATTATGAAAAAACCACCAGAGTTTAAGTAAGCAGAAAATATATATTAAAACTATATAGTTGCAAAACATTCTAAACAATAAAATATTATTATATATTAACAAATTTTTTAACACAATTGTAATTAATAAATGGTTACTAGATGACTCCAAATATTATAAAAGTGTTAATTGCGGGATTTTTACTGTGCCCATAAAGTGTAACTTGCGAACGGAGTGGTGTAAAATCATCACTTGAGTTTCTAATAAAAGCAAAAAAATGTGAAACGAACCATGCCAATAAAAATAATAAATTCTTAAACCATAAGTACCAGTTATTATAACTAATTGATTATTATTTAATCACTTAAACAACAGTTTATGACTACCCGAACTTTATCAACAAGTATCTAAATACATTATCAACAAAAACAAAAAATACCACCCAAAAACAAATCCACCCTATAGCACCTACTCTCCGCGCTCTCCCCAAAATTCACAAACCCAATGTCCCAATCTGAGCCATCATCAACTACCAGAATGCCCCTGCACATAAACTAGCAAAATACATGGACAATATAATTAGACAATCCATAAACTTGAACACAGAAACACACATAAAAAACAGAACAAACCTCATAAATAAAATAAAAGACATAAACATACCACACAATTCAACACTACTATCACTCGATATAACAAATATGTACACCAACATACCTGTACCCGCTCAACATCCTAAAAACCCAATTAATACAGAACAACATACTTAAAACCGAAATCATAAACATCCTCCTAACAGCCACCAAACAAAACTATTTCATCCTCAACTCAAACTTCTATTCTCAACCAGATGGCCTACCCATGGGAAGTCCTATCAGTAGTGTCCTAAGCGAAAGTTTTTTACAACACATAGAAAACACCAAGATACTCACAAACAATACTCACGCACACAAAATCATTTACTGGCACAGATGCGTCGATGATATCATAACACTATAAATGAGGCAACTCCCGTCAATGCGAAAAACTCCTCACCTAAACTAATAAAATACACCAACACTCCACTTCACTTCAGAAATTGAAACCAACCGATCCCTAAATTTCCTTGACCTAACCATAACAAAAAGCCACATACAAAAACACAGCTTCAACATTTACAGGAAACCCATAACGACAGACACACAACACCTTAAACCACCCTATCCAACACAAACACGCTGCCTTCAGATCCATGCTCCATAGACTTAAAGAAGTCCCAATGACCACAGAAAACATAAATAAAGAACTAGATACAATTAAATATTTAGCATACACAAATGGATACACCTCCACAATAATAGTCAAACTATGATACAAAATACAAAAAAACACTAAGAATTAACACTACATACAGGGAAAACATATACATCACATTACCATACTTAAACAAAACAACAAACAAAATAGCCCGCAAATTTCAAAAAAATATGATACAAAATAGCATACAAAACTAATAAAAAGTTACAATACAAAATACAACACAACACCAAACAACAAGGATAAACTACAAGCACCAGGCTTATACAAACTGAACTGCGACGAATGTAACAAATTCTACATTGCACAAACAGGTTGCAGCTTTAAACAAAGAGTCGAAGAACACAAACAGAATACCAACTCAACATTTTACAACCACATAAAAGATACAGGACACAAATACACAGACATTTACCATAACCTAGAAATCCTACACATCAACAAAAAGGACCACATCTCAACATACTAGAACAATATGAAATTTATAGACACACAAAAACACAAAGTACAAACATATTAAACTTAGAAACACAATACAAATCACACATACTCTTTGATACTATCAAAAACCTGCCTTTAAAACCATCACCCCTTGACCCGGCATCTCCAAGCAGAAGACACTGATGAAGATCGCTACATAGTGATCGAAAACATTTTGTCTCAGTAAGTTTTAACAAATTTACAAAACTAAAGTTCAGATAGTCATAAACTATTGTTTAAGTGATTAATTAAGATTCACCGAATGTAGTGGACTACAAAATTCAATAACTGATTATTAATAATTAAAAAATACATAAACATATGACTTCCTTTAAAAACCATTAAAAAAATATTTCGTGGAAATAAAATAAAAGTGTTTTATATATAGAATGCCAGTTTTAATTTTCAAGATGAATATTAAAATATCAGCCAGTTGAAACAGGAAATATTTCAAGTAATTTATAACTTTTCTTAATTAAATCCAGCCAATGTAATAGAATCAGAAATTTATAAAGAAAATCAATAATTATTAAGCAATTACTTAGGTTCATATAACATATTTTGTGCCCATATCAATACCATAATTGTGTCTATATTAAGCAACCAGGATCCAATTACTGTAAAAGTGAAAATAATATAATTTGGTTTTTGTAAAAATAAGATAGCAAAAGAGTAATCCTTGAGATTTATGTTTGGGTGTACAAATATAATTTAAAATAAATTCATTAGGAAGTAATGTCGCCTAATACTTCTAGAAATATATATATGAACCCAAAATTAATTTGCATAAATTATTATCATGTTGTATTTAAATATGTATTACATTTTATGTATAAAAACCAAAATGTTGTCAAGTAAGGACAAATGATAAAGAACTTTAAATAACAGTTTCAACAATATAATATAATTGATGAACTCTCCGCCAGCATTCTAACAGCATTAAATTTATTTCCAATTAAATAATAACTTGTCAAAATTATGAAACATAGTATACGTTTAGTAAAATTAAGTTAAACTTTATTAGATATTTCTAAGAGAAGGTTTGACTTTTATACTTTAATTTCAATTTAATTAAATCAAGCTAGAAAAATCAGTGTTTAAAGTTATTATAACTATCCTGTGGTAATCAACTAAATAACATTTCTGAAACTTTCCAACCATCAACAAGAGCAGAAGTCAAACATTCAAATCAAGCTAGAATAAAAATTTTTTTAAAGTAATAATCCTGCAATAGGAAATCAGCAAATTAATTTTACAGGCAAACAACAATTACTACATATATTATAATTGATCGTTTTAGTTGGTTTTAAAATAAAATCTAGCAATTTATCCACTGGCAGATCACGCTTGACACACCACAGGATTTGGTAAGTCGGGTGGGATCAAATATGGATCGCGGTTGAACTTGCACATTTCAGCCCTACAGTAGCCATCATCACCATGAACAACCAACATGTAAAATAAATTAATGTGGTTTCGTTTCACAGGGAAGCGGAAGGTGTTCGGGGGCAATGCCCTGGCGACGAAGGAAAGTAGGTTTTGGCACGGCAACACACACACACACACATAGCAGTCACAAATCATAGGTGATAATAATCAAACTGATCTTTTTAAAACCACAAAAAATCAATTTGTGTGTACCTGTGCAGGTTTTGTTGTCAGATTGCAGTTGGAATCCTACATGGCAAGAACACTCCAAAGTTACCCCAGTGTCCAAACACTTTTGTTGGCAAGGATTTTCTGTTTCACATCTGAAAAAAAATCCTTTTTTTACTGTTATTTGAAACTTAGTTCATGATGGCTAGCTGAGTTTATAATTGAAGTAAGTTTATGAATATTTGCTGAGGTGATGTTTTTTATTACTCTAAGCAATTTTCATCAGACACTTATATTTATTAGGTATACACATTAAACATCCCTTAACATTTTATAGGTATTGATTTTCTTTTTATTTAAAAGATTTTAGATGTTAACAGGTATGGATTTTCTCTTAGCCTGGCTAGGCAAGCACTTTGGGGAGCAAAATTTGAGTAAGGAAATGATATTTTTACATTTCTACATTAACTAAATTAATTTATAAGTATAAAAAGCAGTTCAATTAAGTACATAAATCTTACCACCTTAATTTCTACTGTGGAGTAGTTATTGCTTTTTACTCAAATGGTTATTTATTTTATTTACATTGGCGAGCCTTGGGTTGAGCAATCCTGTGATAGTTGAAATATTTAGTGTTGGTGCAATTATATTTGTCGACATGTGAGTCATTTATCTATCAAAAAAGCCTTCTTTTTTTACAATGTATACTTTTATTAAAGCTAGTTGTTCTGTTGCCAAGAAGGTGAATGGCTTCCCTTATATATCATTTATTAACATGCATGGTGTATTTCTTAACTACCATCAGACGGGTAGTGAGATAAAACTTCTTTCATATGTTTGTTTAAATATGTATTTTTTATTTCTCTATACAAATTATAATACCCTATGTAATCCTTCCAAGTTAACCTACTGGAAGATAGGAGCATAAGGCTGTTATTTTCATGTTTTCATTTGACTCATGTCAGCTACCGAAAATGAACTGTAAACTTACCTATTTATGATGGTTTCTTGATGACACGTTTTGCCATCAGCCATAAGTGTGAAACCTTTATGGCACTCACATCGGTAGGAACCTGGAGATGGTACACATATGTGGGCACACAGTTCACCTTTTAGTAGATCACAAATATTTTCTGCAGGTAAACATAATTATTATTAGTATAAAAATATTATATAATGTTATAACTTGAGAAACTTTATGTGTATTCATTGAAAAATTAAAATCATAATAACAAGACATGTGTTGCACATTACCACCAACCAAATATCATGTAATAGTGTATAATGTGTTTCTATAACAATAGCGGGGAATAACTCTCACAATGGCTTTCAACGTTGGTACCACTGAACAGGTTTACTTTGTCCAGTACTAATAAAAAAATATTCCTTCCTAATAAGAATAAATACCTTTCCTGCAACTCTTATTTCAGAAAACCTAGACTCAAATAGTCTTCACTTAAAACACTAGTATGTTACACTTGCCCATAGTAGCGCTTACTTTTATAATTGTTGTTGGCCGTTTCAGGAGATATGTCCCATTGTCAACGCAGACCATAACTCAATTAGGTCAAAATGACAGTCCTCAACAATTATAAAAGTAAGTGCTACTATAGGCAAGTAAAACATACTTACAAGTGTTTTTAGTTAAAAACTAGTAGTTCACATAAAGATAGAATCAATACTCTTCTTCATTTGATTTAAAATTCACTCTTCAGGTACCAGTATACATAGTTGTGTTGCTACAGATCACTGACAATCTATACCAGAATCAAAAGTGTAAAGTAGGAAAGTTTATGATTACTGAATGTAATAATTTTTTTACACATCAAATAATTTTGTTAATTATCAGAAATTTGTATTAGCTATTCCTATTCTGCAAAATATGCTTAAGAAGGAAGAATACTTTCGATCTTTAATGAAACATTTTCAAAAACTAGTCATGCGAATTGAATAGTATGTGTAGTCTTTTTTTATATCTTGTATTAGATAATTTACCTCATATAGGCATCCCTTAACTCTTGTTGAGAATCATCCTCATTAACATAAAACACAATACAGAAATGTTGTTTCAAAATAACAACATAAATATCCTTTACTTCACGAACCTGAATTTTCTCCACTTACATAGACTGTAAAAAAACCATCACCATCTTCAATCTTCCAGGCCCCGTTGATTTTCATTACTTGCATTTTAATATAGTTTGATTTTTTGTTATACTACAGAAATGTAGACAAGGAAATGTATGTGTTAACCAAATTTGAATAGCTTCACAATTTGAATAGAAAATTAAAGCAGTGAGACAAAAAACTAAACTGGTATAGAATACTATAAAGAGATGAAAACCTAAGAGCTTCAAAAAAATCCACTCTCTGTGCAACATCAAGACCTTGCACCATTAGGTAATATAGCAAGAGTCTCTGACAAGCCAGACTAAAACAGTAAGAAACACAGTGAATCTAAAAATTACTATTTTGGCTTTAATAATACAGTTTATAAATGAAAACATGAGCTTTGAAAGGCCCAATAAATGTTAGTGTTACATTAAAAACCTGTCTCATTAGGCGAGTTAGCCAAAGTCTCTGAATAGCCAGAATAAAACAGTGAGAAACAGGGATTGTATAATGTTTATAAATGAAAACGTGAGCTTTAAAAAGCCCAATAATTAAAGCATATTTAAAAAGTACTTAACTAAGTGAATACGTAATGGCTTACTTGCTGACACCTTTCAAAACTTTCGTTCCTTTTACAATGCTAACCCACTACTCTTAGTCACATAGTTAACTACTTTTTAAATATAGTTTAATCTGTGAATTCAATATGATTATATCAAGCAAGCCCAATAATTGTTAGTATTGCATTAAAAACTTGTCCCATTTGGCGATTTAGCCAGAGTCTATAAATTATCTTTTCAATTTTTGCCTTAGAGTTATGAACTAGATTGCAAACCTATTTAAATTATAAAACTCTCATGAGAAGGAATACAAGAATGGCTCCACTACTGCTCCACTATTTCTGCTTTCATCATGCATATGCAATAGATGTTATTTTAAGCCCTACTGGGTTTACATTAAAGATGGTAATTTATAGTTTTGTTTTAACCTAAACCAATATATATATATTATGTATGTATATATATCGTGATATTTCATGTTGTCCATTATTTTTAGATCGCACTGACTTTAGAGTGATTCGACAAAGGTTAAGTGACCGAAAGGTGCCTCATCACAAAAGGTAAAATAACTGCACTTAGTGGTGGAATAATTGTTACAATTGTCACAGATTTATAGTTTACTATAACTATAATCTTTTTCTCTTTTTTGATTGATGAAGGTCATTTTTGATCGAAATATTTCAATAGTGTGTTGTTTTTTATATGTGCCTATTTATTATTTCCAAGTGATTGCAGTTTTGGACTATTGCCATTAGGTAAGTCTGTCAGTCTCCTATCTAGTAAAAAATTCCTAAATAAGCTTTAAGCTCTACTAGAACTAACCTATATATATATATATATATATATATATATATATTTTTTTTTTTTTTTTTTTTTTTTTTTTTTTTTTTCCCAATAACCTTATCTCTTTTCCTCTGACAGACTTATATAAACTATAATCACTCATATGCTCATGGAAACAATTTATATATATATATATATCTTTAATCTGTGCATCTGTGTCATCTGATTTCTACTCTACACAATCTGTGATTACAACTTATATTTATTTTATTTCATTCATTCTCTCATATTTCTTTTTGTGTTTTCTCTTCGATTGATAAAGACCACTGTGTGGTTGAAATATATCATTGTTTAAGTGCTTTTATGTGTTTCTATTTCAAGACTACAGTGTGGACTCTTACCAAGGTAAGTCTGTCAGTCTCCTAGTCCAAAAAATCTATATATATATATATATATATATATATATATAGGAATTTTTTGGACTTGATAGGAGACTGACAGACTTACCTAAAGGCAATAGTCCAAAACTGCAATCTCTTGGAAATAAGCACATATAAAACACATATAAAACACTTAATACACTTTTATTTGAAATATTTCGATCAACATGATCTTCTTCAGTCAAGAAAGAGAAAAACAAAACCATATATATATATATTGACTCACCCTATGATGAGGTTTTTATTAATGAAAGTATACTCTAGGTATGAAAAGTAACTTTTAATAGATGTAAGTTAAAGATATTTAAATGTAGCACAATTTTGAATTTGAATTTTAATTCGACTTTTGGTCATAATTCTATTGTTGTGTTAATTGTTTATTTTATTTAAACAGCTTAATTGTTTATGTTGATATGTCTAAATAAAGTACATATTAATTTAATTAAATACCTTGAGGTGAATTTTTAATTGGTTGCTTTTTTGTTACATTTCTGATAGGTAATTCTTCAGGTTCAGGAGATTCAATCGACTGGTCTGGTGAATTTAAAGAATCTGCCCCAGTACAACAAGTTTCGTAAGCTGCATCCCAATTAGACCCAAATGAAAATGTTTGGAAATTACAGCTCATTGACATTGACCCAGATATCATGCCTAATTTACAGGCTTCACAGCAATACTGAAAAATGAAAAACATCAATTAAAATTTATTCAGACATTCTCTATATTTATAAACTATTTTAACACATTTCACTACATTCCTGACTGATTCTTTCTTCTTTATTTTATAATGATCAATAAAGTAGTTTTTGTTATTTCAAAAATGTTTAAACATTGCATAGAAGACATAGGTAATGAAAATTATTGTCTTAAATTTTCACATAATACTGACCATGAGAAAAGCTACTTTTTCCAGAATTCCTTCAAATTTTAAAGGCTGTCCTAATATAGTAATTTATTATTTTTATCACAACATAAAATTGTAGAAAAAATAACGGTCTTTTACTATGAAAAAGATAATCTGAAATTTTTGATGGTATGCAATGAGTAACAACTGTTTCTCTTTTACCATTATGAGTAATAATTGTAGCTCCAATTATATTTTATTGAAGATTAGTTACACATAGGTGAATATAATTACATAATTATATGAATAAATATTTCTTCGTAACATAATCTACTGAAAATAAACTAATTTTAAAAAAATACTTAACTAAGTGAATACGTAATTGCTTACTTGGTGATGTGCTTTGAACCATTCGTTCCTCTTACGAAGCTAACCCTCTACTCAAGGGTTAGACCGTGGTTAACCGTAGAGGGTTAGCTTCGTAAAAGGAACGAATGTTTTGAAATGCGTCAGCAAGTAAGCCATTATGTATTCTTTTAGTTAAGTATTTTTTAAAATTAGTTTAATCAGTGAATTCAAGATGATTACATCAAGCAACTTCTACTGAAAATATTGTTGATAGTGTAGTCAAGAATTCTACAGGGTAGTGGTACAAGTTGAAATCTAGTACTGGTTCAACATTGTTGGTGCTTCAAATGAATGTAACGGAATGTAATTATTTTGGCAGCAGTGCCCAGTGCCATTTTTAGAAGATAATATAGGTTGTTCACATTACTAATCATTTGATTTGTGCCATAGGTTTGTAACATCAAGATAGCTTTTATTTATAAGATTCCTTAAAGATTTTACTAGCATACAAAAGCCTTATATTGGTTTTTAATGTTCAGATTTAGCATGTACAATAACATTTATTTTTTGAAAAAAAATTATATTTTTGCATTTTGCAGATCATTAAATTTCTAATACAAATTTTGTAAATTTAAATAATAAATAATTTTGTATAACTAATTTTTAAATAAATAAAACCTCTAAACCACAAATAACATTTATTTAAACCTTATGTACATTTCGATTACCCAGCAATCATCTTCAGAGGTATTTAAAAAATACTGAAGTTGTATTTTTTAAATACCTCTGAAGATGATTGCTGGGTAATCGAAATGTACATAAGGTTTAAATAAATGTTATTTGTGGTTTAGAGGTTTTATTTATTTAAAAATAAACATTACGCCACAGTTGCTTCATACAGTTATTGTATAACTAAGTTAAAAGACTTAAACAACTTGCTGTGTTGATATATTTCAAAACTATCCTTTTATTTACAAATTCACCGCAGAAGTGTAGATAAAATGATGCTTTTGAGATACATTAGCACATTAAATTACTCAGGTTTTTCACTGAGCTATTAAACAATTATTTCTGAATATAATCAGTAAAATCAAATATTACAACAACCAACTAAAAACCTAGCAATATTATTTTCTATTTATTTTAAGGCATTGAAATCAATTTTAATAGAAATATTGTTGAGTTTGATGATAAATAGGCCTAACACTCAACAAATACAACTTTAAAATATACAGCAAACCAACAACTATTGACACCATAATACACAACACTTCCAGCAATCCAAAGGAACAAATATGCTGCATTTAACCATAAGTTATACCACCTAACTAGTAAACCTATGATACAAAAAAAATATGACAAAGAACTCATCATAATAAAATACGTCACCCAAAACACTGTTACAAACACTTACTCATTGACAATAGATTCAGCAAAACTAAAAAGAAATAGCCACACTTCAAACCACAAAACAAACAATAAATACATCCCGATCACTTACCATAACAAACATACATACAAAATTGCATCTACCTTCAGAAACTCAATTACCACATAGCAGAAAAATTAACAAACACTCTAAACACATTCAACCCCTTTAACAGCAAACAGACAAATACAATCTATCCGATATATACAAAACAGCATTAAACGACTGCCCAAGTTTCTCCACTGCCTAAACTGGTAGATCATTTAACACCATATTCAAAGAACATATTTATGATATAAAAGTCATCAACCTGAAATCTAGCTACACATAACATATAAAGACACCAAACACACATATACAAAAATCCAGACCAATTTAAACATTCTATATACTAAAACATGGCAAAAAACCCACCACTACAGAATAATTCAAAATATACAAATATAACTTAACAAAAAACCATATTTTACACGCACTTGATAACAATTTTCAATACATAGTATATAACCCAAGTTTCCTTCAGTCGCCAAATCCATTAATCACATGCCTGGATCCTTGAGTAAAACCATCACTAGTGGATAGGCCTTATCAATGAAACTACGGTTTCTAAGCGCATGAAAACAGTAAGTTTGTATTGCTTTCAGTTAGTTTTTAAAATCATTTACTTAGTTAACCAGTGAAATCAAGATGGGTACAAAAACCAAGAATTAATTAATTATAATATCAGTAAATATTGTTAAATTATGTCTATTTAAAATTTGTAGTTTCAAGAGAATATGATCTTTTACAAACATAAATAAATAAGCAATAGGAGTTAAATAATTGTTTTTATTTCTTTACAAACATAAATTATTGTTTGTGCTTAATCTGGAGTTTTAAAAAAAATAACAGGTTAGCCTTTTACTGGCCTCCCGGTTATGCACATTCATAAAATGTAATAACACATCTAACAATGTACCAGTAGACCTCACTGTAATTTTTTTTTAAGGATGCACTTTATTATAAGAAAGCAATAGCTACTCCACCTTTGATTCCCTAATTTTTTAAAATACTTTCTTAATGTTCATTTACATTGTAAAACAAAGGTGCTGATAAAATTTCAAGTTTTCACCTTTTATTTTTTTAGTTTTTTTTTAAAACAATGTTTAAACCAGTCAACTCTCAATTTTTTATTTTTAATATTAAAATTTTACAAAAAATGTGTCATATAATTCAACTAGAAATTTCAAGTCTCTATGATTTATAGTTTAAGCTGTATTTCTAATTACGGATTAAATATATGTCTAAGAATAAGGCTGCAAGTCCTAAATATCTGACATAATTATTTTTGGTTGCCAGTCCGTCAAGCAATATGAACTGTAAGTATTTTTTATCAGAAGGGTAATCATATATCCCAAAAACATTATATTTTTACACTTTTGGTATCACTAGGCAAAAAAAAACACTACTTACTGATATTTTTCAGCAGACGTGTTTCACACTAGGTCAGTGCATTGTTCAATGCTGTGAGTCCATGACAGCATGCAACAATGCACTGTCCTCGTGTGTAACACATCTGCTGAAAAATATCAGTGCGTAGTATTTTTTGTCCAAGTGATACCAAAAGTGTAATTTATAAGTAAAACCTCAAGATGTACAACACTATTTTTAATTGATCTTTGATTAATTCCTCCAGGACAAATAATTGAATTAATCTGAACAATTTTTATTCTGCAAATTTTATTTTTGTTATTTAATTGAAGTTAAATCGGAATAAATAATCAAGATTTTACAAAATCCTTTCCCATAAAACTTCAAATCCCTACCATATACTTTATGTTTTATATAGATGTTTAAATCAGTTAACTCTCATTTTTTGTTTTTTAGTACCCTAATTTTCCAACACCTTCTTGTATAATACCTTGCTCGTGAGCACTTATATTAAGCTGCAAAGGTATATTTAATATTAATGTCCATATATGTTGCAGTTTAGGCTCTATGTTGATGAATCAGTCAAGATAGTATCTCTTGTAGGTGCTGGTGTAGGTAAATTACTAATATTAGAAAGGTTATTTTATATTTAAGTATCATTTGTCTTAAGAAATTCTTGATTTCCTATATTTAGACATGTAGACAAGATATGTTGGAAAATTATTAATAAATAATAACATGATAAATTTCTGAAGTGTAAAAAAATAAAGCTTAGTTCACTCACGAAAAACTTGAACAAAACAACTATAATATTGCATTAACGTATAATAACTTAAATTTTCATTTATACTTTAAACATTTTGAATTAACAACACAAGATTGAATACATGTTAATTTTTTACCCAAGTGTTAATTCAAAATAACATATTTTAATTCACACAAGTATTCCTTAAGTAGTTATATATACTTTGTTGTCTTCCTCCAGTGCATCTCGGCAGCTGAGTCCAGCCCTTGCAGCCCTTTTACCTTCTTGGCATTCAATATCTCTAAAAATCAAACAACACACATTAAAAAAAAGTAATACTACAACATAATTTTTATGGACACGATAATAATAATAATACTAAAACATGTTTTGTAAATTTAAATTACTAAATAATTATTTTGAATGTACTAAATATATAAACATTGAGGTCGTTGTAACGCTAATAATAATAATAATGTAGGAATGCATGATTCGAAAAACAATGAAGAAACCACAAACTCTTCATAGAAAAGTATAGTATATATATATATATATATAACATTTCCGCAGTAAATTACCACTGTGTAACAGAATGAAATCATTTTGAAATATATCAAATTTTATAATAATATTCTTACAGTTTAAAATATGATTAACAATTAAAAATTTAAAGACATCAAAGGATATACAAATTTCTATAGTTATTTCAAAATTTATTATTCATTCAACAAACATAAAAATTAACTAGATATTAGTTTAATTGTCATTACTATAGTCAGTATTTGCTAGCAAGATTGAAAACTAATTTAAGTAGAGTTAGAACAGTTTTGAGCTATAGACAGTGTGTAAAGCTCCTGATAATATTAACATATTTGCCTGATGAAAGCTTCAAGCTCTTCATTTTGTAAGTATATTTGTTGTTGAAATGTTTGTGCTTTAATGAATATATATTTAACAAAAAACATATCATCTACAAATCTATATGTATTGTTTACTTCATATTATTTAAACTAGATTTGACCCACAATATTAAGGGAATTTATTGGGTACAACAGTAAAAAAATTATCAATTCAGCAAAATGAAGTGGAACGTTTTCCACTGCGCCTGTGATTTTTAATATGTCAAAGAACAGCAATATTTTAAGAAATAAACTAAGTTAGAATCGACAAACTCCGGAGAGCCTACCTTAGAGTACGTATGCAACATAATTGTATTGTAGAGAGACAAATACTTTGTTGCTCTGCAGGCACTCCAACCACTGGAGTTAAAGAATCACCACATTTAAATTCCCTGGCAGCAATATCAGTTCCCAGAGCACAACAGTGGAGAAATGTTGGTTCAAGGTCAGCTAAAAGTAATAAAAACTTTATAATTATAATAACTTTTTTAAAGTGACCCCTACATTACTTTCATTTTTTTACTGAAAACTTATTTACATTATAAATGAATGAAAAGCTGACTTTGTATCACACTTGAATTTTGTAGTCATTAAGTTCCATGAAACTTAATTAATCATTTTTTTACTAGTTTAATCGCTAGTTTGTACAAATTTACTAAATTAAAGTTTGGATGGTCATAAACTAGTGTAAAATTATTATTATGTTTATATCAGTTTGGCATAATTTGAATAAATTTGTCTATGCAGTTAAGTATATGAAAGCAGCATATAATTGTTATTTAATAGAATTTAAATAAAAAAATCTCTAACATAAGATTTTAACAAATGTAAAGGTATGAAAATAAATAATTATTTATTTATTTTTTAAAGTCTCTTAACCCTGCGTCGGTCGCACTAGCTGTGTTTGCACCGCACATCTGGGAAATCTTCTCCCAGTGGTACAAAAGTCAGCGCATTCTACCGATCGCCCCATGAATTCGTTAGTTGACATCTCCAAAGTGTAGGTGCCGAGCTACTACAGCGAGGTTTATCGCTAAGACACATAATCAGTCAGTCAGTTTAAGCACGTGCGAAAACAACTCCTCGCGGTGTTTACACAGCTGCGCTACAACAGGTATATATAAAAAACAAGTCTTGTTTTTTGTATCTTACGTATTCAAACGTTTTTTCATGGATTACTATTTTTTTCCTTTTTCGAACCTCACTTTTTTCGACTTTTCCTCATTTTTAAGGTCACACAAACCACGTTATTATGACCCTGAAGAAATTGCGCGCTTGATACAGGAAATGGACGATGAAGAAGAGGGGAATGCCAACTTTGAAGATGAAAACGATCCAGATCTTGAACCACAGACAATTGTACAAGATGATCATGATAGTGAATCGGACCAATCCCTCGTTGATGATAACAAATATAACCTTGAAGTAGGTAACAACGAAGATTTTGACGTTTATCTGGGTAAAGATGGGGAAACCTTTTGGTTTAACAATCCTGTGGCACTTCCAGCAAAAACTAAGCGTAAAAATATAGTAAAAGTGTTTCCCTGTCCATCACAATTTGCTAGAGATGCTATGACTGAAAAGGATTCGTTTTTCAAAATTATTTCCCCCGCTATGATTGACAAAATTGTTGGCTACACGAATAATCATATTCAAAAAACAGTCATTGAAACAAATAAATATTTTAGACTCAGCGATTGCAAACTCACATGCAATGTTGAAATGACAGCTTTGTTCGGTTGTTTATTTCTGATCGCCACGATTAATATTGGAAATATAATTAAGGTGTTTTTGCAATAATATTGAGTGTTTCAATTTGTTACCATGTACCTATACCTTTTTAAAACATGTAAAAATATGATTACCTACCCTTTGAACACATCTAATAACAAAATTAGGTAAAATTTGAGGACTTTTACAATTGCGGTGTAAACACAGCAGCGCGACCAACTAATATTTTCAACTGGTGCGACCACCGCAGAAATATTTTTCTTATACTAATACCAAAGTTTGATCTTTATTTTCACTGAAGTTTAAAATTAGGTATTTTTTAATAACTATATTCACCAGAATTTTATGTTTAACATTATTTCATACATTTTGTTGTTTTGGTCTAATTCGAAAGGAACGTAATATAACTTTATAAAAACCTTAGGTGTAATACACGTAACACCTTGATATTTTATTTGTGTAGATGTTCACAGAAATGTTTTCTACCATAATGGTTTAATATCATGATGATATATATTTAGAAATTGAAATATATTATAGACATTTTCACTTCCTTGTGTGATCTTAATCACATTCAACAATTTTTTGTCTTAGCTCTGACCACAATTTAGTAACTGGAATTTATAATGAATATATTTTTTCTTGTTATTACAACATTAAAACACAATAAATTCTGCAACATACAGTTTTTTTGTATGATTTTATAATCTATCTTTAATCAGCTACATGATAACAATTTGTGCTCATTACCTCCTCAACATCACCAGAATACTGACATTCACATGTCTCTAATGGCTTAGGTTGTTTGTGTTGGGACTTAGCCACATAAAATAAATTGTAAAGTCTATTGTTTATTTAAAACTATTTTGAAATTTTAATAATTCTAGGGCAATACTCTTTGTTGTTTTTAAATTTATGTTAGGGTTGGCTAGTTCTAGTGTATATTTTTAAAATATATACATTATTTTTAATTTATAAAATTGTATTTACTTTAATTACAGGTTTAACTATTTTGGAATAAATAAATAGATCTTGACTGAAACAGAAAGGGTGATTTCTAAAGGAGACTTATAGGTACAAAAGTCGTATGAAAATATTATTATTTTTATATTAAAACTGGTCTTATTAAACCAACCATTAACTTTTCTTGCACTATCTTACCCTAAATACTCATATAACTTAAGTTTATTAACTTTTTGGTTCATGTCTGGACATTGTCATTTGTATATATTTGATTAGAATTAGCACACTACACTGTCCTATACTGAAGAGCTAGCAAGGAGTGTACTGTATTTCCTTTTTTTATTTTGAGGCTCATATTAAAAAAAAATGTTCAAAAATTAATAAAAACTCTTTCTATCTAAAAAAATCAAACAGTTTAGAAAGAGAAATGGAAGTGAAGTCAGTCACAAAGAATAGTGGACAGAGTATTTAAGAAATTGTATTGCATTTTCTTCTTTATGAGTTTGTACTGTTAGTTGAATTATTAACACATGTGAAGGATGTGAAAGAGATAGTGAATATATACAAGATTATGATTTAAAAAAAATAATAAATCGCCCTAATCTCCAACATACCAAAAGGTTTATTTTTTTGTCTCTTGGGCTTCCCAGAATTCATCTTTCACCAGGGCCGTAGCCAGCTTTGCCGGGCCCCGGACAAAATAACTCGTTCGGGCCCCTCTTTCGTGATTCCCGGATTTGTTAATACTATTTTTGCATGGATATTGTAGGTAAAGTGTGAATAAGTGATCAATAATAATAATAAAGCACAAAATTTAATACAACCTAAACTCAAACATGAACATTTTTTCATTACCTTACAGAACAAACAGGAATGTTGCATCTGAACGAATGCAGCAGCGCAGCAGTCAGTGTTTGAAGGCGCATGCGCGGGCCCCCTAAAAAATCATCTAGGGCCGGGCCCCGGAAAAAATATCCGAGAAAACCGCCCTGACTACGGCCCTGTCTTTCACGATAGTAAGAAAGTGAATACCTGCTTTTAGAACACAATCCATTTACAAAGAAAGATAAGACATATTGGTAAGACTAAGGAAAAGCCATAATAAAGCCATGCTTCTAGAAGCTGGCGAAAGTAAAGGGTTTTGTGTTAATGACTGCTAACTATAAGTAACTTACAAGGAAATGAGCATTAGGAAGGTTTAGATCCTGTTTAGAAAATTACATTAAGCCATATCTTGCTGCAATATAAATCGATCTAGTCAACACAGAATATAACTTGGCAGTCAACTTTCAAAATTATATCTTACAGTTACAGTGGTAGTGATAGAGTCAGTATTTTTAAATGTATTTTTTTCTAATATTTCACACAAATAAAAATTTTAACAAAATTAAATTTATAATAAATTTCTAATATTTCAGTTGTACGTTATAGTTCAAGATTATAATTATTTTTCATTTCACCTATTTTATTTTTTTAGTTTTAGATGTAATGTTATGGAAAATGTTACTCAATTATTTTTATTATTTTTTAAATTTCTATAAACTATTTCCAATGTAACTCTTTGCCATGCATCAGAATTAATTGTATGCATTAAACTAAATTTATGTTAGATTATACTTACATCCTGTTTTGTCTAAAAATATTGTAAAAATGCTTTGGCTGTGGTTTCACAAGTCACACATTGATGAGATAAGAAACTAGGATGTTTACTTTAGATAGGCTGAGAACTGATATCACCAAGAGGAGGGTAGTCAATAAGGAGACAAATGTTTATTTTTTTGTCAAATCAACAATGTGGAGCAATATGAGTACTACAATAATTTAATTTCAAAACCCAACTTCAAATTTATATATTGATTTTAAAAAGTTATTGAGGTAAATATAACAGTCCCTCTATAACCCATTACTTCAGTTCATGGAATGCAAAAAAAATGTGATAGTATTAAAATCTTTCTTTAAAAGCAATAACAGTTTGAAAAGTAAACTTGTTTTTTGTATAATTGTAAACATCCTATATGAATTTTGTAAACAATTGTTATTTACATATATAAAATAATTCTGCAAATATAAAACTTATATCAAGATACCAAATTTAGGGACAAATCTTTTATTTTAGGGGCAATCTATTATTTTAGAATCACTTTTAAGTCCATTCATGGCCTTCCCAACTCATTTTTATTTATAACCACAGATTTGTCAGCTTACTGGCCAAGTTTGCTTCTCACTGTCTTATCTTCCCCATGACAACTTAAAATACACCTCCAAAAAAATCATTTTATCATCAAAACTTAAAAATCCTTTCTATAACATTGTCATCCTTTTTGTCAAACAAAGGCCATTGTTTTTAAATTATCACAACAGTAAATAACTAAATAACCCAAAACTTAATCAGGCAAATTCAGCGATGAAGTAATAAAGTGACTTCATTGCTTGTACAGACGTAGAAAATTGATTAGTGTTAATCAAAGAATGATGTGTGAATTACAATAAAATAAGTTTAGTGGCTACCAAGTAATACAACCAGGCATAAATATTGTCTTTATCAGTAAAGGGTTATTTAACCTTCAAACACACGCGCCGGGGTGTAAAGCACCCCACACCATTCATTTCTCTCTGAGGCGACTCCAAAAAATTTTTGTTCTCGCTCCCCTCCTAGGTAGTTGTTTTTCACTTCTTCCTCCACACTGTCACTCAAGGTCAACCCGTTGTGGCGTACCAGTCATTGTGTTTACATCGTTGTTTTAAGTGCGGGGTGAATTTGACCCCGCGCGTGTGTTCTCGTCCAAAAATTTTTGTTGGTACATTTTTAAGTTATTGTTTTTTAATTAGAATAATTTTTTAGTGTGAATCTTTTATTGGTGTTTAACATATTTATTTATCTTTTTTGTTGTAATTTTGTCTTTTTGTCATTAAAAAAAATTAAAATTCTGGGTCAAGAACTTTCAAAACCCCATATTGCATCAAGAGCCTTACTGCCAGGACTACCTTTGCGTATAAAAGCAGGTGTGAAGCACATAAGTAGTGTTGAGGAAACTCGAGAAATAAAAATTAAAGAAGTTCTGGACGATGCGAAGTTTGCCCGCTGCAAAAAGACCGGAAGACAACCATTTTATGCTGCAACTGCAACAAATTACTTTGTAGGGACATTCCTTTATATACTGTGAAGAATGTGCACCTGAATAAAAAATACATTTTGAAAATATTAATTTAAAAAAAATCTTTACTTTTTAAATTTTTTTGACTTTTTAATTTGGACTGAACTAATGTTTACTTCTAAACCAATACTTCTGTACACAGTTATGAATTTAGCTAATTTTTTTCACCTAATAAAATGTGTATATTTTTTGAAATATTTTATTCCAATGCAAAAAGTTATTTACTAATGTTTACTTGTCTAAATATGAAGTAAATTGCATAGTAATAAGAATTATTTTTCATTATGACGAATAATTTTAAATTTTGAGTGTGGCAAATTTTGACGATTTTCAAGCTGAATTTACATAATTTTTTTTCAAATAAACATATTGTTGTATTTATGTTGTTTAACTTTTTGAAAAGTCCTCTAAAGAATTTAGCCATTACAACTTACTAAAATGTATGAATAAATGTTTAATTTTAATTTGAAAAAAAACTTACAATTTATAAAGTCAATTTAAGTGCATTTAGACTATATTACTACAAAAAAAATCTACAAGTGATAAACCCATAAAAATACTATAAAACGTTTTATAAACAACAACATTCACACACACAATTTTATAAAGATGAAAATTTAGTGATAATTAACTTTTTTTTTAAGATAAGAAATGGGGTGGAAAATACCCCGTGCGTGTGTTTATGTCCGAGTAGTTGGCGCGTGTGATTGAAGGTTAAATAAGTCATATTATAAGTCTTATATTAGTTCTAGGATTGATCTCCCAGTAATATAGTGTTTTCATTCCATATCTGACAGATTATTTAGGGACTGCAGTATGTTTGCCTGCAGTAATTGTGAGAAAATGAGAATATAGTGCAGAGTAAGGTATAGTTTACAATATCAAAGCAAGTATAATGAACAATCAGAAAGATCATTCAGTTAACTGGAACAATCTTCCAATTAAGAGGAAACATATTTTTTTTTTTAGATATTTCCAGAATCAGGCCTAACATGGCAATTTATGTTTATTGATAGTTTTCCCAAGATTTTCTACTAAAATAAGTGTTATAATTGGTTTTCAAAGGTTGATAGACAGACGTGTTCAGTGGTTGCAATTTCTGACTGAAATGAAGTGACTGTGTAATATTATTACAATTTTCTCGTACAATATCAATTGTTTGTATAAAAGAAGACCATTAATTATCCAAACTTTAAATTTCTTTAACTTTGTGAGTAGAGATGAAGTATTGAACCAAGTGCTTTATGGTTGTTACAAGCAAGCCGGCATCCCTTCATCCTGTTGGTTTTGTTAATCTATGTCATGGGTAGCTAGAATATTATCAGTTATTATAAGTGACTTCAAAAGTAATACCATTGTAGCATTATGGTATCAATAATGCTAATGTGATAACAATCTATCCTTGAATTTTGTAGTGAATTACGTTTGGTGAAACCTAATTAAAGTTCAGATAGTCTTAAACTAATGTAAAAGGATTAATCTATCCTTGTTCTGAATTAACAACTTCATAGCCTGCATAGTTTATTTAAGCAATAACCTTTTCGTGTTTTTCCAATAAAGAGGTATCCTAGTTTAATCTAAATTCCAATTTTGCTTCCATCAGTAGATCCAGGCAAGTGCTTCAGAGCTTCATTTGTATTTACATTAAATTTATCAAAAACCCTATACTCTAGTTCATGAAAGATTATTCATGTAAGGTAGTCTGATCTTCTCCAGGATTGCATTAGAAAACATTGAAACTAATCTAGGCCTACTCCTAAATTTTTCTTCTATACTAAGGAATTTTTATATTATTTGTCAAGGTAATATGTTACTTTAACAAATTTTCTATGCAAATCTTTGTAGCTTTACAAAGATGTAATATTGTACATCATTGAACAATGAACCTTATAATCGGTTACCTCACATTCTTGTTCAGTTGACAATATTCATCTGACTTCATAATTTAGGCGTCATTGTTAAATATGAGAAAAACCATTCCTCTTCTTTTGATTTTTAACATATCTAGAAATGGTCTAAAAACTCATATCAAATTCCCTACAATATTATCTACAGAATATCCTTTCAGTCAAAAACTTGCAGCATCTTGTTTGAATCAGATGCTAGCCTAAGAGGAGTTTACACATCATTTGTGTCTAAGGTATTTTGTATCTAAGGGAAAGTATTGGTTTCTCTTAGCAATAGAGTACTGATTAGTCAAGAAAGGTTGTACTGATTATTTTATTTACATGGATTAGAAAATCAGGAGTGTCAAACTACAATTTCAGCTACTCTGGGGCAGAACTCAATAAGAATACCTTTTTTAAGCTCTTTAAGTAATAGACTTATATCAGCTTTTTCAAGGCCTAGTTTTTGATTGCACGATAAATATATTAAGCAAACAAATTTACTCCCTTTCAGTTTAATGTCCTTCACACTCATTTTCCCGACAGACCTTGCAGTAGTTATGACACTGAAAACCAGTGTAATTTTGATTTGGTCATAGGAAGAACATTGTTTATTGAAAATCTACTCGGAACACAAAAGGGATATAGCCAAGGAGAAAATTGTAAAAAGAGGTTAAAAAATACTGCGTTAAGAGATTTAGATTATACTATTAAATTAACATTGTCCACTGATAGGATATATATATATATATATATATATATATATATATATATATATATATATATATATATATATGAATAATTTCATAAAATCAGTGCAACAGAAAAATAATACACAACATGAAATATCACGATATATATATATATATATATATATATATATATATATATATATATATATATATATATATATATATAATATTAAAATTATTATTCTATGAATTAGTACTTTTGGTATCACTTGACAAAAAAACTATTACTTACTGATATTTTTCAGCAGGCATGTTTTGCACTAGGTCAGTGCAGTATCCAGTGCTGTGAGTCATGGACAAGACTATTCCAAAGGTGTGTAAGTCTGTGGTGTATTATTGTTCATAAAATAGTTGTTAATTATGTGTTGAAATATAGTATTTGACTGTGTGATTAAATACTTTATTTGTACACTTAATTAACAACTACTCTATGAACAATAATACACCACAGACTTACACCAATACAACACACCTGGGTAACAGTCTTATCTGTCACTCACAGCATTGATATCAGCAAAAATATCAGTAAGTAGTGTTTTTTTTGCCAAGTGATACCAAAAGTAATAATTCATAACAAAAAACCTCAATATGGACAACACAAACACTGCAGTTTTTTGTTGTTTTATTTTCCCAAAATTATTATTCTATTTTACCAAAATTATTCATTACAAAGTAACTAATTAATGATACTTCAAAATAACTTTCCTGTCATAACTTTACTATAATTTAAAGACATCTACTTCAAACTGATTATATCCAGAGCAAATTCAGTTTATGTTTAACTGTTAGTTATACATTATGATTATAGCTGTAGTGTAGGAATAACAATATAGTTAGTGGGCGTTTTTGGGACAACTATTGTTGGGGGGTTATAATGTAATTGGGTGTAGGGTGTACTTTTAAATGTTTGAAAATTTTGTAATGTTTCCTTTTATAGAGTCCAATATTTCTATATTTGTTGATTCCATCTTCACATGAGCTACTTTCAATAAAACACTTGTAAATATTTACAAACTTGCCTATAGTAGCACTTACTTATATTTGTTGAGGACGGCCATTTCGGGAGATGTGTCCCATTGTCAGTGGCCATTACGACCTGAGTTGACAATGGGACACATCTCCCGAAACGGCCGTCCTCAACAAATATAAGTAAGTGCTACTATAGGCAAGTTTGTAAATATTTACAAGTCTCCTAATTCTTTTTAGCGTGTGCCGAATTTGTAAGTATGGTTATTTATTGTGTATTTGAGGTTTGTAGATAAGAAGTGTTCGGCAATGTCTAATTGAGTCGCATGATTTGAAAGTGCTTTTATGTGTTCTTGGTAACATGTAAAATGACCTTCCTATTTGATCTATGTAGAACTGGGGCATGTTATTTTATATACAACAGATATGTCATATATGTCTACATATAGTTGTATGTGAAGTAGACTATTTTGTATTTACAAAAAGTGTTGTTCTGTAGGCTTTTGATGATATGTTATGTACTTTATTAGGTGGGTTTGTTTGTTGTTAGATTTGTTTTTCAGATGATAATACAGTTTATTGCTACTGAAATGTTGTATCCATTAGCTTGTTTAATATTGTTAAATTCTTGGTGGTGTTCTTTTACAAGTAACAGAATTTTAACAGTTGATAAATCTTGCTGTTGTGGGCTATAATTTATTGCTGATGATTAAAGTTGGAAGAGATATGTTTGGTGATATTAGGGTAGGTAGGTTTTAGATATATGCTGAATTTGTGTTTGCCTGTATGTGTGACTATTAAGTAAAAAAAATTATATATTAAAATATGAGTGTATAAGAGTAAAAGCATTATTTATTCTTACTATTGCAACATGTCCTAAACAAGACAGTGTCTTGTTTCTGCATACCCACAATAAGACAAAATACAATATGCCAAATGTGGAACTAATCTTTATTTACTCCCCTACACACAATTTTAGTTAAATAGTCCCTATTCTTCAAGAAATCTACAAACTACAGAGTAGTGACATTTTATTTGCTATCAAGAATGTTTCACTTACTCACTAAATCTATGTACAAGTTGTCACACATAACATGTACAGATTTGTTTAAACTCTGTCTTTTAAAATACAAACTAGAGAAGGCAGGAAGCATTTTTTGAGGTAACGTAGTGGCATATCATAAAACATGCATCCGTATACACATTTACAAACATAACATACAAAGATATTTCCCACAAGTTCTATCCTTCTGAATAGGTTTGCCCCTATTCCAGTTCCACAACAAAATTAAAACTATTGTAACTCTTAATTAATACATCTGTATACGCTTTTAAACAGTAACACATAATTTTTTCTATAAACAAAGTGTGCGTTTCAGGAAAGATGAGACCTAGAAAATGTACAAAATTAATATACCAATACATTTAATACTAATCAATATACTAAATGTATATACTTTCCATATGGAATGGAAAACTGTAAAAAAAAATTTTAATTAAATAACCATCAGTTTTAACCCATGACTATAAGAAATTAGTGAATAATAAACTCATAGTTTTTAAATAAAATTTATTCACAGTGCTACTTGGTACTGCATGTTCAGTACACTGAGAATAGGTTTGTTAGGAAAACTTTCTAGGTCGGTTGTGCAGCATTCATTTTAAAGCTTGTTAATTTTTATTTCACTTGAGGTATCTCATATTTCTCTACGTTTATGATTTATAAACTTGTCTAAAACCACTCATCTACTAATATTTCCAAAACATAATTTTCAAACTCTGTGTGTGTATTGTTCAGTGTTACAGAGAGATACAAATTAGACTAGTTGTTCTTAATAGTTCGGTTATTAATTGTGTATCTGAGGTTATTGTCGGATATGTTTTATATGATCATAGAATTTTGTATATTGTATTAGTTGTTTCTGAATTAGGTATTAAAAAAATCTGTGTTGGATTGAAAGTGTGCTTTGTCATTGAAACTAATTTATGTTTCTGAAATATAAAAGTGCCTGATAGCAATGATGAATCAAGCTTCCAATTCAATACATTTTTTAACACTTGTAGATAAAACGTTTTTATAACATAAAAAAATCTGTCATCATAAAATAAATAAAGTTTTTAAATGAAATAAATTATTCAAATTAACATTTTAATGCTAATAACTAAATGTAAAATTATTTGTTATATTGAAATGATAAGGTGAATAATTGTTGGTAGTAAGACAATATAATTCTAAGATATTGTTAGGTTGTTAAAAGGGTTCAATAAATTATTAGGCAATTTTAGGCTAAATAACTATTTTATTAATTCTCGTATTCATAGCTGCTATTATTTACTCTCTTAACATTTATAAAAGCATTCAAACACTGTATTAATTAGGTTTCATAACAACTAATGAGTTTGCTGATATTCTATTTACACTTAACACACACTGTTACTGTTGTCACTAAAACTTTTACGGCCTTTACTATATTGTAATGCTCTCAGTTAATCAGAGAAGGAGGCCGATTGGTTGCACCCATGTTTTTACAGCATTTTTGTCACCTCCAAAAATAAAACAATATGTGTTTCCTCCACTCAAGCATGAATGGACTTTAAAACTTGTCAAGCTGTGTGCCATTAATCATGACACACATGATTATAGGGTCTTGCCCATTATAATATTGTTTGATGCTATCTTCAACTTGAGTTATCAGTTTACAAATAAACACTTAAACATATACTATTATGTGAGGCATGCCTATAGTAGCTCTTATTTTGTTATTGTAACACTTTGAGTAGATTATGGCAAACACTCATGAAATGGCCATTCTCACTAAACAAAAGTGTAAGTACTCCTATAGGAAAGTTTCATATATTAATATAAGTGTAAGATTTTAACTGAACTACTATGATATTTAATGGAAAATTTTATTTTCATACAGCAATCACTTAAAAAATATCAATATTGATCAGTTTGTTACATTTAGATACATGTTATTATGAATAATATAATGTATGCTACTATAGGAAAGTTTCATATATTAATATAAGTGTAAGATTTTAACTGAACTACTATGATATTTAATGGAAAATTTTATTTTCATACAGCAATCACTTAAAAAATATCAATATTGATCAGTTTGTTACATTTAGATACATGTTATTATGAATAATATAATGTATAATAAATACACAAAAACCTCTTAACCACAAACTTTCTTTAATTTACCCTAATGTACATTTCAGTTACAAAGTAACCATCCTCAGAGGGATAACATACAAAGACTCTGAGTCTTTGTATGTTATCCCTCTGAGGATGGTTACTTTGTAACTGAAATGTACATTAGGGTAAATTAAAGAAAGTTTGTGGTTAAGAGGTTTTTGTGTATTTATTATTAAATTCAACCACAGTATATTCCTAATAAATAGTAATATAATGTATGCTACTATAGGAAAGTTTCATATATTAATATAAGTGTAAGATTTTAACTGAACTACTATGATATTTAATGGAAAATTTTATTTTCATACAGCAATCACTTAAAAAATATCAATATTGATCAATTTGTTACATTTAGATACATGTTATTATGAATAATATAATGTATGCTAATATAGGAAAGTTTCATATATTAATATAAGTGTAAGGTTTTAACTGAACTACTATGATATTTAATGGAAAATTTTATTTTCATACAGCAATCACTTAAAAAATATCAATATTGATCAATTTGTTACATTTAGATACATGTTATTATGTATAATATAATTCTTGAATTTTGTAGTCCAATACGTTCGGTGAATCTTATTAATCACTTAAACAATAGTTTATGACCATCCGAACTTTTTATTTTTTAAATAACTTAAAATAAAAAGTTCGGATAGTCATAAACTATTGTTTAAGTGATTAATAATATAATGTATGCTAGTATAGGAAAGTTTCATATTTTAATACATGTCTAATTGTTTAAGTGTAACACAGCATAACTTCATTATAAGAAACGCTATTAAACTGATAAACTCTAATAAACCAGGTGTCACTTGTGTTTCAAAGATAAATCACACCATCCACAAGGCTCCATATAGCCTGCACTGGCACAACGCCTACGCAGCTGCTGGCATGGTGTTTATACTTTCTACAAGTGGGACATTCTTAAAAATAATGCAAAAGAATGTAGATATTGTGATCATATCAGTGTCATTTATACCACAAGTAATCAAGTGTTGACAAAACGTTTTGTAGACAAATATACACCTTGCCCTAACCAAAAGATTCTGAGTTTAAACTTAATTCTATTCCTTAAAACAACCTGTAAAAGCTTTCAATAAAAGACTTCCTAAATAAAAGTGCACAAGAAAATTTTTACACTCAATAATTGGATTTTACATTATTACTGCCACAATGAATCAGTTAATTCATTTGTAACTGCTGTAAATAAAACTACATATTTTTTCAATCCGTGTATTTAGTATATAATTTTGCAGTCTTCACCATTTTATTTGCATTTTTCTTACTTTAAAACAACTTTTTGCTCTATAACAGGCTTTTATTGAAAGAGATAACCTTCAGCCTCTATTAGTCCGCTATATCAACTTTCTACTGCACTAAGATATTTAAACAGAAAATGTAATTTCCACACAATAACAGCTTTAAAAATCTAAAACCTGATCAACTTTTTACAATTAAATACATGTTATTACAGATAATAATCTATGCTGCTATAGGAAAGTGTCATATTTTAATACTTGTCCCAATGCTTAAGTATCAGTATAATATTAAGATATTTAAATGGTAAATTTTATTTCCATACTATTTTGGCTTTAAAAATCTGAATACTATTTAATTTAATACAATTAGATTTATGTTATTATGGTCTATGATGGAGTTTTTAAAACCATTAGGATTATAATTTATAACCATTAGGAGTTTATATTCTCATCACAATAGTGGAAAATTAAAAAATGTGTGCAACAATATAATCTTTTAAATCAATAAAATTTAAGTAGAAATTTCAAAAAGGAAAAATTGTAACACAAAATTGTATTAAACTGTGTACACAAATAAGTTAACCGGAAAATATTTTTTCAGTGTTTCTATTTTGATTTTACAAAAAACTCAAAATTTCATTTAAAACTAGTACTTTTTGTGATTTTATAAAAAAAAAGAAATATTATAATACATTATTATAGAACAGTATTTTGATGTTTATGAAAATTCATGAAATTAATCAAATAAAATTTTATAATAAGTAAAAATCATTATGAAACCTAAAAATGTATAATAATTAGTAAAATTAGTCCACTTTTATTCATTTAACAAAAAGAATAAGAACAAGCAGTTTAAGAAACAATTTATAAGTGAAATGGTCCATTTTGGAAAGATATTTAAATCAAAATTCACATGCATTGCATTATCGTGGGTAACATGTCGAGGTAGCATCATGAATAGAAAGCTAAATATTTAAATATTGAAGAAAAACTATATAAAATTAAACATCAAGTTAACATTTCTTACTAGCATATGTAAAGAGAATTAAAAGAGAAAGAACTTTTGCTCAAAATTTTACTTGAATAGAGAAAGATTTTTTTTGGTACATTAGTTACTTTTATTTCAAAACTCATTTGAGTCTTAAATTAATTTTACTATCATTGAATACTATGTAAATTTTTGTAACAATTCCAGACCAATTTTGCGTTAAGGTATGAAAACCTCAATTCAACCTTGTACAGAAAAAATTTTTAATCTTCAGTAAAATAATCAAACTTCATAACTAGAAAAAACGACTTTAAAGCAATTTTAGTATGAAATTCAACAACATGTTAGGCAACATCAGGTTATCAAATACCATATCAAAGGAACATCCTACTATCAAGGTAAGAACATGTGAGGTGCAGAGTAATCAGTGACAATAGCTGTTTCATATGAGATTTTAAAATGCTATACTATAATGATTAAAGACAACTCCAGAAACAATCTCTAAGGAACAAAGTTCTGCTAAAAAACTTGTTGGCAAAAATTGCTCTAAATTAATTATTATAACTATACGTAATAGATAAAACTATCTACTCTATCTTTGATGAAGGTTATAAATTTGAATGATAGTATAACATTTTAAATATGAGTACATAGTACAAATTTTAATTGAACATAAAAGGTCACTGAGGTTGAAAAGATAATATTAATTTTATATAACTACTACTTTTAAAATTTCTTTAACATACCACGTATTAATCAATTTACATAATCCTGAATAATCCTGAATATCACAATTAAAGAAGCGATGAAATTTTTAATTTAAAGATTCAAGACCTTTAACACTATTTCTTACTTCTAAGCTCACCAAAATTTATTCAATTTTGAGTGCTATATATATATATATATATATATATATATATATATATATATATATATATATATATATATATCAAATTGCTAGCTAATATTTCTATTAATTCCCATCCTCCAAATGCACAGTTATATAGAGAAAGGGTATATATATTATGTATGTGTTATAATATAAATAAATATATATATATATGTATATATATATATATATATATATATATATATATATATACATATATATATATATATATATATTTATTTATTTATAATACAGTATAACATTTTCTAAGCAAGTTGTACAATTAAAGCTATTTGAAGCTTTAGTTCTTGTATTTGAGAAGTGCAAGTAGTGGACTGAGAAAAATAATTAAAGATATAAGTAGGTAAACAGACATTGAAGCGGTTTGTTCCAGAACATTGTAACTCCTATCATTACCTTGAGAATTATGCACGCCTGATCACATTATAGACTTTGTTGTTTTGAGAACTGAGTTTTGGTGTTTAAATATAGGCTATACAGTACATAAACCTTAAGCCAAAACAGAATAATAGCTTTTATTATTGGATAATATAAAATTCACTATTTTTATTTCCCTAAAAAACTGTATACTTGCTTTAATGTTAAGTAATGGTCTTATAAACATAAACTTATCTAGTAAATAATATATTTACAAGTGAATTGTCTAAATTACGCTGTTTTACGTGTAACTCTGTAGATTTTTAACTTATAATTACCAAAAATAGCTGAAGCATTTAAAATCTTTTATGTATTAATTTTTATGTATTTACTATGAATGAATCTAAATTTAGATGCACACAGGATAAAATAATCTTGATATTAAATTTAATCATTTTTTCAAAAAATTAATTAAACGTATTTTGTTACTATTATCTGTAGTTAATACTACTTCCATTCTACTTTAATGTTTTTTTTTAAATTCTTAATAAGTAAACTATTACAGCTATTTATTATCTTTTCTAATCCAAATGTTTTCACACCATTTGATTTCAAGTTGTAAACAATTATTCACTCATAAGTTACTATTGTTTAATGTTTTAGTAAAAATAGATCTAAATGTTTGCATTATTATAGGTTTCTATTAAGGAAATAGCAAATACTATATAAAGATAACTTTCTTTCAAGTAATGCATCACTGACAGGTCTGATTAAATATTATTTGTGTAATATACAATTTTTACACTCACACTATGACTCAAACATTTAGATAATTTTCATTTAATATACATAGGTTTGTATAACATTATAAGGAAATTAATTTTTCTCATTCATACAAGTTAAAATTATTTTTAACAATTTATTATTTATTAATATTAAAATATTTTCATTGTATATTTTATAATTAAAAAAAAACATGTATACATAGATATATATTTCACTTACCAGACGCCTGTGACACCAGAAACAAAATGAAAATCTCAAGATTCAACAATAACACTTGATAACCCATGACTTGATAGAGAGGAAATGTAGCTACCCTGGCAAACATATGACAGCTGATACATGTTATCTTTGTGTATTTAGCTGAGTAACCTATATAGCCTTCCACCTCCTATAACATATACAATGAAATCATTCATTCATAAATTTGAAAGGAAGAGGGAATAATAGTATCTTAGAGGAGCAGATGTTCAAAGAGAGAAAACGGAAAAGGACTAACCAGATGTTATTTGTGACTCCAGTTGTTTAAAAAAGTCACACCAGTTTTAAAACTGAAAATGACTGCCAAATATACATATATTAATTATAAACATATATATTCTTTACTAAATTATGTTTCAACTTTTTTCTGTGATTTATGGAGTTAACCTTCAAAACAACTTTGGTGACACAAATAACTAATTTTTTCCGTTATTTAGACAAAACAAAAACAACGAAGAGGGGTTTAAGGATAATTCCACCCAGTAAGAATGATAAAGAATAATTTTATTTCTTCTCGAAATAAAAAAAAACTTTGAATTTGCCCTTATGTTACAAAACGCTCATAATAATTTTAAACCTTCATACTGAAAGGAAAATATTATAACTTCCAGATACTTTTCGTATAAAATGACCTGTTAATCTGCGAGCTCGTATAAGGAGGAATATACAATATTCGATTCAACGTAAATAGCTTCGTTTGGCGATGACAGCATATTTGACGAATAAAACTGAACGAAGAACACCTAAGGAGACCAACTAGAACCATGCCCGTACCGACAAATGTAAACAAATATTCTTTGCGTCATTTGTATTGGACATATCCCATTACCGTTCCGATACCGGCCAATACCGTAGCGTGCCGTGTCCGGTCGCTCTACACTTAGTGGCCAGGATATTCTGTCGGTGACGTACGTGACACCGTCAAACCCCGCTGCAGTCGCGTATGCTCCACGTTGCTATTTTGTTCAAACACAAAACTTAGTTGTTCTGCTTGCTTTTGAAAAAAAAGACACGGTTATGAATAAAAATCTTCTCAGTGAATTTTTTAATGGACTTTCTCAATAATTTATTAAACTGGAATGACGTCACACGAAAATACTGGTAAAACTTTTCATCGACTAGTTGCCTATATAGCCTAACCTCCAATATTCTCCATCAATTTACCTTTTCCTTACAATAGAGTCTCTGGTCTTGTTTTCATTTCTCCCTTCCTCGTTCAAAATAATGGCAATTATTGACAATTCTGTTAATGACAATCGCTTAATAGCCATATTTTATGTTTTAACAATAAAACAACTAACATAAGTTAGTTCACAGTTCACAACACTGAAAAATAAAATATAAATAATAATTCAATTTATAAGAATAAATAGTTTTAAAACAGTAGACACTGTACGCTATTAAAGTAGTCTCCTTTAAGTAGTCTCTTTCTGTGCAAGAAATGTAAAGTACAGATGCAGGACTCAACGGCAACCCAATGGGCATCATACGCGTTCCATAGAGTATAAGAAAGCTGTTGATCCGTTACAGTGGACATAGTATTGACCGAAACAGTTTTTCTCGTGTCTGACACGGTCCTACGACGGTCATGGCATAATACGTTCTAGTGGGTAAATACCTTAAATTGCCTATAGGTCATCTCAGGGTAAGTTGGGGCAAGCCAGGTAGCTGGGGGATTGAGACGGATCTGGACGATGAATAGGCGGGGACGGCCCCGGTGAACATATCCCATTAGTGACGCATCATCGATTACTCCACTAAAAACGTTAACCAAATAAATACGAATTATTTTAGAAAAAGTATGGTACAGTTTTCTTAATTATTATTAAACAAACAATTGCGTGTTTGTCTCATGTTAATCGGTAGGCTTGAAGACTTCGGTAATAACACACTTAAAGCTAAGTCTTATGTACACGAGGAATTACAATAACCGTAGGGGAAGGTTTAGTTTTTTAAAGAAGTCAGCATCGACACTAACATATAAGAACAACTATCTAAGTCATTGTTGTTAGTGTAGGCCTATAGGGTATTAGTTAGTGATGATGGGTCACCGAAACCTGTTTGCGGAGATAAAACATTTTATACTCACTATTATGAAATGTTATTCGGAATGAAATGTGATTGTTTCCATACTTAATATAATGCTTCAAATTCTGATCGTTTAAAAACTAATAAAAATGAATACTTTAATTTCTTATGCTAATTGAGTATACTGGATATAAATTATTCATATGTTAATACAGTTTAAAACAAGATTATACTACATACTAACTAATTCTTACACTAATGGAGTTTAAATCAAGAATATACTATGTATCAACTAATTCTTACACTAATGGAGTTTAAATCAAGAATATACTATGTATCAACTAATTCTTACACTCAGTTTGACTCACAAAATATAGTAGATACTAATCACTACGATAATCGAATATAAATCATGATTTTACTCAGTGTTACTAGCATTTACGCTAATGATGTTTAAATAAAGAGTATATTGGGGAATTAATTATTCTCCTTTTAATTAAGTTTAAAACAAGATTATAGTAGATATTGCGTTATTCTTTCACTAAACGAGTATTAATCAAAACTTATATAGATTTTAATAATAATTAGGCTAATACAGTTTAAATAAAGAGTAGAGCTATAATTGATATATGTATTCCTTACGCTAATAGTGTTTTCAACAAAATACTGAGTTTAAACCGAGAATATAATCATGTTACCAATATTTAGGCTAGTAGAGTTTAAATAAAGTGTAAATGGATATTTAAAATTCTTACAATAATAGAGTGCTAATGAAGATTTCACACCATGCTACTAATATTTACGCTAAAGAGGTCTAAAGCAAGAGCGTACGTGATGATAATAATTATTACGCTAATAGAGTTTAAACCGAGAATATAATCATGTTACCAATATTTAGGCTAGTAGAGTTTAAATAAAGTGTAAATGGATATTTAAAATTCTTACAATAATAGAGTGCTAATGAAGATTTCACACCATGCTACTAATATTTACGCTAAAGAGGTCTAAAGCAAGAGCGTACGTGATGATAATAATTACTACGCTAATAGAGTTTAAACCGAGAATATAATCATGTTACCAATATTTAGGCTAGTAGAGTTTAAATAAAGTGTAAATGGATATTTAAAATTCTTACAATAATAGAGTGCTAATGAAGATTTCACACCATGCTACTAATATTTACGCTAAAGAGGTCTAAAGCAAGAGCGTACGTGATGATAATAATTATTACGCTAATAGAGTTTAAACCGAGACTGTAATCATGTTACCAATATTTAGGCTAGTGGAGTTTAAATAAAGAGTAAAATGGTATTTAAAATTCTTACAATAATAGAGTGCTAATGAAGATTTCACACCATGCTACTAATATTTACGCTAAAGAGGTCTAAAGCAAGAGCGTACGTGATGATAATAATTATTACGCTAATAGAGTTTAAACCGAGAATATAATCATGTTACCAATATTTAGGCTAGTAGAGTTTAAATAAAGTGTAAATGGATATTTAAAATTCTTACAATAATAGAGTGCTAATGAAGATTTCACACCATGCTACTAATATTTACGCTAAAGAGGTCTAAAGCAAGAGCGTAAGTGATGATAATAATTATTACGCTAATAGAGTTTAAACCGAGACTGTAATCATGTTACCAATATTTAGGCTAGTGGAGTTTAAATAAAGAGTAAAATGGTATTTAAAATTCTTACAATAATAGAGTGCTAATGAAGATTTCACACCATGCTACTAATATTTACGCTAAAGAGGTCTAAAGCAAGAGCGTACGTGATGATAATAATTATTACGCTAATAGAGTTTAAACCGAGACTGTAATCATGTTACCAATATTTAGGCTAGTGGAGTTTAAATAAAGAGTAAAATGGTATTTAAAATTCTTACAATAATAGAGTGCTAATGAAGATTTCACACCATGCTACTAATATTTACGCTAAAGAGGTCTAAAGCAAGAGCGTACGTGATGATAATAATTATTACGCTAATAGAGTTTAAACCGAGAATATAATCATGTTACCAATATTTAGGCTAGTAGAGTTTAAATAAAGTGTAAATGGATATTTAAAATTCTTACAATAATAGAGTGCTAATGAAGATTTCACACCATGCTACTAATATTTACGCTAAAGAGGTCTAAAGCAAGAGCGTACGTGATGATAATAATTACTACGCTAATAGAGTTTAAACCGAGAATATAATCATGTTACCAATATTTAGGCTAGTAGAGTTTAAATAAAGTGTAAATGGATATTTAAAATTCTTACAATAATAGAGTGCTAATGAAGATTTCACACCATGCTACTAATATTTACGCTAAAGAGGTCTAAAGCAAGAGCGTACGTGATGATAATAATTATTACGCTAATAGAGTTTAAACCGAGACTGTAATCATGTTACCAATATTTAGGCTAGTGGAGTTTAAATAAAGAGTAAAATGGTATTTAAAATTCTCACGATAATAGAGTTTAAATCAATATGTTACTACATGTTACTAATATTTAGGTTAATGGATTTTAAATAAATAGTAAAATAGTTGAGTAAATGATGAAACGGTTGAATATCGGAGTCAGGTTTATTTAATTCCTACGACGTTTCGGCAACTAATTAATTGCAGTTTTTAGGCCTGAAAAGAATATCACATTACTTAAAAATACTCTTATAAAATACAAGTACACCCACTATAACAAAATTAAAACTTTAAGAAAAGTCAATGGCATTTTAGTCAACATTGTAATCAGATAACACAGACACAATCCAGCAAATGATTTTATTATAGACTAGGCTACTTGATAATGAATCCAACTGGAGGTAGAGCTCTTATTGTGAAGGGGTTCATATTAATTTACAAATTTCGTATCAACATTAAAAATTATTATCGTGAGATATGTAGCCTACTGTAGTAGGCCTATGTATAAGCCATTGGTGTATAAATTAAAAACATCCAAGAATTAGCTACCGTTAATTTGTATGCTAGATCCTTTTGCTGTTTTTTAATTTTGGTTTATTAGTGTGTATTTATTGTTGTACTTTCAGTATTGTTACTGTTGAAAAAGTAACTGTTTCTTTTGAATAATTTATGACTCTCACTACTTTGGTGGATTATTTTATTACAGTGTTGACTAAAATTTCATTAAATTTGTGTAAAGTTTTAATTTGTTGTAGTGAGAGAACTTGCAGTTCATAAGAGTAATTATAAGGAATGTGATACTGTTTTAGGCTTGAAAAAAGTAAAAATGTACGAGTAGTTGCCGAAAAGTCGAACTAATTACATAAATTTTACTCAATATTCAACCGTTTTATCATTTATTACATATCTTACTCGGATGCTCAAATAAAAAAGAATTGAAATAGTATGATTCTTATAATTCTAACACTGATTGCTTGTTAGTCAAGGCTTTACTCGTTTTTAGTCATATTCATGATAATGAAGTTAAACCAAGAGTGTACGTGCTAATAATAAGTATTAAGCTAATGGAGTGTAAACCTAGACTTTACTGGACGTCAATAATATATATGCTAATGAATTAAACCAAGAGTGTACGTGCTAATAATAAGTATTAAGCTAATGGAGTGTAAACCTAGACTTTACTGGACGCCAATAATATATATGCTAATGAATTAAAGCAAGAGTGTACGTGCTAATAATAAGTATTAAGCTAATGGAGTGTAAACCTAGACTTTACTGGACGTCAATAATATATATGCTAATGAATTAAAGCAAGAATGTACGTGCTAATAATAAGTATTAAGCTAATGGAGTGTAAACCTAGACTTTACTGGACGTCAATAATATATATGCTAATGAATTAAAGCAAGAATGTACGTGCTAATAATAAGTATTAAGCTAATGGAGTGTAAACCTAGACTTTACTGGACGTCAATAATATATATGCTAATGAATTAAAGCAAGAATGTACGTGCTAATAATAAGTATTAAGCTAATGGAGTGTAAACCTAGACTTTACTGGACGTCAATAATATATATGCTAATGAATTAAAGCAAGAATGTACGTGCTAATAATAAGTATTAAGCTAATGGAGTGTAAACCTAGACTTTACTGGACGTCAATAATATATATGCTAATGAATTAAAGCAAGAATGTACGTGCTAATAATAAGTATTAAGCTAATGGAGTGTAAACCTAGACTTTACTGGACGTCAATAATATATATGCTAATGAATTAAAGCAAGAATGTACGTGCTAATAATAAGTATTAAGCTAATGGAGTGTAAACCTAGACTTTACTGGACGTCAATAATATATATGCTAATGAATTAAAGCAAGAGTGTACGTGCTAATAATAAGTATTAAGCTAATGGAGTGTAAACCTAGACTTTACTGGACGTCAATAATATATATGCTAATGAATTAAAGCAAGAATGTACGTGCTAATAATAAGTATTAAGCTAATGGAGTGTAAACCTAGACTTTACTGGACGTCAATAATATATATGCTAATGAATTAAAGCAAGAATGTACGTGCTAATAATAAGTATTAAGCTAATGGAGTGTAAACCTAGACTTTACTGGACGTCAATAATATATATGCTAATGAATTAAAGCAAGAATGTACGTGCTAATAATAAGTATTAAGCTAATGGAGTGTAAACCTAGACTTTACTGGACGCCAATAATATATATGCTAATGAATTAAAGCAAGAATGTACGTTCTAATAATAAGTATTAAGCTAATGGGGTGTAAACCTAGACTTTACTGGGCGCCAATAATATATATGCTAATGAATTAAAGCAAGAATGTAAATCAAGACTTTTATCGATGTCCCTAATATTCATGCTAGTGACTTCTAAAGCAAGAGCTTATGTGATTATAATATTTTTTTGAGCTAATGGAGTGTAAAAAAGACTTCACTCTATGTTACTAATATATACATTAATGAGGTTTAAATCAAGATTGTACGTTTTAATAATGTTTCTTGTGTTAATGAAATGTAAATGAAGACTTCACACAATTGTACTGATATTTACGCTAGTGACTTCTAAAGCAAGAGCGTATGTGATTATAATATTTTTTTGAGCTAATGGAGTGTAAAAAAGACTTCACTCTATGTTACTAATATATACATTAATGAGGTTTAAATCAAGATTGTACGTTTTAATAATGTTTCTTGTGTTAATGAAATGTAAATGAAGACTTCACACAATTGTACTGATATTTACGCTAGTGACTTCTAAAGCAAGAGCTTATGTGATTATAATATTTTTTTGAGCTAATGGAGTGTAAAAAAGACTTCACTCTATGTTACTAATATATACATTAATGAGGTTTAAATCAAGATTGTACGTTTTAATAATGTTTCTTGTGTTAATGAAATGTAAATGAAGACTTCACACAATTGTACTGATATTTACGCTAGTGACTTCTAAAGCAAGAGCTTATGTGATTATAATATTTTTTTGAGCTAATGGAGTGTAAAAAAGACTTCACTCTATGTTACTAATATATACATTAATGAGGTTTAAATCAAGATTGTACGTTTTAATAATGTTTCTTGTGTTAATGAAATGTAAATGAAGACTTCACACAATTGTACTGATATTCACGCTAGTGACTTCTAAAGCAAGAGCTTATGTGATTATAATATTTTTTTGAGCTAATGGAGTGTAAAAAAGACTTCACTCTATGTTACTAATATATACATTAATGAGGTTTAAATCAAGATTGTACGTTTTAATAATGTTTCTTGTGTTAATGAAATGTAAATGAAGACTTCACACAATTGTACTGATATTCACGCTAGTGACTTCTAAAGCAAGAGCTTATGTGATTATAATATTTTTTTGAGCTAATGGAGTGTAAAAAAGACTTCACTCTATGTTACTAATATATACATTAATGAGGTTTAAATCAAGATTGTACGTTTTAATAATGTTTCTTGTGTTAATGAAATGTAAATGAAGACTTCACACAATTGTACTGATATTTACGCTAGTGACTTCTAAAGCAAGAGCTTATGTGATTATAATATTTTTTTGAGCTAATGGAGTGTAAAAAAGACTTCACTCTATGTTACTAATATATACATTAATGAGGTTTAAATCAAGATTGTACGTTTTAATAATGTTTCTTGTGTTAATGAAATGTAAATGAAGACTTCACACAATTGTACTGATATTTACGCTAGTGACTTCTAAAGCAAGAGCTTATGTGATTATAATATTTTTTTGAGCTAATGGAGTGTAAAAAAGACTTCACTCTATGTTACTAATATATACATTAATGAGGTTTAAATCAAGATTGTACGTTTTAATAATGTTTCTTGTGTTAATGAAATGTAAATGAAGACTTCACACAATTGTACTGATATTCACGCTAGTGACTTCTAAAGCAAGAGCTTATGTGATTATAATATTTTTTTGAGCTAATGGAGTGTAAAAAGACTTCACTCTATGTTACTAATATATACATTAATGAGGTTTAAATCAAGATTGTACGTTTTAATAATGTTTCTTGTGTTAATGAAATGTAAATGAAGACTTCACACAATTGTACTGATATTTACGCTAGTGACTTCTAAAGCAAGAGCTTATGTGATTATAATATTTTTTTGAGCTAATGGAGTGTAAAAAAGACTTCACTCTATGTTACTAATATATACATTAATGAGGTTTAAATCAAGATTGTACGTTTTAATAATGTTTCTTGTGTTAATGAAATGTAAATGAAGACTTCACACAATTGTACTGATATTTACGCTAGTGACTTCTAAAACAAGAGCGTATGTGATTATAATATTTTTTTCAGCTAATGGAGTGTAAAAAAGACTTCACTCTATGTTACTAATATATACATTAATGAGGTTTAAATCAAGATTGTACGTTTTAATAATGTTTCTTGTGTTAATGAAATGTAAATGAAGACTTCACACAATTGTACTGATATTTACGCTAGTGACTTCTAAAACAAGAGCTTATGTGATTATAATATTTTTTTCAGCTAATGGAGTGTAAAAAAGACTTCACTCTATGTTACTAATATATACATTAATGAGGTTTAAATCAAGATTGTACGTTTTAATAATGTTTCTTGTGTTAATGAAATGTAAATGAAGACTTCACACAATTGTACTGATATTTACGCTAGTGACTTCTAAAACAAGAGCTTATGTGATTATAATATTTTTTTCAGCTAATGGAGTGTAAAAAAGACTTCACTCTATGTTACTAATATATACATTAATGAGGTTTAAATCAAGATTGTACGTTTTAATAATGTTTCTTGTGTTAATGAAATGTAAATGAAGACTTCACACAATTGTACTGATATTTACGCTAGTGACTTCTAAAACAAGAGCTTATGTGATTATAATATTTTTTTCAGCTAATGGAGTGTAAAAAAGACTTCACTCTATGTTACTAATATATACATTAATGAGGTTTAAATCAAGATTGTACGTTTTAATAATGTTTCTTGTGTTAATGAAATGTAAATGAAGACTTCACACAATTGTACTGATATTTACGCTAGTGACTTCTAAAGCAAGAGCTTATGTGATTATAATATTTTTTTGAGCTAATGGAGTGTAAAAAAGACTTCACTCTATGTTACTAATATATACATTAATGAGGTTTAAATCAAGATTGTACGTTTTAATAATGTTTCTTGTGTTAATGAAATGTAAATGAAGACTTCACACAATTGTACTGATATTTACGCTAGTGACTTCTAAAACAAGAGCTTATGTGATTATAATATTTTTTTCAGCTAATGGAGTGTAAAAAAGACTTCACTCTATGTTACTAATATATACATTAATGAGGTTTAAATCAAGATTGTACGTTTTAATAATGTTTCTTGTGTTAATGAAATGTAAATGAAGACTTCACACAATTGTACTGATATTTACGCTAGTGACTTCTAAAACAAGAGCTTATGTGATTATAATATTTTTTTCAGCTAATGGAGTGTAAAAAAGACTTCACTCTATGTTACTAATATATACATTAATGAGGTTTAAATCAAGATTGTACGTTTTAATAATGTTTCTTGTGTTAATGAAATGTAAATGAAGACTTCACACAATTGTACTGATATTTACGCTAGTGACTTCTAAAGCAAGAGCTTATGTGATTATAATATTTTTTTGAGCTAATGGAGTGTAAAAAAGACTTCACTCTATGTTACTAATATATACATTAATGAGGTTTAAATCAAGATTGTACGTTTTAATAATGTTTCTTGTGTTAATGAAATGTAAATGAAGACTTCACACAATTGTACTGATATTTACGCTAGTGACTTCTAAAGCAAGAGCTTATGTGATTATAATATTTTTTTGAGCTAATGGAGTGTAAAAAAGACTTCACTCTATGTTACTAATATATACATTAATGAGGTTTAAATCAAGATTGTACGTTTTAATAATGTTTCTTGTGTTAATGAAATGTAAATGAAGACTTCACACAATTGTACTGATATTTACGCTAGTGACTTCTAAAACAAGAGCGTATGTGATTATAATATTTTTTTCAGCTAATGGAGTGTAAAAAAGACTTCACTCTATGTTACTAATATATACATTAATGAGGTTTAAATCAAGATTGTACGTTTTAATAATGTTTCTTGTGTTAATGAAATGTAAATGAAGACTTCACACAATTGTACTGATATTTACGCTAGTGACTTCTAAAACAAGAGCTTATGTGATTATAATATTTTTTTCAGCTAATGGAGTGTAAAAAAGACTTCACTCTATGTTACTAATATATACATTAATGAGGTTTAAATCAAGATTGTACGTTTTAATAATGTTTCTTGTGTTAATGAAATGTAAATGAAGACTTCACACAATTGTACTGATATTTACGCTAGTGACTTCTAAAACAAGAGCTTATGTGATTATAATATTTTTTTCAGCTAATGGAGTGTAAAAAAGACTTCACTCTATGTTACTAATATATACATTAATGAGGTTTAAATCAAGATTGTACGTTTTAATAATGTTTCTTGTGTTAATGAAATGTAAATGAAGACTTCACACAATTGTACTGATATTTACGCTAGTGACTTCTAAAGCAAGAGCTTATGTGATTATAATATTTTTTTGAGCTAATGGAGTGTAAAAAAGACTTCACTCTATGTTACTAATATATACATTAATGAGGTTTAAATCAAGATTGTACGTTTTAATAATGTTTCTTGTGTTAATGAAATGTAAATGAAGACTTCACACAATTGTACTGATATTTACGCTAGTGACTTCTAAAGCAAGAGCTTATGTGATTATAATATTTTTTTGAGCTAATGGAGTGTAAAAAAGACTTCACTCTATGTTACTAATATATACATTAATGAGGTTTAAATCAAGATTGTACGTTTTAATAATGTTTCTTGTGTTAATGAAATGTAAATGAAGACTTCACACAATTGTACTGATATTTACGCTAGTGACTTCTAAAACAAGAGCGTATGTGATTATAATATTTTTTTCAGCTAATGGAGTGTAAAAAAGACTTCACTCTATGTTACTAATATATACATTAATGAGGTTTAAATCAAGATTGTACGTTTTAATAATGTTTCTTGTGTTAATGAAATGTAAATGAAGACTTCACACAATTGTACTGATATTTACGCTAGTGACTTCTAAAACAAGAGCTTATGTGATTATAATATTTTTTTCAGCTAATGGAGTGTAAAAAAGACTTCACTCTATGTTACTAATATATACATTAATGAGGTTTAAATCAAGATTGTACGTTTTAATAATGTTTCTTGTGTTAATGAAATGTAAATGAAGACTTCACACAATTGTACTGATATTTACGCTAGTGACTTCTAAAACAAGAGCTTATGTGATTATAATATTTTTTTCAGCTAATGGAGTGTAAAAAAGACTTCACTCTATGTTACTAATATATACATTAATGAGGTTTAAATCAAGATTGTACGTTTTAATAATGTTTCTTGTGTTAATGAAATGTAAATGAAGACTTCACACAATTGTACTGATATTTACGCTAGTGACTTCTAAAGCAAGAGCTTATGTGATTATAATATTTTTTTGAGCTAATGGAGTGTAAAAAAGACTTCACTCTATGTTACTAATATATACATTAATGAGGTTTAAATCAAGATTGTACGTTTTAATAATGTTTCTTGTGTTAATGAAATGTAAATGAAGACTTCACACAATTGTACTGATATTTACGCTAGTGACTTCTAAAGCAAGAGCTTATGTGATTATAATATTTTTTTGAGCTAATGGAGTGTAAAAAAGACTTCACTCTATGTTACTAATATATACATTAATGAGGTTTAAATCAAGATTGTACGTTTTAATAATGTTTCTTGTGTTAATGAAATGTAAATGAAGACTTCACACAATTGTACTGATATTTACGCTAGTGACTTCTAAAACAAGAGCGTATGTGATTATAATATTTTTTTGAGCTAATGGAGTGTAAAAAAGACTTCACTCTATGTTACTAATATATACATTAATGAGGTTTAAATCAAGATTGTACGTTTTAATAATGTTTCTTGTGTTAATGAAATGTAAATGAAGACTTCACACAATTGTACTGATATTTACGCTAGTGACTTCTAAAGCAAGAGCTTATGTGATTATAATATTTTTTTGAGCTAATGGAGTGTAAAAAAGACTTCACTCTATGTTACTAATATATACATTAATGAGGTTTAAATCAAGATTGTACGTTTTAATAATGTTTCTTGTGTTAATGAAATGTAAATGAAGACTTCACACAATTGTACTGATATTTACGCTAGTGACTTCTAAAGCAAGAGCTTATGTGATTATAATATTTTTTTGAGCTAATGGAGTGTAAAAAAGACTTCACTCTATGTTACTAATATATACATTAATGAGGTTTAAATCAAGATTGTACGTTTTAATAATGTTTCTTGTGTTAATGAAATGTAAATGAAGACTTCACACAATTGTACTGATATTTACGCTAGTGACTTCTAAAACAAGAGCGTATGTGATTATAATATTTTTTTCAGCTAATGGAGTGTAAAAAAGACTTCACTCTATGTTACTAATATATACATTAATGAGGTTTAAATCAAGATTGTACGTTTTAATAATGTTTCTTGTGTTAATGAAATGTAAATGAAGACTTCACACAATTGTACTGATATTTACGCTAGTGACTTCTAAAACAAGAGCTTATGTGATTATAATATTTTTTTCAGCTAATGGAGTGTAAAAAAGACTTCACTCTATGTTACTAATATATACATTAATGAGGTTTAAATCAAGATTGTACGTTTTAATAATGTTTCTTGTGTTAATGAAATGTAAATGAAGACTTCACACAATTGTACTGATATTTACGCTAGTGACTTCTAAAACAAGAGCTTATGTGATTATAATATTTTTTTCAGCTAATGGAGTGTAAAAAAGACTTCACTCTATGTTACTAATATATACATTAATGAGGTTTAAATCAAGATTGTACGTTTTAATAATGTTTCTTGTGTTAATGAAATGTAAATGAAGACTTCACACAATTGTACTGATATTTACGCTAGTGACTTCTAAAGCAAGAGCTTATGTGATTATAATATTTTTTTGAGCTAATGGAGTGTAAAAAAGACTTCACTCTATGTTACTAATATATACATTAATGAGGTTTAAATCAAGATTGTACGTTTTAATAATGTTTCTTGTGTTAATGAAATGTAAATGAAGACTTCACACAATTGTACTGATATTTACGCTAGTGACTTCTAAAGCAAGAGCTTATGTGATTATAATATTTTTTTGAGCTAATGGAGTGTAAAAAAGACTTCACTCTATGTTACTAATATATACATTAATGAGGTTTAAATCAAGATTGTACGTTTTAATAATGTTTCTTGTGTTAATGAAATGTAAATGAAGACTTCACACAATTGTACTGATATTTACGCTAGTGACTTCTAAAACAAGAGCGTATGTGATTATAATATTTTTTTCAGCTAATGGAGTGTAAAAAAGACTTCACTCTATGTTACTAATATATACATTAATGAGGTTTAAATCAAGATTGTACGTTTTAATAATGTTTCTTGTGTTAATGAAATGTAAATGAAGACTTCACACAATTGTACTGATATTTACGCTAGTGACTTCTAAAGCAAGAGCTTATGTGATTATAATATTTTTTTGAGCTAATGGAGTGTAAAAAAGACTTCACTCTATGTTACTAATATATACATTAATGAGGTTTAAATCAAGATTGTACGTTTTAATAATGTTTCTTGTGTTAATGAAATGTAAATGAAGACTTCACACAATTGTACTGATATTTACGCTAGTGACTTCTAAAGCAAGAGCTTATGTGATTATAATATTTTTTTGAGCTAATGGAGTGTAAAAAAGACTTCACTCTATGTTACTAATATATACATTAATGAGGTTTAAATCAAGATTGTACGTTTTAATAATGTTTCTTGTGTTAATGAAATGTAAATGAAGACTTCACACAATTGTACTGATATTTACGCTAGTGACTTCTAAAACAAGAGCGTATGTGATTATAATATTTTTTTGAGCTAATGGAGTGTAAAAAAGACTTCACTCTATGTTACTAATATATACATTAATGAGGTTTAAATCAAGATTGTACGTTTTAATAATGTTTCTTGTGTTAATGAAATGTAAATGAAGACTTCACACAATTGTACTGATATTTACGCTAGTGACTTCTAAAGCAAGAGCTTATGTGATTATAATATTTTTTTGAGCTAATGGAGTGTAAAAAAGACTTCACTCTATGTTACTAATATATACATTAATGAGGTTTAAATCAAGATTGTACGTTTTAATAATGTTTCTTGTGTTAATGAAATGTAAATGAAGACTTCACACAATTGTACTGATATTTACGCTAGTGACTTCTAAAACAAGAGCTTATGTGATTATAATATTTTTTTCAGCTAATGGAGTGTAAAAAAGACTTCACTCTATGTTACTAATATATACACTAATGAGGTTTAAATCAAGATTGTACGTTTTAATAATGTTTCTTGTGTTAATGAAATGTAAATGAAGACTTCACACAATTGTACTGATATTTACGCTAGTGACTTCTAAAACAAGAGCTTATGTGATTATAATATTTTTTTCAGCTAATGGAGTGTAAAAAAGACTTCACTCTATGTTACTAATATATACATTAATGAGGTTTAAATCAAGATTGTACGTTTTAATAATGTTTCTTGTGTTAATGAAATGTAAATGAAGACTTCACTCAATTGTACTATTATTCATGCTAGTGAGGTGTAAAGCAAGAGAGTTGTGATTATAATATTTTTTTGGGCTAATGGAGTTTAAAACAAGACTTTACAGGTACTTTCAAACACTTTATTAAAATACCTGTGAAAAAATTAATGAAAAGAGGAAACCTATATTGAGATATTTAGAATGTAATCATAAAGTTCAAATATCAAATCATTGAGAAATTTATTACTACTAAAAGGAAACATTTTGCTCTTCTAAGCAAAATCTTCTAACATTCTGTCTTCTAACATCATAATCTTATAGAATATGAAATATCAAATCATAATTTTCAATGCCAAGCTACAGTTGGTGCCAAGGTTGGTATCCCTTCTACATGTAGGTAGTGAGTTAGATACTGACTTAGGTTACACTGTCAGGGAAAAGGATGGAGTTTTTGATCAAAACTATGTCAAAATAACTTTATAATATTTATGAACCTATGGATGATCTAAAAGAAATTCGGCCAATATAAAAAAATTGTACAATGTCAGAAACTATAAAATTAAATTAATTTTGTTATCAAGATATTTTGTCTGTGTTTTTGTTGTGGTGGGTGAGGGATATGTATTTGTTGTTTTTTTGTGTGGTTTGTCAGCCATTTGGTGATGTTATTTATGTTTAATTTCCATGTGTATGTTGTCTGTGAGTGTATGTTGGTAGCCGTTTTGTTGAGCGATGTATTTTATGGTATTGAGTTCTCCGTCGTAGTCATTCTGTAGCATAGGTATATGGATTAGGCGATGTGACATACGATTAAATGGAACGTGCTTGTGTTGTGGGAGTGATTAGATGTATTTTGTATGACAGTATCAGTAGTTGTTGGTTTTATGTACATTTTGAAATTTTGTTTGGTGATGTTAAGTGATGATTTTGGTGCATTTAATATTTATTTTAATCATGAAAAGAGAACAAAAGAAATATTACATTCAAATAAAACCCCAAGCTCCCACATTAAACGCTTTACAAAAAACCCTCAAAGAAAACACACCCATTCGTCCACTAATCAATCACACACATGCACCACTACATAAGCTAGCCAAATACTTAGACAAACTTATCAGAGACAACATAAACTTTCACAATCACACATCCATACACAATAACATAGACCTCATTCACAAAATTAAAGACATCCACATATCTCACAACTCCACCATTAAATCATTCGACATAAAAAAAAGCTATACAGTAATGTACCCATTCAACAAACACTCCAAATACTACAAAACATGCTCACAGCAAACAAAACTCCACTAAAACTCAACCACAAAATCATAACAATCACCAAACTCATCCCATCACAAAACTACTTCACATTCCAACACAAATTCTACACATAGAAAGACGGCCTCCCTATGGGTTTCACCATCTCAGGCTTCCTAGCAGAAATATTCCTACATCCCAATGAACAACAATACATTATACAGAACAACAATCATACACAAAAAATAAATTAATACCATAGATATGTAAATGACATATTAATATTATACAATGGCAACAAGTATAAATCAAACAACTACACAATCACATTAATACCATACACCAAAACCTCACATTTACCCTTGAATTATAAGAAAACAATAAAATAAACTTTCTAGAACCTACCATCACCAAACACAATTTCAAAATACACAGAAAACCAACAACCACTGATACTATCATACATAATACATCTAATCACCCCAAACAACACAAGCACGCTGCATCTAATCATATGTGACACTGCCTAATCAATATACATATACTACAGAAAGTTTACAATGAAGAACTCAATATAATAAAATACATCGCTGAACAAAACGGCTATCAGCATAGACAACATACACATGAAAATTAAACATAAACAACATCACCAAATGGCCACACTGACAAACCACACAAAAATCAACAACAAATACATATCCCTTACCTACCACAACAAAAACACACATAACTTTTACACTCAAAAAACTTTATTACCAAATATCTTACAAAACAACAAACACTTCAAGACAACACATATAATCCTTTCAACAACAGACAAATACAATCTATCCGGTATTTACAAATTACATGTAACGAGTGTCCCAGCTATTATATCAGAAAAACCGGTAATGAACGCAACAACAACATAAACAACCTAAACTCAAAATCCAGCTACGCAACACATTTACAAAACATGCAACAGACAACATGCTAATTTAAATACCCTCCACATATTATACGATTGTAAAAAGCTAACAACTATAGAAAAATATGAAATATACAAACATCATGCAACAGATAAATAAAATATATTAAATGACTATACACTCTTTGAATCCAACACGTTTTTCCATTACATCATAAATAACCAACTTAACCTACAACAACTACACTCAAAAATCTTATGTCGACTACCTTTAATACCTAGTGCGACATCGCCAATAGAGGCTTAGCTTCGTAAAAGAAACGATTGTTTCGAAACACTTTAAGACAGCACATACAACCCTTTCAAAAACAAACAGACAAATACAACGTATCCGGTATTTACTAATTAACATATAATGAGTGTCCCATCTATTATATCGGCCAAACAGGTAGGTCATTCTACAGACGCTTTGAAGAACACATTACCCAAAGAAACCAAACAAACCCAAAATCCAGCTACTCAACACACACACGTGCATACATACTGATTAAAACATTCACCACATATTAGAACAAAGTAAAAAACTAATAAATTTTAAAAAATTCGAGATATACAGACTCTACGCAACAGATAAAGAAAACGTATTAAATGACAACACACATTTTGAAGCCAACAACCTGTTCCATTACATAGCACACAACCAACTTAACCCACCCTCTCATAAACCTACACTCATAAATCTCATCCCGATAACCTTTGTACCTAGTGTGATGCCACCAGTAGAGGCTTTGCTTCGTAAAAGGAACAATTATTTCGAAATGAGTCAGCAAGTAAGCCCTTACGTATTCACTTATTTAAGTATTATTTATTTATAGTTTAATCAGTGAATTGAAGATGATTACAAGCAACTTTAAAATAAGTTGATCATCTATATGCATGATCGATATAGATAATGCAAAGTTATATTGTAATTAAGCATGGATTACTGAGGTATATTGTTTTTACCACAGTCCAGTTATCTGATAAAGATAAGCTTGGCCCCAACAGTGCTTGCCTCATAATAGCCTAGCACTGAAGAAGGCAACATCATCGTCGAAACTAGCCTGTTTGTTTTAATAAACTAGTGTGTAGTGAGATTTAGAGTAAACTGTCTTAATTTTTACTGTTGTGAATTGTTCTCACTAGATAAGCTCTAATTAACAAAAGTACCGGTGCGCTAATGAAAAAATACTCTTTGCTAGAAGAAAATCTTAACCAAATTACTAAAAACAACCCATAAAGGTTGCACCAATATTAATATATTTAAAACATAGTTAACTTACTTTTAATTTTGTAACATTTAATTCTCTCCTGCATGCAGGTATGTTTGTCTAGAGTACTTATTTTACCTTTGCAATTACTTTACCAAATTTATACAATAGTTCCCCGCAGGGGGGTGCGGACTAGCCGCACCTACGAGGGATTTGGCGTCCCTCGCGGTACCCTAGCCTAACACTACACCACTCACAAAGCATACACATACACGTACACACACCAACACAATCTATACACATTTCAACACTTACATCTTCTCTCAGGGAATTTGACTGGTCAGAATCGTTGCGCGTTGGGAGTGCTGAAAGGTCCAGAGCTTGACAAACTCTGGTCTGGAACGCTGATGTGAGCTTGCTCTGCCGAAGACGTATGCGCGGTTGCTGGTCCGCTAGCCACTTCGGTCCTTGGTCAGGGAGTGTCCGCGGTGCACAGGTGTCGGAGCCTGTGCACAGTATTACGAGTTCTCGACTGATGCCCATCCAGTCGAACTAAGGAGGAAACTATGGGCCCCAGAGTTCCTGGGGTTGGAAATGATCGAAAGTGATCTATGGGTGTACCCGTTCTCATAGTCTCGCCCGTAACGCCTGACACGATGGTTAGCTTAAAAACAACTTATGGAAAATCAACAAATGTCCAACCAGTTGAATGTAAAGAGGCGTCGTGAGGTTTCTCCGAAAATGCCTAGAGAAGTAAATACGAGGAAAGAAATGATTTTAGAATCACCAAAGTTCTTAATTGTGTCTTGCGCAGAAGCTGGCAAAGATCTTTCAAAGGTATCGCCCTTTGTAATCCAAAAGGCTATAACTGGATGCGCAGCAGGACCTGTCTCTTCCATAAGGAAGTTAAGGAACGGAACACTGCTGTTAGAAACAAGCAATGCGAAGAAGTCACAGTTATTATTAAAAATGACCTCCTTCTTTGATCAGGTCAAGGTTTCGGTGGCTCCCACAAAACCTTGAACTCATCAAAGGGAGTAATATCATGCAGGGATCTGTTGTATGTCCGTGAGGACGAAATCAAATCAGAACTGGTATCAGAAGGTGTAACAGATGTCGTACGAATTATGAGGACGGAAAACGGTCAGAGAGTTCCAACAACATCAATTATCCTGACATTCGGGAAACCATCTATCCCGGATTATTTATATGCTGGCTATCAACGGCTTTCTGTTAGGCCCTACGTTCCCAATCCACGCCGGTGCTTTAAATGCCAACGTTTTGGACACGTAAGTTCTTCTTGCTCCAAGCCAGAGGTATGCGGACAGTGTGCACCTGAAGGTCATACTGATAAGGTTTGCACAAGTGCTCCGAAATACCCAAACTGTGCTGGTGATCACCCTGCTCGCTCCTTTAACTGCCCAAAGTTCAAGGAGGAGAAAGCGATCCTCAGCATAATGCAAAGGACAAAACATCTTTCCACGAAGCGAAAAAGAAGTTCAAGTCAACTCAACCTAGACTTGAAATGAAATCTTATGCCTCAGCTATCACCACTGAGAAGTCGTGTTCCAACTGCGTTGAGCTAAACAAGAAAATTGAAGTTCTCACTGAGCAAGTTAGCCAGTTATTAGCTTTGGTGACCAAAAATTTGGTTTCCAACTCAAAGACTAATGTTGAATGTGCGGAAAAATCTCCATTGCCAGTTATCTCTGCGAAAAATAGAAGAAGTAAGACACTATTGGATACAAGTGTGAAAAACGTTAAAACTACTCCTAATACGAGTAACAAAAATAATAACAAAGCTGCACCTGTGAAAGTAGGTGCAAAATCACAAACGACTCAAAAGAGGACCATTTCAAACTCCTCTTCTGAGTCAAAAAACTCTTCAGATTCCACCACTACAATAGTGGTGATGGAATCTGATGACTCCCTGCCTTGAACGTCCAACATTCCAGGCCAGCAAATTTTCAATGACACCAGTGAGAGCCAGGTGAATCCATTTCACTAAAATACAATGTCCACACCTAAACAATCCGTGATTCAGTGGAACATTAACGGTGTTAAAAGTCACATTGAGGATCTCAAATTAATTGTAAGGGATGTGTCCCCTATGTACATTTGTATTCAGGAGACACATCTCCATGAATCGCACAATTTCCATCTAAGGGAGTATTCAGTTTACAGATCGGACTTCGTTACAGAAAATCGAGCCAGAGGTGGCGTAGCCATTCTGGCCCGTGACTGTGTCGACGCCGTTTCTCTGAACTTAATAACTCCCTTACAAGCAGCAGCAATTCAAACAGCTGTTCCATAGAAACTCACTCTCTGTTGTGTCTACCTCCCACCACGTGACAACCTGCAAGAGAGAGATCTTGTAGACCTCATAAATCAGTTACCGACTCCATTTTTATTAGTGGGCGATTTCAATGCCCACCATGTTTCTTGGGGTTCCCCAGAATGCAACCTGCGAGGTAATCTGATCGAAAGCATCAGATCGGAACTAGATTTATACCTGCTAAATGACGGTTCTCCGACACATTTAGCAGCGTCAACAGGTGGATGGACAGCTGTAGACTTGTCATTATGCAGTCCTGCCTTTGCTACAAGGCTAAAATGGTCAGCATTGCCTGATCTTTACAGTAGCGACCACATTCCTATTGAGATCTCCTTGTGTGACTCCTCAGCCTGTTGTGTTCGACATCCCCGTTGGATTCTGAAAAAAGCCAACTGGGAACAATTTTCACAAGATCTAGAATCACTGGACGTGGATTACTTGGCTCCCATTGATGACATTGTCAATTCATTTACAAAAACCGTTTTGAATGCCGCCGGAAAGGCAATTCCGAAAACTTCATCCAAACCACGACGACCACCTGTTCCGTGGTGGAATGATGAGTGCACTGTGATCCTTCGTCAACGGAGAAAAGCTTTGAACAAGTTCAAGAGACATCCAACGAGTGAAAACCTGGAAAAATATAAAATCTTCCGTGCGAAAGCACGGAGAATATTTAGGCAAAGTAAACGAGAATCATGGTACATTAGCTCAATTACGAGAACTACAGCTCCATCCACAGTATGGAAGAAATTACGATCAGTCTGTGGCATTTCCGTTCCGATGCCATTAATTTCATTAAGGCATCCGGATAGAGTTATGACCACGGACTGTGAGGAAATTGCCAATGTGCTAGCATTATCGTTCTCAGAACATTCTTCATCTTCTGCATACAAGGACGCTTTCCAGGTGTACAAACGTAAACAGGAAGCCTTACCTTTCATCGTTGGAGTGTCTGGGGATTCTTGTTTAAATAACCATTTCTCTATCGACGAACTAGAGTCAGCTCTCTCGTCAACGAAGGATTCTGCTCCAGGCCCGGATGATATTGTATACTCCATGATTAAAAATCTACCACCGTCGGCAAAACTAGTTCTCCTTCGGATATACAACCGTATATTTGGGGAGCACGGTTTTCCCGATGCATGGTTAGAAGCGACAATAATTCCTCTTCTAAAACAAGGAAAGGACAAAACTAATCCCAGTAGTTATAGACCCATCTCGCTGACCAGCTGCCTATGCAAACTACTGGAGAAGATGGTCAACCGTCGTCTTGTCTGGTATCTAGAAACAAACAAACTTCTTTCTAACGTTCAGTGTGGTTCCAGAGAAGGAGGTTCATCAGTTGACCAATTGGTTTTGTTGGAGTCAGCTATACAGAATGCCTTCATCTTACGACAAACACTAGTAGCTGTTTTCTTTGACCTTGAGAAGGCATATGACATGGCATGGAGAAGAGGAATTTTGAACGTATTGAAATCATGGGGTATACAAGGTAACATTCTTGCTTTTATAAAAAATTATTTGAATAACATGACTTTTCGTGTACGTCTAGGAGGCATATATTCTGATCGTTGCGAACTAGAGAATGGTGTACCACAGGGTGGCGTTTTGAGTGTGACGCTGTTTGCTGTTGCCATTAACAGCGTCACTTCAAACGTACAGTCACCGGTCCACTGTTCCCTGTTTGTAGACGATTTTTGTATATATATGGCTGCTAGAAGTATGGCAACAGCGGAAAGATCCTTACAATTAGTAATTAATAAATTGCAAGAGTGGACCAAATCTACGGGCTTCAAGTTTTCGGCTTCGAAGACCCAGTGTATAGCATTTAGTCGTCGCAGGCAACACCAGGAACCTATTCTTTATCTTGATGGTATGCGGCTTCAAACCGCGGATAATGTGAGATTTTTGGGTCTTTTATTGGATAAAAGACTTTCATGGAATCCGCATGTGCATAATTTGAGGACCCGGTGCAGCAAGATATTGGATATGTTGAGAGTTCTAAGTGGTACAAATTGGGGAGCAGACAAAACCTGTATGCTCCGTTTCTATCGCGCATAGATTACGGCTGTATAGCCTATTCATCTGCTCGACCTACGGTTCTGAAACTCCTGGATTCAATACATCACGCTGGTCTTAGACTTTCTACTGGTGCTTTTAGATCAAGCCCAATCTCCTGCCTTCTAGTTGAAGCTGGAGAACCATCTCTCTCTATGCGACGTCAAATGCTACAAATTTCATATTACACTGGTCTTCGAAGTAAACCTAAACATCCGGCATTCATAGCAGTTTTTGATAACCACCTCGAGGATCGTTACAATGTGCGTCAACGTTCAACTGCTCCCTTCGGAATAAGAACGTTGCGCATTTTTAGGAATCTAAATTTAGAACATCCACCTATATTCGAACGAACATCATGCTACATCCCTCCATGGACAATACAAAAGCCAAAATGTGACTTCTCCTTGTCCAGGTACCTGAAACACAATACTCCTGACGTTATTTATCGTCAGGAGTTTTTGCAGATTCAACAAACTCACCAACACACTGTGACTATATTCACAGACGGTTCAAAACTGGACAATGGGATAGGTTGTGCATTTTATATGGAAGGACAAACTTTCACTTACGGATTGCCCTCAGCCTGTAGCGTTTTTACTGCAGAACTTTTTGCAATTTTCCAAGCTTTAAGATCAATTCCGTCTGCAAAATCTAAATATCTTGTGTGTTGTGATTCCAAAAGTGCTCTCCAGGCTATTCAGGAAATGTACACTAAGAACCCTTTAGTTGGAGACATCTTGTGCTCTATACACAGGCTCCAATTACGAGGTGTCGAGGTGTCACTTCTCTGGGTGCCTGGTCACTGTGGAATATTCGGAAACACTAAAGCAGATGAAGGCGCAAAATTAGCTACAGGTATGTTGCCATCGACACAACGTGTGATGGCATCAGATTTTGTATGCAAAGTTAAATCTACACTATTCTCTGTTTGGAACGAAGAATGGCAAAATGTAAAAAGAAACAAGCTGAGGGACATCAAAAATACCGTCCGACCATGGAGGACATCTGTTCGTTCGAATCGTAGGGAGGAAGTGGTGGTTACTCGACTTCGCATCGGCCACTCTTTGTTAACGCATGGATGGTTGATGCGACATGAGGATCCACCACTATGTCTGTTTTGTAGAAATAATATTACAATCAAGCATATCCTGCTTGATTGTAATGAGTTGACAAATTTATATATACGTTACGATCTTCGAGGTAGTTTAAAGGTGGTTTTAAGAGACGATGTCACGGCTATCGACCGTGTCCTCACTTTCTTACGCCACCTTAATCTATTTAATAATATTTAAATTTTGTATAATTTTAGGTTCTTTAGTTTTAGATAATTACAATTAGTTTTAAACATTTATTTTGTTTTACTTTGATTAGTTTTATGTAATATTTATTTTAAAAACTTAACTTTAGTTAGGCGATGATAACCTCAATAGGTTTTTCGCCTGGGAAAAAAAAAAAAAAAAAAAAAAAAAAAAAAAAAATTATACAATAGTTAATCTTCAATCTTACATTTTTTCTGAGCTGTACAATAATGAGGAAACAAAATGTCCTGTGATGTAAATAAAACAGATACAAATTTGTAATATACGAGTAAAATGTACAATCTGTGGTGGATCCAGAAAAATATTTGGAAGGCTGGTAGGTGGAGGAAGGTCAGCATGGAAAATATTTAGGAAATGTGGTAGCTAGCTATAGTGTAAACTCAAAGTATCTTCTACCTGAGGGAAATAGTTATAGGCCTACTCTGTGACATTCCACAATCATTAATTATTCTCATTTACCATATATTTACAATACAAACCACCTATTTATTACATCATGGGTGGGCATATTTCTGAATGATTTAATATGATATTATAGTGATTAATAAAGGTTTTTAAACATATTATACTAATTAATACGTAGATTTAAATCAGGGACAAACAGCGGAACACATTCATTAAAAATGGCATTATGTTTTACATTTATAGTGTTATTTTATAGTTTAAAAAAATTCACTTTTCCATATTTTTGAAGGGTTGCTTGAGCCCCAAAGCCTGTCCTTTAAATACACTACTGTGTACATTGCAGCCCACATGAAAACCTGACTCCGTAACTATTCATAATGATATTTCAAATAATTTAATTACATGAGTACTAAATAGGAAGTTAGGGATATTTTCTTTCCCTTTTGGAAACAAAATGAATGACGATTAAATGGATAAATCTGCTTAGTAAATTAAAAAAATTAATAAATGCTATGTTCGTACTATGTTTTAGAAATAACAGTATTCCTGTGATTTTAAGTGCAAAAATAGCATTATATATAACTTTCAGAAGCATGCTCAAATTTTCAAAATTTCCCCAGGTTCCATCTCCATGACCCTCTGGGTTGTGTCACCCTAATAACACGATTCTAATTTAATCTCTGCATATTTTTTAATATTTTGTTTTTGCTCTCTTTCATTTTGTTTCAAAATTTTTACTACCTGTTTACCCTAATATCATTTATCATCTGCTAAATATTTCTTATACTCACTTTTGATTCCAGCAATTAAAAGGATTGTTTCTTCTATATTAATATTTACCTTTTGTCAATTAGTATCAGTATTTTTGTTCTTCACTTAATTTATAATATAGTTCATTCTTCCGTATTATTCATTTATGTAACACAATTCATAATTATCAACTATTTTTAATCGTAATATAGCTTTATCTGATTTACTAGTGTTTAACCATTAATTTTAAATATTTTTTAAAACAGTTTTCAAAATATTTATTTGAATGTTAACAAACATTTGAACAACAGTTAGTTTTTATCTTAATTTACCCAAGAATGTAGAAAACACTCAGTAACACAGAAGAAATAAGAAAACATTGTTCTAATGCTCCAAAAGTTACAATGTTTGAAAACCTCACTTTACAAGTCATACAATCTTGTAAACCCAAAATTTTGTTACAAACAGGGCACTACTATACTAAATGGTGTAGATAATCCCTTCACAGCAAAATGAGATGCGTCCATATCTGTCGGTCCAAATAACCACCTCTCAAACCCTCACACACCAATCCTCCTTGTCATTGAATGTGATGTGGGGAGTAGTAGGAGAGTTTTTTTTTGTTTGAAACTTCTGGTTGGGCTCACTGTGTTCATTTTGGTCTCAGATTTCAAGGAATGAAGTCCATTTTTAGGAATTTTCACCAAAAGCTGATAGCAATACAAAAACTTAACCAATTTTTGTTGGAAAGTTTTTCTAAGTTTAATTACATCATAAAATTAAATTTTACATTTGCTAGCTTATTTTGTACTCAAAATTCATAATGGTAGGTTTTTGTATTAGTTTAAAACATGAACATTGTTCTATCTTCTCCAGCTATGTTTGACCCAAATGGTTTAAATATTGAATGTGGTTAAACTGGACAGTTTTTTTAATAACATTTATTACTCACATAATTTATAATTTTGTTTATGTGACCCAGGGTCCACATTGCAGGGGGTGTTATATAAGCCACTGTTTATACTACATGAAAAGTGAAGGTTGAACCAGTGTAAGTGGAATCGAATCAATGAAGGGTCCACTGAATGAAAACCATCCATTATCAGGCAAACATCAAAGAGGAATCCAGGACTGGAGACCTGGCTATGGAGGGTTAAAGTACTTTTGCGTGGCCACAACTCTCCCCTCATTGCTTGACACCCATGGGCTAGATCTTCATAGCCATAGACGGTAAGATGCCCCAAGGCAGCCTCGGAGATACACCTCAAATTATAATACAAATATAATCACAAATTACTGGTTAGGAAAGCCATGATTATAAAAGTTTTATAAAGTAAGTTAACCATTTTACAAGTGGATTGGCCTCCATCTTGGTATAAGTTATTACATTACTGCACACAAAATAAAACCATATTCCATTTCACTTATCGACCAGAAAGCACTTGTTGCAGAATTTCATTCTTTTTAAAATCAAATCTACACCAACTGGATTCTCCATACCCTAATTGTAACAATGGTATTGTAATTCAGTATCCAAGGGCAACCTCGGAGATACATCTCAAATTATAATACAAATATAATCACAAATTACTGGTTAGGAAAGCCATGATTATAAAAGTTTTATAAAGTAAGTTAACCATTTTACAAGTGGATTGGCCTCCATCTTGGTATAAGTTATTACGTTACTGCACACAAAATAAAACCATCTTCCATTTCACTTATCGACCAGAAAGCTCTTGTTGCAGAATTTCATTCTTTTTAAAATCAAATCTACACTAACTGGATTCTCCATACCCTAATTATAACAATGGTATTGTAATTCAGTATATACCATAGTGCTCTGTTTTATAAAGAAACCTTGTTTTTTATAGATTTCTTGTTGATTACTCACTCTTTAAGAGCAAAGTGTATTTAAATTAAGCACAATTTTAATTCGCTCATTTGGTGAATTTATGATTACTTTTGGTGTTAGAATAGTAAAAAGTGGCATTTAATTTTAAAACCCTTGTCTATGGAGTATAAAATATTTCCCAGTGCTGCCAGAATATTAATACAAAAATCTCTTTTTAGAATGGATTTCGGACAGCACTACTAAATTGGACTGAGAAATCAACCACATAATCTCTTTACTGTGGTTTACATAATAGTATAAACATATCTATTATTCCCTACATACAGGACTTATCTACAGCAGCTAAAATTCCCTTTACAAGTACTAAGAGTAATTTATCTCGTTATAAATTAGCGAAATTCGTTATACCAATCCATATTAAAAGTTACATATTATGTAATTTAGAAATTTCAAAACCCTGTTTTTGACCATCCAAGCTGAAATAATTACCGAGTGAAGAATTTATCATCTCTAATGGTTCTATATGGTAGCATATACTTTTATAAGAATATCTATGTTAATTTATTTAAATCTTTGAGCACATATTTAATATTATGAGTGGGGTAGAGAGTAGAAACAGAGAAAGCTAACATTTATCCACATATTCTTAGCTAACAATAAGGAAACACATTAATTGTTTCATTCTTAATTACAAATTTTTCTGGTAACAAAATCTAGACACTTGAAGTAATTTTTAAAAACATTAACTTTAAAAATAATAATAAGAACAGAAGCAGGAAGACAATAATTTGTTGCAGTTTGGGTTGAACATTTTGAGGTTTTTGTAATATTTACTGGTTATTTCAGTTGGCAGAAACCACTACTTACTGATGTTTTTTTGGCAAACGTGTTTCGCACTTGTTCAGTACATTACAGTGGCGGCTGTGGAGGGTGAAAAAAGTGTTAGTTCTTTTAAAGCACAGAAATATTATTCATAAAAACACAAAGAGCTGTTAAAAGAAAATAGATAGATACTGCTTAATACTATGTGATTTATTCTATTAAAAGAAATATATTGACATTTCTTATTTTATTTTTTATTTATTTAAGGCACCAGTTTTCAAGTCATGAGTTTATATATTAACAAACCAATCTCAATTAATTCTTAACTGTGAATGTCAACAAAGGCGAAGAGGAGATGCGTCTCTTCAGACAGAGCTTTAACTGAACACTCCTGAGAACCTTACGATTTAGTCTGTCTGCAACTTCCAATGGTTTTTCTCTATTAGGAGTGATATCACTCGGTGTTGCACGTTGTGATACAACCAGGTTGAACTCTACTGTCTGTGACTGAGCGTTTTTATTATTATTTTTAATGATGAACAATCACTCGTAAAAATATACATAAATTTTACATAATAAATAAATTTATTTTCTTTATGCTCTTGATCTCTGGTTTGTGGGTGGGCAACCTTGTCACGAGCCTCCACTGGTGCATTGTTCAAAGTGGTGAATCATGGACAAGACTGATACTCAAACAGTCTTGTCCCTTACTCTTAGCATTGAACAAGAGAATTAATAAGAATATAATTAGATAGTTTGGATGTATGTTCGAGGATGGCACAACAATGAATGTTAGTTTGTTAGTAGTATGATTACATTATTTTTATTATAAATTTAATAATTCAACAAGGTATTTTAAAAAATTAGTTTAAGACAGTGTAATGTACTAGCAATACTTTATTAGCAATATTTACTTTAAATGATTACAACATTAGACATGAAACGAACAACAAATTATTTAAAAATTTTAATAAAAATATGTTTATAATAAATGTAATCATAAATATTTAAAAATATAATCAAGAATTGCTTTCAAAATAATAAATTTTGATCTCGTATAGTATTTAATATTTTATTACTGTAAATTTCTTTTGATTGATAATAAGACTTTTTAATTTTGTCTTTAGTATTTCATATTAATATAAAGAAGTTTTACTTAATTTATTTATATATTAAATACTTTAAAAGAACGACCTTCTAATTTTGTTGAAGCAATTATTTACTGTAAATTGAAACTATGATTAAAGTTGAAGTATATTTATTTTTATTTTAAAAGTGTGTTCTTCATCACTTTTAACATTTTCAATCTTAGAAAATGGCAATACAAAAGTATTGTTAGGAATTTTTGGATTGTATAATTTGTCTGATAAAATCTGGCAGGGAAACCTTGTAGGTCGGATTGTTTTTTTAGATTGGTCTATTAGTTCAATACAGTATTTATAACGAGAAGCGTCTTTTTTGCTGCCTACATAGGTTACACTTGCTACCAACTTCTTAATTCTACTCCTACCTTCACATTTATACCAAAATAATTTCCCATATGCTGAGATCAGTTTTGTATGTTTCAGTTTGCAGAAGTTATCTTTGTAAATGCATATAATATTATGATTATTCCAACATTCTTTAGGGTGACAGCATTTTACATGTTCCTCCAATAAACTATAGGATTCTGATTCATCACAAATCAAACATTTAGTCATTCCTTTGTGACAGTATTTTTCATGAGTTTTCAACTCAGAAAACACAGACAAGACAGTACATTCTTTTTCAGCATTTTTGCAAGGGCGAGGGAAATTTTCCAAGTAATTTACCAAATTTGTAGGTTGTACCTTAGAAAATCTTGATTGACATAGTGGACATAATTTTGTTACAAGTTTAAGTGTACAATGAGTACAAAATGCATGGCCATTTAGACAAAATTTAAAATTTGGGTGTATAATTTCCAGACAAATTGGGCACTCTATCGTCTCACATATTAATTTATAAATGGTGTCCATATTGCTGTATTGTATATTAACCTGGAAAACAAAAAGAAATCAATTATACATGATATGGTTTAATTTAGAATCCAAACAAAATATATTAAAAATTACACTGTCATCTTATAAAATAAAAATTATTTGGAAAAAATAGAGACTACATATCTATTGTAAATAAGCTTTATTTAGGATAACTAAAAACAAAAACTAAAACCCAATAACCATATTAAAATAAAAATCTTTACTATAACACTTGATGTGCATTTCAGTTACAAAGTAACCATCTTTAGAATTGCTCCTTATATTTTGTGTTTAATTGATCTTAAATATAATTTATTTAAAATAAAAACACTCAATAACAAAATGCTAGACAGTACTAAGTTTTAATGTGGTAGATGTAAATGCAGTTTTGCAATATATTTCATTAAAAAAAAAACAAAACCCAATAACCAAATTAAAATTAATTATTACTACAACACTGGTTGTACATATCACATACAAAGCAATAATTTTCAGAATTACTCCTTTTTTGTGTTTAGTTAATCATAAATGTAATTTATTTAAAATAAATACACTTAATAACAAAATGTTAGACAGTACAAATTTATGCTGTGTCAGGTATAAGTGGAGTTTTGCAATATATTTCATTAAACAAAAAACAAAACCCAATAACCAAATTAAAATTAATTATTACTACAACACTGGTTGTACATATCACTTACAAAGCAATGATCTTCAGAATTACTCCTTTTTTGTGTTTAGTTAATCATAAATATAATGTATTAAAAATAAATACACTTAATAACCTAACGTTAGACAGTATTAACTTATACTGTGATAGATGTAAGTAAAGTTTTGCAATATATTTCATTAGAAAAAAAATCAAACACAATAACCACATTAAAATTAATTTTTAACCGAATTCAAAAAAGGAGGAGGTTCTATATTCGCTCCGTATGGTTTTTTCTTAACTTTGAAAGTATTAAACCGAGCAAAGTGTTTTTTTTTTTTGTAAATGAAAGAGGAAAACTTCCCGGTGGTCCCATTTTAGTTGCATCCCAATCCGTCTGATTTGTAGACAATAATATGCTATTTTAAATTTTTAAAAAAAATTGTTTGAGGGAAAATTCATTTTTTTTTTTAATAAGGATTATGAATTATAAGATAATTAATAAGCAAAACAAACAATCACAGCTTACAATCACAATACTGTAAATATTCTACATTATATAAAATAACAGAGAAAATAGGTATAAAATAAATAAGTTTTTTTTATTTCTTGCTTGATAAAGCTGCTTAGAACAAGCATCTTCGGATACTAATGAATGAATTTTCCTCATTAAAAAGCCCCTTCTTTAATGGTACACCCATTAATCCTCAGGTGAATACCTCATTACTTCACTAAATATCAAGAGATAAATTCATTAAATATAACTTTACTACCAATTTTATCTTTTTTTTATTAACATTTTATAAGTACAAAATGTTTTTCCTAATAATTATTAGAGACAGCATTATTGAATTTTTACCTGAGATATTACATTACTAACACTGATTATTAACATGTTTTTAAACTGAATTAAAAAAAATTATTGCAAGATAAGAAATAATATGTAGGGTTTTAGGAAAATTTATCAAGAGAATTTCAAACATAAATTAATCAATGTATTTGTCTGACAAACTGATATGCTTATCGTATTCTTCAAGGGTTTTCAATTATTTGAACAAAGATCAAGCAATATGGTTAGAGGGATACACACTTTGGAAATTTGTATGGATAAATATTGGCAACTTTGTCAACTTAATCAACAGCCTGAAACGAAATTCGATTATAATGTAAATAGAAATTATATATCATACGTCTAAAAATAAGAAAATAAAATTTAAAAAAGAAACAGAACCGACTTTAAAAAAACCCCAAAATATAATTTTTACTTACTAAAAAGTACAAAATAATTTTCTAATAACGAAAACATAATTTAACATAAGCTCATTACCCACAAAATTTTGAAGTCGGTTCCTCAATTATATCTGCTATTTGCTAATCCATTAAATCTGTTCTAAACAATCAACTTTTACATTGCTTGATTTCCCATTAATAATTATAGCGAATCATAGAGTCTTGTCATTAAACAAAAATATTATGTATATGACATTATGCTAGACGATAATTGATCTTTGTTCTCAGTAAAGATCATACAATATGTGATTGCATATTTTTCATTCAGATATACAGATTGCAGACAATTTAACCTTCTTTAAATGATTTACACGGAATGTGATTACTGTAGATGCTTATAGAAGTAAGAGATCATCTCTCCTTAATCCTTTTGTATCATAAATTTAATAAATATCTTATACTGTAAAAATAAATGTATGGAAGAAATGATTGAATAGCTTGTGTGTTTATCATAATTTGTTGATCTACTAGCGAAAGAGCTCCAACATCATGTAAAATCCCTTTATTTGTTATGTTCAGTATGTTAAATATGTGTCCAAGTATGAAATTTGGCTCCGACTTAAAATGTTTGTGGGTAATAAGCTTATGATAAATTGTGTTTTCATTATCAGAGAATTATATTTGACTTTTTAGTAAGTAAAAATTATATTTTGGGTATTTTTTTAAGTTGATCATTTTTTTTTTAAATGATATTACTACAACACTTGATGTACATTTCAGTTTCAAAGTAATTATCACCAGAATTATTTCTTTTTTGTGTTTAGTTACCCATGAATATAATTTATTTAAAATAAATACACTTAATACCAAAATTCTAGACAGTACTAAGTTATACTGTGGTAGATGTAAATGGAATTTTGCAATATATTTTCATTAAAAAAAAACCTAATCGCCTCATTAAAATTAATTTTTTCTACAACACTTGATGTACATTTTGGTTACAAATAATTATCTTCAGAATTACTCTTTTTTGTGTTTTGTTAACCATAAATATAAAATATTTAAAACTTGCAGTTTTTGTGTTGTACATCTTGAACAAACAAGTGTAATTAAAATATTTAAAATAAATACATTTACTAACATAATGTTACTAACTTATACTGTGGTAGGTGAAAACCACTACTTACTGATATTTTCTACAGACACATTTCCCACTAGGTTAGTGCATTGTTCAATGCTGTGAGTCAAGCACAAGACTGTTGCTCAGGTTGATGTATTGGCGTGAGTCTGTGGTGTATTGGTGAACACTCCATATTCTATGAACATAGAGTAGTCGTTAATTATCTGTTCAAATATAGTATTTTATTGTGCATGTTTTCACATTTAGAATGTGTTGTGGATGTTTTTTGAGATGTTTGGGTAACTCAGTTTTCTGTTGTGTTTAGTTTGCTGCTTTTTTTATGTACTTAGGGATTTTTAGATTTGTGTCTATATTGGTGTATGTGTATATAGTGTGTTCTGTATGTGTATGGGGAAGTTTAATTTGGGTTGTCTTGTTTATGACACACAGCATTGGACATTACACTTACCTAGTGTGAAATGTGTCTGCTGACAAATATCAGTAAGTAGTGGTTTTTTGCCCAGTGATACTAAAAGTAGTAACTTAAATTTTAAAAAAGCTCAAGATGTGCAACAAAAAAACTTAAAGTTGTATGATATTTAGTTTATTTAGGGAGTCATAGGGATACAATTTTAGAGATCAATTAAAGTAAAAATTAAATTTTTGATTTACTCTAGAAATATTTACACACATACACACACACACAGACACACACACATACACACAACTGTATAATATAACAACTATTTGCAAGTAGTTTTACCAAACTACACTAAATTCCTCAAGATACCAAAATAATATTTAAATTGTAGTAATACCTGCATATGGTATTAATAAAACTTACTGTTTTACTATGTAGGTTATGTTAGATTATTTATTGAACATTATTAAGGAAATACGTTAATATTAAATAGCTTTGACCAGTTAACAAATATATCAATATATTTAAACTATGATAAATCTCAATACAAATAATTTAATATAATGATAATAACAAGTTATGTTTATTAATCCAATTTTTGAAATGAAAACATTCTTAGGCTCCACGCAAGTATCACAACCTATTTTTTTTGTTATTATTTCCTTTGCTAAACTCTAACAAATGATAAAAGAAAAAATATAAAGCATAGTAATATGAATTAAAATACAAAAAAAAGTCCCTTGTCTACAAAGAAAATACAGTAACTACTTAGATTTATCTTCTTTATAGATAAGCAGGTTTCCTAATTCAATTGTAACAGATAATATCTGAAAATTAACCTTTTATTAATTAAAATAATATGATCAAATGCCACAATATTAAACTTATTTGGGAGATTACTAAATTTACTAAGTGTACCTGATGTTCATTTCCTAACATTGAAAAAAATCTTCTAAGGTTTATTATCGTTGTTAAGGAATATCTTTGAAGTTGTCTACTTTGTAATTGAAAAGTAAATCAAGTATAAATAAATTATTCTTTGGCTTTGAAATTATTCATAAGTATATTTTATATTATTAATTTTATGTATTGAATATATCAATAAATTTCTCAACAATCCTTGTCGAATAAGAGTAATTTACCCCTTATTTAAAATTTTCAAGTCCTCAGCCTGAGTTGTTACAAATAGATAAATGGATTTGAGATATTTTGGCCAGTCTAGTTTTTACATTTTCAATATATAGGTAGGAATATATTCTTGTTATAAATATTATAACAAGTGTTGTCCTTATTATGAAAACTTATATTTATTAACATAAACATGAATATGTAATACTTTGAAGATATTAGAACTTTCTTTTTGTATAAATAAAAAAGGTATGACCCTCTCTATAAATAACAGTTGATAATATATATATATATATATATATATATATATATATATATATATATATATATATGTCTCGCTCTTCTACTGTTGTTGGGTTCACCTCGTCAATGCTGGATGAGATTCTAGCGAAACGTCGGAACTGCGAATTTATGGACTGCAGAATGAACGGATGTACTCCAGATAGTAACATTTCATCATATTTTTCCATCCGTGAAGGAATACGTATCAGCATATATATATATATATATATATATATATATATGAAGTTAATATATTACTATTGTAAGTAATTTTTCCACCATTAAGTGCAATAATTTTACCTTGAGTGATGAGACACCTTTCGGTCAATTGACCATTGTCGAATCACTGATGTTTTTCTGTTGTAGATGTTCGGTCTGTGACCGAGCATATATACATATATATATATATATATATATATATATATATATATATATATATATATATATATATATATATATATGTTATAGGCTTATATATAGGTTTCCTTTAAAATAGGTTAGGGGCAGGGAAACTAAATTAGATAGTTTGATAAGAGTTTTTGGGGTGAGTTTGCCACTACCCCAGAGTTGTAGAGATGTCTATTGAATAATAACAATTTTATAGACAGAAATATCCCCTTTAGAAAGAAAATGAACTCTGAATTGGCCTTGAAGCAGGGGACAGTGAGTTAATCATGTAAAACAATACAAAATGATTCGGTAATAAAGAATTGCTAGTAACACTAGGAACCATTTTGGTGAACACAGTGTTACACTTGCGGCTAATAGGCTTGTAATTATGCTGACTGTTTATATTTCCTTAACAGTACTTTACTATATTCTAAAGAGATATTATGTAATTATGTTTAATATTAAGTTTATAACTTGTATTTGAGTAACGATGGTAACAATAAACTTAATTTTATTTTATAATTAATTACGATTTTGAAGAGATGCAATATTTTTAAAAATAACGGTTACGACTAATATTGGTTGGGACTTTATTTTCACGTAACTTGTTTCTTAAAGGACTCCAAAAACTCAAGATTACAATTATATAAACGCACAACTAACTGTAACCTTGATGAGAGAATAAACTCGTAAAGGTTTATCTGCTTACTAGCGACATAAATAGGTAACTGCATTTAATCAGGCTTGGGCTTAATTTTACTGAGTGGTGTTTTGAATTGTTTAATAACATCAGTTAGTTATACATGGTTGATATTAGATTAAGTAATGTGCAATTAGCAAGACTGGCAAAGAATGCCAGCTGAGGGCATTACCAAAATTGGTGCAATTTGTTGAGTGGAAAAATATTAAAATTGTCTATATACTTGTCTTTCTCAAGGTAGTGGTACAGTTTATTCTGGTATTCAGCAAAGTTTGGTGGAGTGGTATAATTTACGAAAGCATTTATGTAGTCTTTGTGGGTGTGAAATGATCTTATTGTTTTTCTACAGATTAAGGTATGGACAATAAGTTAGTTTATACATGCCAGAGGATTCAAATATATGGTGCTTGGCCTATGGTGTTTGGTTTATATATTTATTGAGGATGTAGTGTGTGGAGTAACTTGTAATTTGTTTAGCTGGTATTTGCATAAATTTATTATTGATCTAATTGCTGTAATTTTTAATTCATAAGTAACAGTTGTTGATTCCATCTTCGCGTGAGCTACTAGTAATCACTTACACTTTTAAATGTTTTAGACTTGCCTATAGTAGCACTTACTTTGCTTGTTGAGGACGGCCGTTTCGGGAAATGTGTCCCTTTGTCAACTCAGACCGTAACTGATCTCAAGGTTTACGTTGGTTAGGGTGGGGGTGGGATATTTTGGTGGTGTGGGTGTATTTTATGTGTATTAGGAGTTATGATGACAAAAAGTGTGTGTGAGTTGTAATGTAATTGTGTATTAAGTAGGTGTGCAGGGTGTAGTTTGAATACCATACAGATCACCCAAAACCCACAATCTAACCAACACATTACGAAAATACAACTACAAAATAGCTTACTCCACACACAACACTCTCAACAAACAGTTTAAACCCAACAACAAAATCAACAACATTTACAACACCACTGGAGTTTACAAACTAACTTGCAGTTCATGCCCCAGTTTTTATATAGGCCAGACAGGGAGGTCATTCTACATACGTTACCAAGAACATATAAAAGCACTAAAAAACAATAACTACCAATCAAACTTCGCCGATCATCTCAACTCCACAAAACATGACTACATAGACATAACATCTAACCTACAAATTCTTCATAAACAACACAGAAATAACCAACGCTACACAACCGAACAATACGAAATATATAGGCACTTCAAACTACACCCTGCACACATACTCAATACACAATTACATTACAACTCACACGCACTCTTTGACATCATAACTCCTAATACACACAAAATACACCCACACCACCAAAATATCCCACCCCCACCCTAACCTACGTAAACCTTGAGATCAGTTACGGTCTGAGTTGACAAAGGGACACATCTCCCGAAACGGCCGTCCTCAACAAGCAAAGTAAGTGCTACTATAGGCAAGTCTAAAACATTTAAAAGTGTAAGTAATTCATAAGTATTTATTTTGTAATTGAGTGAAAACAGTAAACGTACTGGCTGATGCATTTCGAAACAATCGTTTCATTCCTTTCTAAAGATTGTTTCAAAGTTTTCATGCAGTTATGTAATAATTACCTATGACTTATTTGGTAATAATATATGAAGTGATTTCAAGATGATTACAACAATCTTTAGTTTTTAATTGTATTTACAAAGCATGATGACAAGTTTATGTGTTTATATGGTTTGGAGTTTTGGAGTTTGTTTTCCAAGTGGGAATATAGTTTATTGATGACTTAGGTGTTGTAATTCACTTGTGCTACGATTATTGTCATGAATTTAATTTTATCCACACTGATGAAGATCCCTTGTAATTATCTCTTATTTTTAAAAATTATGTATATATCATTTTCAAATCAAATTTTGTGTTCAATTATTTGCTTAAGTCAAGTACAGCTTAAGTATAGTACAGTGTCTATAAGTACAGTTTATATATATATATATATATATATATATATATATAATCATTATACTGTTATACACTTTAAGATATATTAATACTTGACTCTTATCTTTAGTAGCATATTGTTTTAAGTTGGTCATTTTGCAAGATGTGTAACTGAGTTGACAATGGACTTATTGTATTATCTCTTTAATTGGTTATCCTTACTAAAATAAAAGTAAGTACTACTATAGGCACAAGATTGAAATAAGGCCATCCGAGAGTGGATAAAGGTTTGATTGCATAACCTGGGCCAAACTATTCAGACGGGGTATGGAAATCTGGTTGTTCCAAAGAGTCTACTGGTCCTGAGTAATATTGAAAAAGTGGTCAAAATAATAGTGTCTGGTTGGAGTTCATGTTGTCACAGGGAAGGTCCAGTCACCAGTCCAGAGCTTGTATTAAGGTCGCAAGACTCGGTTGTGTCATCAAGCCCCCTTCTCTGGTTTGAGGTTAGTCATGAATTTGAGGTTGGGGGTAGAGGTTTCAACAAGCTGAACTGAAGATCGCCACATAAGGATCCATTTTCGTGTTCTTTGACAAGAAGGAGAGTGTGAGAACCAGATACTCCTTGTCACCATTCTTCTTTTTCAACATCTTTGTTTCTTCTTATGCATTTCACATAACATAATCCTGAATGCTACTATAGTCAAATGTCACAATTTAATATATGTTGAAGTGTATGAGTGATAATTAATAGACCATGTTAAAAATGGAATCAAATAAAATTAATCTGTTTTTGAAATTATTATTTTCAAAGTATCTATAATAAATAATAATAATGATAATAAATTTATAATAAATAAATAAGAATTTTATTTGGTAAAAAAATATTTGTAATATTAATTTGTTAAGGGGATATCTATTTCTTTATAGAATAAAATCATGTTAAGAGTAAAATAAAATTCTAATTTAGTTAAAGTTAATAGTGAAGGTAATATTGACAAAATTAGACTTTGCAATACAGCAACTTGCATGAGTTTATAATTAAAGTATATTTTTAGAAACATTGTTTCTAATCATCAGTCTTTAGGCTGACCCAACAGGAAAAATCCACATGGCCTTGTCTATACATGCCTCAACAAAACTTTCAGAAATACATGAGCAGGTTTATTTACGCCCATATTTAGGCCATAACCTCTTTTTATTGTGTATTTTATTATAACCAAAAATATTGTGAACAATAAGTTATCAACCCGTCATCTAACCGCAAAAATATCCTCTGAAAATTGTAATTACAGTTTCTTTTGAACCTCTCCTTTCTTATTGACCTTTCCCGTTTAAAAAATTTTAATTCTTTATTAGAAAAACATAAAATTAAGAAATATAATAGTTAAATATTTATATTTTACTTTAATTTATTTCGTTGGCACAATATAAATGTCTAATTAAATTTTAAGTATATGTATATTATAATATATGGTATGATACAATTCTAATAAATCTATTGCTTTAAAACTTTCAAGGGTCCAAGTATTTCTTACATTTTGCTACATTCAAAAGTAGGTTGTCCTGATTTTGACTAGTAAAAATATGGTAACCATAGCTATAAAGCTTCAGTTTATATAACTAAAGTTGTAAAGTAATTTAACTTTAAAGATCTTCAACGATTGTAACATATAACTGATTGTAAAGTCTAAAATAGAAAAACCCTAAATTTTATTCTTCAAAAAACACATTTATTATTTAAATTCTGTACTAAAACTTGAAACATATATTTTTTTCAGGATAAAAATTACGTCCTTTTCTTCAGAAAAATAATAAAGACGTTCCTGTAGTGACCAAAAAAATAAAGGTGATTAAATTTTATAATTGTCACTTTGAAAATAATTGATTTTTTAATCATTCAAAAATATGTTACGTATTCTTCTTTCATCTATAATTCTTTCGTTAACTACTCTATCTTGGATATAAGAATTATTCTAAAAATTAGTAATTGAATATTGAAATTAAATTTGTCTAATTTATTATTTTTCTTCTTTGAAATTGCTGTAAGGAAAAATCGTGAAAAGAAGAATAAAACGATATAACTTAAAGTACAAAAATGAATCAGTATGCCATTTAAGTAAGGATTAAATCTTATACCTGATTATCTAGTGAAAGCTTCTAGTGGTAAAGACGTCTGTATAAGATATAAGCTGGGTAGGATGAGACACTTGGCATTGACAACTCCGAACAGGGTTTCGGCATGCACAATCTGATAAGGCCTAAAACCTTATCTCTCATTGACTAATGTCTATTGAAAGTTTTCTTTGGACATGAATTTTTTTTCACTTATATTTTGAAAGCTATTGATCTATCCATTTATAAACAAAGCTCGTGTATAATCCACTAACTATTTGAGGATAACGGAATAAGTTTTTTTTTGAGGCGTATATTCTTGAGTTTTACTTTGGTCAGAAAAGAATTCATACGTTTTCCAAAAATTAGAATAAAACTAAATAAAAATAGACGCATTTCTTCAACTAGATTACCAAAACTAAAACTAGACTCATTTTAAAGGGAAAATATTAAAAAAATTTTTAATCAATAGGTTAAGCAGCAATCGTTTCTTGAATTACATTTCTGCAGATAAATGTAAAACTAAGACATCATGCTATACGATAGTTCAGAGAAACCACAAAATAAAACCAAAGGGCTGCACTAAAATGCTTTTGTCAAAATCTGTCATTGTAATTGTTCAAAACATAAAAATAACAAGTTACGTGACAGGATTTGTTTTCTGAGGGTTTTGTTTTCACACAGTATTTTAACAAGAAGGTAAAAACGACAAGAATGTTAAAATTGAAAGTTTAGTTGATGCTATTCCACAAAAAGATTCAGTTTATTTGCTTTCAAATTAAAAGTAAATTTTTAAATTAGTTTTTACATTGCCTCTAGTAGCACTTCCTTTGTTTGTTGAGGACGGACGTTTCGGGGGATGTGTCCCATTGTCAACTCAGACCGTAACTCAAACTAGTAGCTCACGTGAAGATGGAATCAACAAATTTTAGTTTTTAAAACTACTTTTTTCAGTGTTTCAATTCTATGTTAGTTTACAGCAAGTTTTCTTCTTCTATAACCAGTTACTTTACCAATAACTAGATCTGTTTTGTTTTATATTTCCTTTTCAATCTCACATTTTTATTTTTCACAGTCCCTGAAGTACCTTTGCTACCTGCCTGGAATATTTATTACGTTCAGAGTTGAAGTGTTCAAATTTTTAGGAAATATTGTTAAGCTAATATTTAGAAGATAAGAACCACCATTATTACCGCAACTGTGTAATGATATAAGCAAAAGAGAGAAAATAAGACAAAGAAAACTGTAGAGACAAACAGAAAGAGAAAAGAGTAAGAGAGAGATACGGAGGCGAGCGAGACAGAGAAACAGGCAAAACAGGGAGGGAAACACACAGACGCAAACACATATGCGAGCGTACGCACGCACGCGCGCAGAGAGAGAGTTCTCAGAACATGTTTCAAGAACTGAATGCAGTGCATTCAACCACTGACCCTAACGACACCCCAGCAACCTCAGGCACCTCAGCCAGTACCAGCCACCCTAGAACTTTAGTCACCTCAGCTAGCACAGTCAACACCAGCTACCCTGCAAACTCAGCCACCCAATACCATCCACCTCAACAGCTGCAGCGTCAGATGAAGTGTTCCATGAAGTCAACTGGGATATGATATTATGTAGCCGTGATAACAGGTAGAATGACGCCTCAGGGACCACCTCGGTGGGTTATACCTTGGTGGGTTCGTGAGGCACTAACATACCTTGGTGGGTTCGTGGGGTACTAACATACCGTGTTGACTGGTTCGTGAGATACTAACATACCTTTGTGGGTTCATAAGGTACTAATATACCTTGGTGGGTTCGTGACGTACTAGCATACCTTATTGACAGGTTCATGAGGTACTAACATACCTTGGTGGTTTCGTGAGATACTAACATACCTTTGTGGGTTCATGAGGTACTAATATACCTTTGTGGGTTCGTGAGGCACTAACATACCTTGGTGGGTTCGTGGGGTACTAACATACCGTGTTGACTGGTTCATGAGGTACTAACATACCTTGGTGGTTTCGTGAGATACTAACATACCTTTGTGGGTTCATGAGGTACTAATATACCTTTGTGGGTTCGTGAGGCACTAACATACCTTGGTGGGTTCGTGGGGTACTAACATACCGTGTTGACTGGTTCATGAGGTACTAACATACCTTGGTGGTTTCGTGAGGTACTAACATACCTTGGTGGTTTCGTGGGGTACTAACATACCGTGTTGACTGGTTCAAGAGGTACTAACATACCTTGGTGGTTTCGTGAGGTACTAACATACCTTGGTGGGTTCGTGGGGTACTAACATACCGTGTTGACTGGTTCATGAGGTACTAACATACCTTGGTGGTTTCGTGAGGTACTAAAATATCTTGTTGATGGTATTTTGACGCAATTTTAAAAATTATTCTGAGGAATAAACGCTATGTAGGCCTAATAACATTTATTTGAATTTTTTGATAATACATTTTAAGCTCCAAACGGCTGTAGATTTGTTAAATTTTTGATAAACAGGTACAGAATATTAAGTACACTAAATTTAAATTTTTTACTTTTTCTTATTTAAAAACAATCTTAAATTTGTATAAAGGTTTTATCAGATGCTTTAGAGTTTATCCTCTTAAATGTGATAGCTCCATTTGCTCATTGCCTCATTATCCTGGCTCCTGTGGCATATTAATTCCTACGGGAGCTGAATAGAGTAAATGGCAACGCAGCTGTCACGGCCCAGGGCAGGATATTTTCAGTCTGCTATAAAATGTGGGCACTCAACGGTCTTAGCGGGAGCCACTCTCGAAAGACGCCCGCACGCTGTGCAATTTTCTAAAAACATTCGGTTAACGGGTGTTAATATATTATTTTTTAAATCGCTTGTTAAATTCTTTTCAAAAGTACATATTGGTCAATGTTTTGAAAATTATTTTAAAATTTACTTGTTGTAATCATCTTGAATTCACTGATTAAAGAAGAAGTAACTATTGCATAACTGAGTGAATACTTTAGCAATGTGTCTGCTAGAGTGATCCACGCTTCGTAAACGAAACGCTTTAGCAAATAAGTTCTAAAGTATTCACTCAGTTACCCATTATTTACTTATGATTTAAAAGGTTATTTGGAAAATAGTTCGCACGTAGTTTTACAATTACAGTAGGAAATAGTTATTTATAGGTTGGAAGTGTAATGTAATAAGAATTGCAAAAAGTAAAAAAAAATATCTTTTTTGTGCAGATTTCTGTGAACTGTTTTATTCATCAGCATTGTGTAGAAAATTTTGAGAGCCTACTTGACAAGTATTTTTATTGATTATAAATTTTTATGAAATCTCGTTGGTAATAACACCGTTGATTATGAAAACTTCCTTCACAAGAAAATTCTGGGGAATTTCATTAGTTGTTAAAATTTCGTTCATTAGAAAAATTTTCTATTCTAATTACAAATTGAAAGAATTTGTTCGTAAGGAAAAGTAACTTTTTGATCGTGTAAATTTCAAGCAGTTTCAAGTGAAAGTTTTATTTTTAATAACATAAATTTCTGGGAATTTCATTGATTAGGGTACAGTTGTGTTGTTGTTATGTCGGTGAATTTCATTCACTTGAAAAAAAATCATTCTTCTGTTTATTTGTTACAGAAAACGTCTCGTGAGTAAAATTACGACAGTATTCAATGCATGCCAAACGTAAGATATTTATTCAATCGACAACATTGAAAGGCGGCAATATTTGAGAGAATTTCGTTCATAATGAAAATTAGGAATTTCGATTCTATGCAAATTTCAGAGAATTCGTTTCGTTGGTAACGAAAATCCAGAAAATGTTTTTGATGTAAATTTCAGACAGTTCTGTTAATAAGTGAAAGTGTTTTTATTTATTATTTTTTTTTTAGTTATTAAATTTGCATAATTTTATTGATAAGAATACAGTATTCTTCTTGATAAAACTCTTAAATTATCAGGACTTCTGAAAATTTCATTCTTCTAAAAGAAATCAAAAAATTTGTTTTTTGATTTCTGTGTTTCAAAAAAAAATATCGTGAGTAAAACTTACATCTTGTACATCAAAATACATGTTTCTGTAACGACAGAATGGTTTTTTCCTTGTTGCATTTCGGAAATCCCCGTCTTCAAAACATACTCCTACATAATACTGGTAATACGCTGTATCAATATTAGCGGTTATTTATGAAAGCTTTAACCGTATTAAAGTCGTAACCAAAGCCGGGAAAACAGGTGAAAAATAAGCGAGTGTTACGTTTAGATGACGTATAGGACCTGTCAACAAAGGTAAGGGGCAAAATAACGAAGCCAGTTTGAGTTATAAATGACTGGATACAGACAAACAACTCGACACAACTTATTTATTTAATCTATAATAAATGTTTATATTAATAATTTAAAACATTTTTTGTTTCATTTTGAATTAATTACTTGAAACATTAAAATATAAATTAAAATTTGCTTTGCAAAAATATCACATAGCTCTTAATTACATTTCATTAAATTTTTGTTATTTATTTACTATTAATTATAAGAAAATCTTTAGACATGAAATATATTTGAATGTTTTATAAAGTTCTGAAATGCTCATATAATCTTAGCATAAAGTTCATCAGGCAATTGGATAACACTATTATTTAACTGTTTTTCGCGTTTAAATTCCTTATGAGAAAATTTTGGTTTTTAGAGTTCAAAATTTCATACATAAAGTCACATACATATTTAAATATAACAGAAGAACACTTTATATCTATTTATTGTATTTTATGTCCATATAAATTTTTGTAGAAGTAACATGCAAAAGTACTTCCTAGTGCCTTTGGATTTAATTTATATTTGTGATTCCAAACATAAATCTTAAGGATTTTAGAACTAAATTTACTGGATTCATATTTTTACAATTATTTGATGCTAGATGTTAGACTTAGTATAGGCCTATATGGACATTAAATAAATTCTATTCACTTAATTGCCAAATCATCTTTTAATGATTTTCTTTATGAATTTCTTATTCATTTTCTAATATTGACTCTAAATAAATTATGTGGATATTCATTTTGAACATATATAGATTTTGACTTTATAAAAACGTTTAACTTTCTATTATTTGACCCTATGATTCTAGAACTTGCAATTTAATATTTCATGACCACCAATATTATTATTGTTTAAAAAATAGCCATTTGCTTATATATTCTTAATTATTCATTTTCAACAAGCGATTCAATCTATGTATTACGAAATTTGATTACATGAATTTAAGACATTTTTACCAGTTTTAATAAATGGTTAATTTCAATTAAAATTTAGACTTGCCCCAAACACTTTCACTGGGATGGCTGTGGTTTTACAGGATTTTCCTGGACTCTTCGTTCTTGTAGCCATCCGCACTGGTCGGTTTTAGGGCCGGTTTTAATACTTTTTTCATTGTTAAAAAGTTCAAGAACGATTTCGCGGGAGGTCGAAGGCAGATCATCTCTCGAAGGATTGGTTTCCTTCTCAGCCACAGAACAGCATCCTGGAACTTCCTTCTGGATCTCCGGAAACACGTCCGTCTCCATCGAGTCTGAGTCATAGAATCTTGTCATTAAACACACATTTCATGTATTTGATATTACGATAGTATGAGTGACGATAATTGATCTTTATTCTCGCCATAGATCATACGATATGTGATTGCATATTTTTTGTTCATATAATATACAGATTGCGGACAATTCAATTTTCTTTGAATGATTTACATGGAATGTGACTACTGTAGATTCTTATAAATATAAGAGATCATATCTCCTTAATCCTTTTGTATCATACATTTAATACATTTCCTATACTGTAGCCTATCTATAAAATAAGTGTGTGGAAGAAATGATTAAATAGCCTGTCTGTATATCATGATTTGTTATTCTACATTGCAAGGAGCTCCGACATCATGTAAAATCCCTTTATTTGTTACGTTCAGTATGTTAAATATGAGCCCAAGTATGAAATTCGGCGCCGACTTCAAACTTTTGTCGGTAATAAGCTTATGATAAATTATGTTTTCGATATCAGAAAATTATATTTTACGTTTTACTAAAAAATTATATTTCGGGGTTTTTTCAAGCAGGTTCTGTTTTTTTTTTTTAACTTTTATAAATTCCCTAGAACAGGTTGTGTTTTTAAGCATTCAAGAACAACTGACTTACTGTCGACGCAGAAATTATGGATCCCTGAGTTTGAACTTTAACTATAAGAGAACCATTCGTGCTAGAATAAAACTATTCACACCATTAATTATCATGTTTAATTCTGCGCTTATGTATATAACCAAAACAATTTTAGCATGATTTTTGTTAAACGTAGCTTAAGATATAAAGAAAGAAGTATGGTTTTTATCACTCTTTTTTTATTGAAGTTCAACTTTAAAGGATATCTGTATTAAAACCACTACTCCAATCTTTGTGAAATTCTTATAGCATATTGTGTGATTCATTAGTAACCCAAAAATGGAGTTTGAATATTTATCTCGTTTATCAAGGAATTTACTGTAGATTTAGTACAGCAACTTTATCTCACGGCTCCTTTGTCCGATCGAACTGGTTTATAGCTTGTTTTAAAGAATAAAATCTCAACATATAAAATTTATACAAACTGTTTATGATGATTTTGAATTCGTTGCGTTTTTTACTTTTATTTGATAAGGGGTTAATGTGCACTTAGCCGCCCGAGGTGTAAGTAGAGTACAGTCTGGTGCCTACTTGTCAGATTTGAATTGAAGAAACATTTCACATGTTGGATATGCTAATGTGTTTTGGACATGCTAAACAAGTAGAAGACCACTACTAGGAAAAATACCATCTTTGTGACGATATTCCGAAATAGAATTGTTTATAAATTATGTGTGTACATAAACAAAATAACGGAAATATTCTTAAAAAACACATAAAAACAAAAAACATTTTTAAAGCTGCTGTTGCATGTCCAAAGTCCTCATGAAAAAGATTTTAGGAAATGTTTCTTACATTCATATCTGACTTTAAAACAGAGTCAGTCTAAGCGGGCCTCTCCAAGGCTCACGGGCGGGCTGGTAGGCACTGGTGTTGACTCTACTTTCATCTCGGGCGGCGTAGGCAATTGCACGCTCCAGCGCACACTACCCCTGTATCAATTAAAAATCAATAACACAACGAATTTAAAATCATACATAAATAGTTTGTATAAATTTTATGTGATGAGATTTTATTCTTCGAAACAAGCTAAAAACCAGTTCGATCGGACAAAGGAGCCGTGAGATCTTCCCTTTAAATCTTAAGAACAGCAACCTCCCTAATAAATGAGATAAAATTTTTAAATTCTATCGTTAGGTTACTAATGAGTCATATAATATTGTATCAAAATTTCACAAAGATTGGACCAATGGTTTTAATGCAGATTTGTTTTAAATGTGAACTTCAATAAAGTAGAGTTATAAAACCATATATCTTTCCTTATATAAGCTAAGTTTCACAAAAATCATACTAAAATTGCTTTGGTTATATACATAAACGCAGATTTAAACGCACTAATTAATGGTGTGAATAGTTTTATTCTTGCAAATGGTTCGCTTGTAGTTAAAGCTCAAACTCAGGGGACCATAATTTCTGCGTCGACAATAGACTCGCCATTCCACTTCAAGAGGTTCTGCACGTACTTCAAAATATTAACCTCAGTGAGTTTTGTCTGTTGCTTCTGGTGAATACTTTGAATATTACAAATGAAATGTTATCCGAAAAAAAAACAAATTATAAATGAAACAAAATACCGAATATCTTTATTTACAAAAAAAAGAAATTATTCGATTAACAACAACTTCATTAAAAAACGACTTAAAAATCTGTTTTATAGTGAAAAACATAAACAAAATATCTTTCAATAACAAAAAAATGTTTGCTTCACAATAAAACAGTTAAAACCATTGTTAAATATAAAGTAGCATTCACAACATCCAACACAATTAAAGAACACCTACACAGTTCAAAATCACACCAGGATAAACACGACAGGTCAGGCGTATACAAGATTACATGCAACAACTGACCCAGCTTTTACATAGGACAAACAGGGAGAACATTTATCACAAAATACGAAGAACACGTAAAACAGATAAGAAAGACACAACCTATATCAAATTTCGCCATACACAAACAAAACACACTACACTCATAGACTGACATAGACACCAATCTAAAAATACTACATTACATCAACAAAAGCAAAAAACCTAACACAGTGGAAAACTATGAGACATATAATCACCATAAATACTATCCACAACACATTCTAAATGACAAAACACACTCCCAATCAAACACTATATTTGAGCACATAATTAGCAACTACTCTATGAACAATAACACACCACAGAACAAAAATACACTTCAGACTCACAACACAACACACCTGAGCAACAGCATTGTCAGTAATTCACAGCATTGAAAAATGCGCTGACCTACCGTGAAACACGTCTGCTGATTAAATCAAGATAATTCAAATGTTTTTTGCCAAGATAATACAGTCACATGTAAAAAAAAAACAATTTCAGTATTAAAATCTCACTTGAAATAAATGTAATTTGAAACGTTTTTTTGATTAACCGTTTAAATCTTTATTTCAATACTGCGTATTTAGAATTCTAGCCATTATATGTATTGGTGAGGAATAAATTGTGTGTACTAAAAAAAAAAATTTTGAAAGAAGTTTGTTTAATACAAAAATTTATATGGAGTATTTGTGTTCTATTTGTGATTTTAATGATTCTGATTAACAAAGAATCTTACAAGCATGAAATATATTAATTAATCCCTTTAACAATAGTTTATGACTATCCGAACTTTAAATTTTGTAAATTTGTGAAAACTTACTGACAGAACGTTTTCGATTGCTATGTGGCGATATTCATCAGTGTCTTCTGCTAGGAGATGTCGGGTGAAGCGGTGATGGTTTTAAAGTAAGGTTTTCCAAAGTATCAAAGAGTTTGTGTGATTTGTATTGTGTTTGTTTGTTTAATATGTTTGTGCATTAGGTTTTTGTGTGTTTGTAAATTTCATATTGTCCTAGTGTGTTGAGATGTGGTCCATTTATGTTGATGTGTAGGATTTCTAGGTTATGGTAAATGTCTATGTATTTGGGTCCTGTTTCTTTTATGTGATTGTAAAATGCTGCATCGGTGTTCTATTTGTGTTCTTCAACTCTTTGTTTAAAGCTGCGACCTGTTTGTTCAATGTAGAATTTGTTACATTTGTCGCAGTTTAGTTTGTTACGCTTGGTGCTTGTAGTTTATCTTTGTTGTTGGTGTTGTGTTGTATTTTGTATTGTAACTTGTTATTAGTTTTGTATGCTATTTTGTGTCTTGTTTTTGGAAATTTGCGGGCTATTTTACTTGTTGTTTTGTTTATGTATGTTAATGTGATATATTTTTCCCTGTCTGTGGTGTTTTTTTTCCTGACTTGGGAGCGGGTTTTAAACTGCCCAAAGCACTGCTACCTTAAGGTATATTGTACTTACCTCCCTGATCTAGTCAAATAGCCCCTTTCCTCTTACCAGGCTTATGAGTTTTCTGACTAGTGTTTTACCTTCAGCATCCTCTTCCAGAGCTGTGCTATCTCCAAAGAGGTTGAAGCGCCTCTCGGCAAGTGCTTCACATCTATAAATGATGTGTGTGGCGGTCTCCAGTTCTTGCCCGCATAATCTGCACACTGGTTCATCTTTGTAGATACCCATTTTATGTAGATGTTTCCTTAGTCCACCGTGTCCCGTGAGTAGACCTGTGGCTATCCTCAGTTCCTGCCTAGACAGATAGATGAGACTCTTCTGCAGCCCCAAGGAAGGTTTCCTAAGGGTTAGCTTACTGTGTCTCATCCCTTCAGCCTTGATCCAGTGCTCACAGTGTCTTTCAGCCATCCACCTTCGCACTGCCATCTTGACCATGGATTTGGAAATACCTACCGCAGGCTCCGGTCCAATCAGGGGAGTCGAAGACCCCTCTCTGGCCAGCGCATCTGCGGCTTCATTCCCAAGTATTCCCCTATGCCCTGGCACCCAACCTATCTTGATTTGATTGTGCCTTGCCAGGGCTTGTAGGTTATTTAGGCACTCCCTGACTATGGCCGAGGTGACTACATGTCCGTTTAGTGCCTTAATTGCTGCCTGACTGTTGGAGAAAATAGCAATCCGGGTCCCGTGTGTTCCCCTTCTCGCTATCTCTCCCAGACAGGCATTTATAGCATATATTTCGGCCTGAAAGACAGAGATATGCCTCCCCAAGGAAAAAACTAGTTTTACCCTTGGGTTTTTACAATACACCCCCGCTCCAGTGCCGAAGTCCATCTTGGAGCCATCTGTGTACCAGATCTGAGCTCCCGATGTTAATGTCCCTGACCATTCCATCATAGTATGGTGGGCCTGGTCAGGTGCAAACGTTCGAGTAATGTGGTCGCTGCTCATTTCCAAGACGGGTTCTTTGACCACGCACTCGATACTCATATGTCCCGAAACATTTGGGAGGTTAGCCTAGTTGTTCGAGTTGCGCAATCTCCATGCCGCCAGCCTCGCCTCTCCCCTAAGGACAAGCTCAAGGGGGGGAGGTTAAGCATTACTTCCATTGCTGCACCAGGTGTAGTTGACATCGCTCCCAGTGTGCACAGACAAGCCAATCTCTGGATAGAGCTCAGTTGAGCTCCTGTCTGTGCCTGGTTGGCCTTTGTCCACCACACCAGAGCACCATAGGTAATCATAGGTCTTATCACCCTCAGATACATCCAGTGCATCATTGATGGCTTCAGTCCCCATTTCTTACCCACCATTCTTCTCACTGTCATCAGTGCCCTTTTGGCCCTGTTAACTGTCCTCTCAAGATGTGGGTTCCAGGTGAGTTTCCTGTCCAGAGTAACTCCCAGGTACTTCACCTCCCCCACAAACTCAAGGTATAAGTTTGTGTGATTTGTATTGTGTTTGTTTGTTTAATATGTTTGTACATTAGGTTTTTGTGTGTTTGTAATTTTCATATTGTCCTAGTGTGTTGAGATGTGGTCCATTTATGTTGATGTGTAGGATTTCTAGGTTATGGTAAATGTCTGTGTATTTGGGTCCTGTTTCTTTTATGTGATTGTAAAATGCTGCATCGGTGTTCTATTTGTGTTATTCAACTCTTTGTTTAAAGCTGCGACCTGTTTGTTCAATGTAGAATTTGTTACATTTGTCGCAGTTTAGTTTGTTACGCTTGGTGCTTGTAGTTTATCTTTGTTGTTGGTGTTGTGTTGTATTTTGTATTGTAACTTGTTATTAGTTTTGTATGCTATTTTGTATCTTGTCTTTGGAAATTTGCTGGTCATTTTACTTGTTGTTTTGTTTATGTATGTTAATGTGATATATTTTTCCCTGTCTGTGGTGTTAGTTTTAGTGTTTTTTTGTATTTTGTACCATAGTTTGTCTATTATTGTGGTGTTGTATCCATTTGTGTATGCTAAATATTTAATTGTGTCTAGTTCTTTGTTTATATTTTCTGTGGTCATTGGAACCTCTTTAAGTCTTTGGAGCATGGATCTGAAAACATCGTGTTTGTGTTGGATAGGGTAGTTTGAGGTGTTGTGGATAAGTGTGTTGTCGTTATGGGTTTCCTGTAAATGTTGTAGCTGTGTTTTTGTGTGTGGCTTTTTGTTATGATTAGTTCTAGGAAGTATAGGGATCGGTTGGTTTCAATCTCTGAGGTAAAGTAGAGTTTTGAGTATATTTTATTAGTGTAGGTGAGTTTTTCGCATTGTCGGGTGTTGCATCTGAATAGTGTTATGATATTATCAACGTATCTGTGCCAGTAAATGATTTGTAGTTTATCTTTGTTGTAACTTACAATACAAAATACAACACGACACCAACAACAATGACAAACTACAAGCGCCAGGCGTATACAAACTAAACAAATGTAACAAATTCTACATTGGACAACCAGGTCGCAGCTTTAAAGAAAGAGTCTAGGAACACAAATAGAACATCAACTCAGCATTTTACGATCACATAAAAAAACAGGACCCAAATACACAGACATTTACCATAACCTAGAAATCCTACACATCAACAAAAAAGGACCAAATCTCTACACACTAGAACAATATGAAATTTACAGAACACACAAAAACACAAAGTACAAACATATTAAACGAACAAACACATTACAAATCACACATGATACTATCGAAAACCTGGCTTTAAAACCATCACCGCTTGACCCGACATCTCCACGCAGAAGACACTGATGAAGATCGCCACATAGCGATCGAAAACGGCATGTCTCAGTAAGTTTTAACAAATTTACAAAATTTATAGTTCGGATAGTCATAAACTATTGTTAAAGCTATTAATTAATTCACCTATTAATGGACTACAATATTCAAGAAATGCACTACTTCAAATCTCCTTCGATATTATTATTATTATTATTACAACTGTATACATTATTACAATAACCAATATTATTAAATTAAACCGCTGGCTAAGCGTGAATCGAGCTAAAAGCTCACATAGTAGATAGGTAGCAGACATCTGCGCAATAGAGCTAATCGTTAACTAGCATTTCTCATCTTCTGTGATTTAACCAACTAAGAGTGAAGTGCAAACAAGGAATTAAGTATATCAGTCTTGGTAACGTCTAAAGAAAGTGCATAGTTGTTCAAGTGTTAAAATTAATTAACGTTATTTCTTAAGAAGTAGACTACTTAGCAAGTGGAAAGCGAGAAGAGACTACGGTAATTCGTTTACAGTTTTTCAATTTTTTTTCCATTGCTGTGTTGAATCGATGTATTTAATTGTTTATGCTTAAACATACTGTTTTTTTTGTGTTTTAATTCTCGTTTTGTGTATTCAGTTCAAGAAACCTTTTTTGTTGACTTATTACCAAATTGAAAATAATAATGAAAAAATTAACTGAAGAAATGGTCGTTTCACGAGCACGTCAGTGTAATTTAGAATCAGTCGTAAGATTAAATTGTTGGTAAGTTTAAAGCATTTTTAAAATAAACATTATTTATTTACTAATATAGCTCCTTCGCCATTTACCGTGTATAATTTTATGTGTACACTTATTTTATATTTTGTTACAGACGCCCTGCATTTTAACGAGTTACTGATTGAGTATTTTTCCATAATATATGTTCTATTGTTTCTGCTGCCTTGATTTTTAAATTTATATAATTTTGAAATTACAGGTTAAATATCTAAATAGGTTAAATCTAAATGTTTCATTTGATTTTTGTATGCATTTTGCTAGAATATGATGATTCTATTTTATTAATGCCTGCCTTAAATTAATTCCAGCCCAGACAGAGCAGCCTGTATGTATATTTTTATTTTGAAAATTTCGTTAAAAGTATTTATATACATTACAAACATTTTAGAAATAGTCTACTGGTTTAAGGTAAAGCTAAGAGTAACTAAGGGATGATTTTACATAGTTCATATAAGAAAACAGTAATTTAAATACATTTAAAAAATGGGTAAAAATAATGACGTAATGACGTTGGTGCTAAACAGTTTTTGGTAAAAATGCAGAAGCTCGGCGCCATACGATATTTTGGGAAATGGTTTAACACCACCAAATAGGACGATATCCACAAGAATTTATTTAAAATTTACCTCGGAAAGTTTATTTTTTTCAATTTAAAGTAGCGTAAAATATTCAGCGCGGATGTAGAGGTTGTGAATAGGCGCGGAGTGATACAAATGCTTCGTGATGTTACAACTGCATTTCAATGTATAAAATTAAAACCAAATCTAACCTGACTTGACACTTTTTCGGTAAATTTTAATATAGGTATACAGTATTGTATAAATTTAAAACCAAATCTATCCTAACTGGAGACTTTATAAGTATATTTAAATATATGTATAAAAATTAGGCGAAGTTGTGAATAGGCGCAGAGTTATACAAATGCTTCGTGATTTTACAACTGAATTTCAATGTATAAAATTAAAACCAAACCTAACCTGACTTGACACTTTTTCGGTAAATTTTAATATAGGTATACAGTATTGTATAAATTTAAAACCAAATCTATCCTAACTGGAGAAGTTGTTTCTCAAATATCTACACACGTAAGGGTGCGTGACGTACCGCGGACAATGCGTACAACCTTATGCGCAGCACTGTGACGTAAGTATCACTCCGGGCCTATCCACAACTTCTACATCCGCGCTGAATTTATTACCCTACTTTAAATTGAAAAATAGTAACTTTCCTACTTCAATTTAAAAAAAAATTCTTGTGGATATCGTCCAATTTGGTGGTTTTGAACAATTTCCCAAAATATCGTATAGTGCCGGAGTACTGCATTTCAACGCAGTTTTTTTGTTATTATATTACTCGTTTTAATGTGTAGAACACGAATATCAACTTTTTTTCTGCGGAAAGTGCCGAAAGTTACTTTTTTCACATTTTAAATGTTGTTGTAAAGGCATGTAAGCCTATAGCATTAACCGGGCGCGCTGTAGCTACAGCGCAGTGCACTATGTCTAGGTTTGTAATTTTAAATATTACTATATACCTATATTAAAATATACCAACAAAGTATCCAGTCAGGATAGATTTGGTAATAATTTTATTTAACATTACTATATACCTGTATTAAAGAAGTATCTACTGTATCTTCGATGTATCCAGTCAGGATAGATTTGGTTATAATTTTATTCAATTTTGCTATCTACCTATATTAAAACATACCTACGAAGTATCCAGTCAGGATAGATTTGCTAATAATTTTATTTTACTTTTATTAAAGTATACCTACAAAGTATTCAGTCAGGATAGATTTGGTTGTAATTTCGGTAAATATTTAGACTTATTGCCAAAGCAGGTAATGACGACCAAATCTATCCTGACTGGATACTTCATAGGTATATTTTAATATACGTAGATAGTAATGTTGTATAAAATTATAGCCAAATCTATTCTTACTGAATACTTCGTTGGTATATTTCAATATAGGTAGATAGTAAAGTTGAATGACATTATAACCAAATCTATCCTGACTGGATACTTCATAGGTATATTTTAATGTAGGTATATAGTCATGTTGTATAAAATTATAATCAAAAGTTAAATTTTTAGTTTTAGTATTAAAATAAACTGACTTTGACGTAGTGCAGTGCGCTATAGTTACTGCGCAGCCGGTTCATGCTATACACACTATTACAGACTAACATTAAAAATGTACAGAAAAATTAACTTTTTGCATTTTCTGCGGAAAAAAGTTTATAATAGTGTTCTACACATTAAAATGAGTAATTAAACAAACAAAAAATTTTTTTAACAATATCAGTAAGACCCGTTTACGCTATACATGCCATTATAACCTAACATTTAAAATGTGAAAAAAGTAACTTTCTGTACTTTCCGCGGAAAAAAAGTTGATTTTCGTACTCTACACATTAAAAGATTGTAAAGATGTTATAAGAAAGGGGTTTCAAAATTTATTTATAAAATTGAAAACATAAATTTGCATTTTTAATAATTTTTTTTAAATGACTAAATGCTTAGTTAGAAAATTAGTAGCATTTCCCAAATTAATTTCGTTAATTTAATTGCATCTCTTTAGATTGTGGCATCTGTCACAGGATATACATTAACAGCAGTGTATTATATAATGCCTAAAGTTTCATGTCAGATGAGTGGTATAGTAACACATTAACAATTTGAATTCTGAGGCTCAGAACGAAAAGCGTCAAATTTCTTATGTACCAGCATATTATCTATAATATGTACTCTTTTTTTTAGAAACATACTAGCCTCTATTGGTTGTGAACAATTAATAGTAATCGTTCTGTTTGGCCACGTAATTTTATACAACATTATTATATACCTATATTAAAATATACCTATGAAGTATCCAGTGAGGATAGATTTGGATATAAGAAATATAAAAGTGGACAGACATTTATTCCACAGTCATATTTGTGTCTTAACGATATAAGTAAATGCACGATGCAGAGTTGCCTGTGAAACGTGTTGTATCTAAATGGTTCAAGGTGTTTTGTTAAAAGTGATATTTTATAAAAATTGTAATTTTCGTTGTGCCACCAGTAAGTTTAAATAATTTTTCAGGCACTTTGCTAGTTTCAAGGTTGAAAAATCGAGATGTAACGTTGATTTGGTGAGGTTTTAGTTCACTGGATAGGGTAGAATAATTTTCTTCCAAATTGTAAATTCTGGAAGATGAGGGGAAGTTTTCTTATTTTTGTTGTTATTTGTTAAGAGTGTCTGCATCGGCCGGTACAATGTTTTAGCTGAAATCGCCTACATGGCTAAACGGAACAATTACCATTACAAGTTTATGTTTTGCCTGATTTACTGGTTGAACCTAAAAAGCAACTTGCGCAAGCTGAGAGAAAGCAGCTTATCAAAAAAATAATCTTTATAATATATACACATATATTTATCAATTTTAAATATTTTAAAGTTAATAGATCAATGTAAAAACTTCTAAACCCTAATGTAATGAAAACATGAATCTGTGATTTAATGACTGGTTTCTGAACTACATTTCTTATTATACTTAATTGTACACAGGCAAAGCGCCAATAGGGGTGCTAGTATGTTTGTAAAAAAGTTGTGCATATTATATATATTCCTATGTACCTGAAAACCTTTCCCCATAAAATACTATTCACTATAATATCGATGATGATATCCAATATCATTAACCCAAGTTTCATTATTTTTTCCTTGTTCCTGAGGACTGACTTTCCTGGCAATTAAGACCTTCACCTGGTACGTTATTTTTGCAGCAAAATCATTTTAAGTGCTCAAATTTCATATGTACCAGGATAATATCCATACTACTACTATGTAGCGCTACGGCCCACCCCGGTACATAGGAAAAATAATAAAACTAGGCCCCGAAGTTTTAGAAATTAAAAGTTTAACAAAAAAAACAATTAACTTCTCGTTGCATAAACATACAAATCTTATGGTTTCTTTATATAACAGTCCACTATGTTATATACCGCACACATTCAGCAGCTGCGGAGTGATAGCAGTGTAAGCCTATAGAACGATAGGTCGGGGTTTTCACCATGGTAAAATTGATGAAATTAAAAGATGAAAGTTAACACATACAGCACCAATTCCTTGACTTGATATATAATAAAAAGCAATGCAATTATTGCTATAAATTAATTTTATCAACTAAAAACAAATAAGTTTTTATAAGAAGCGTTTTCTTTAACATATGATCATTTAAATAACGTATTCATGCACAGAATTTGTTGCTACTAATATTTGTGATAGACATTAGGTCAAGTCCAGTGGATGAGAATAGATTGGTTTCTTCGCTATTCTGACTGCCTATCACTGACTTATCATCTGTTTATCTTATTGATTATATTTTCCATGGCGGGGTTGCTATTTTCCAGAATTTTTAATTTTTGGGGTGAGCAGAAGTTTTTCTATTTTTTTCCTGATGACTTTCTGCATCAACTGTTTAATTTTTTGGCTGAAATATCTTATGTGGCTAAAGAAAATAAATACAATTTTAATATTTATCATTGCAAATTGTTCTCACTAGCTAAGCTTTAATTAACTTAATATTAAGGTTAGGAAAGGTTGGTAAATATTGGGATTAAGATTGAGGATTGAAATCTATCTGTATTGATTAGGAAAGAATTGTATATCTGAATTAAGTACTTACTGAAGTATGTTTAAACACTCACTTGTAGAAACAAGAATAAGAAGTAGGTGAAATAAGTAAAACTCAGTACATTCCTCCTGTAGTACTGAGAATAGCAGAAAATTAAATTGGGTGAATTCTGAGCTAGACCTACTAAAAAAGGTCATAGAGAAGTGTCTATTTGGTATAGTGTTGGAATTGGAATATTTCAGTTATCTAATATTTTATTATATTTACAACATTTTTTTATTGTGAATATGTATTATTGTATGTGAGTGGCAATTGAATTTCTCAAATAAAGGAGAAAAAACAAGAGGACGTTGATCAACTAATATAGTTCCTAACTTGCCACATAGTTAGTCAATTAGTTGTTTGCTGTGTAAGTATATATAACCATATTCTGTTTTACAAATGTTCTACAATCATTTTGAAGCTTTTTTTGTTAATTTATTGATGATAGCTTTTACAATGGTATAATTATATTATAAAATGATTTAGATATTTGAATAAATATTAGAGGGACTAGCACGTACATAATGTTGGGATTTTTGTTACATTTTTAAAAATGATGAAATTTTTCTAGTAGACTAAGGTATATAAAAGTATGTATTGTAAGAAAGTTCATTTGATTTCCTTTATTGTAATAAACCATTCATTTTGTTTGCAAAATAATTATTAACATCGTAAAAACAGAAAGTTTTTGCCGACTTGTCATTATGGGTTCAGTATGCAAAGTGTTAATTTAGTAATAGTGCCCATTAGAGAAATGTTAAAGGTACTTTTATTAGATATAGGTATATATTTTTTGTTATATTAATGTTTTACCATCATTACTAGTGGTTACACTTGAAATAATTATGTAACACAAATTTATATATATTTTTTAATAGGTCCTACTGTCAATATGGTTTTGTAATTATTCGAAATCTTTCTGAAGTTTCAATAAACTGACCCTTAGCAAGTAATGACTAAAACAGATAATCTCAACTGAAAATTTTAAAACTGAAATACCTATTTTAAATGTTCTTAACCACAATTTTATGGACGTTGAAATCCTGTGTATTTCCATGCCCAGTGACCTCACTTATAGGGCACTGGATAAAATTTTTACTTATCGCAAAAAAACCCTTGAACATATATTAGTATGTCACATTTGCTTGTAGTAGCACTTACTTTTTAAATTATTGAGGATGACTTTTTCAGGAAATCTGTCTCATTGTCAACTCAGACCATAACTGACATTTTGGTTGTTTTAGGTGGGATATTAGGAGTAAAATTATAGAATTTGGTAGTTATAATGTCAAAAAGTATACGTGAGTTAGACCCTTCATCCACCGGCAGAATGCAAATGTAATCTGACTTTAAAAAATGTAACGGGATGGTTAAACAGGAGTTGTTTTATAGTTGAATTAATGTTGTTGCACTGAACCTTGCCCACTGGTGCAACTGCAACATGACCTGTGATGAACTTGCAAACAATCAACCTTAAAACGGCTGGCGTGTCAGTTGTATGCTGACTCTTTGTGATCAATTTAAACTTTCAGTATTTTTCACTGGATAGGTTATTAGCTATAGCGGATCGTGACCACTGAGATACATCTCCTTATGTCTGCTTCTTTCTGATTATTGGACGAAGTTTTTGGGCCACCTCGTTGAACAGATCCCTAGCATCCTATAAAAGCATTTGAACGTTGGTTTATCTTGTGCAACTTCTTATGTTACAACAAAAGCCGAATGCAATTGTTTTACTGAAAGGTTGAACCCAAAATTTACATTTCCTTTTTTGAATCCTCTGCAGATACCAACACACAAAAAAAGACACTACTTGGATGCACAGCACGGCGTACCATAGTGATTCAGACTGTCTCGATACAATCTGCTTTGATTGTATGTTGCAAGTAAGTTGCACCAGTTGACTAAGTGCAAGAAACGCGACTGCCTTTCAACTATGCTGAACGAGTTATGTTGAAGTAGCATTGCAGTTATGTTGCGGCAGTAACAAGAAAAGCCTTATAATGTAATCGGGTTGTGTGTATGAAGGTGGGCAAAGTATAAAATGTTTGTATATTTCATACTATTTAGTTGTGTAATGTTGGTTGTTTTTGTTTTGTTTATGTAGAAACTGTAGATTTGATTCTATGTTGATGTTTTGTTTATGTAGTTGAGGTTTGTGAATATGAGATGTTCAGCAAAGTTTGATTGGGTGTTTTTGTTTGTTAGTGCTTTTATGTGTTCTTGGTATTGAGAGTAAAATAACCTTGCTGTCTGGCCTTTGTACAAACTGGGGCACAAGTGCAAGTTTGTTTGTAGTGACTGGCGGGGTTTTAAATGCCTTTGTTTATGATGTCAGATTTAAATTGTTTGTTGAGGGTGTTGCGTGTGGAGTAAGCTATTATGTAATTATATTAATGAAATGTGTTGGATAGTTTTAAGAGATTTGGGTGATCTGTATGGTAATGTTGAGTATTTTATGGGTTTGTCGTGTTAGGTGTTTGGAGTTGGGTTATTGAGTTTATTTTGCAGGTGGTTGTATAGTTTATCAATTATTGTTGTGTTGTATCCATACGTTTATACTATATATTTTTTGGTCTTTAATACTTAGTAGTATTCTTTTTTGTCTAGAGGTATTTTTATTAGGAGGTATATTAAGGTGTTGTAAGGAGCTAGTTTGTGTAAATGAGGGTGGTTTGAAGAGTTGTGAATGGTAATATCGGTGGATTTTTGGTATATGTTAAAATATGTGTTTATCTGTAAATTATGGGAGTTGTTTTGTTCCGATTGATGGTGTATGTTAGTTTTGGATGTGTGAACTCTGGTCCAATTTGTACTGCTATCACATTTTCTGTCTATCTTGTAGCCTCTTATAGTGCAAGTTTTTCAATACTGTAATTGTAAAAATCTGTGGCCTTATATTTAAAAAATCCTGTGTACATCAGCATGTAGTTTAAGGTCAGTACTAAAGCGTTGCCCAGTGAGTCATATGTTCATTGCTAGCAAGAGGTGATAGTGACAAGAGGTGATGATGAGACATCTCCCATCCATGGATGTGAGTTGTCATGAAAAAACTTCTGTGCTCAGTTTTCTTAATGATTGTTTTGTAAGGTCCTCTCAGTGGACCACTATCTCAGTGTTTCACCAATACCTCTCTGAGGCATTGTTGTGCCATGTACAAGAAAATCCATTAACTGTTTTTTTGTTTCACAATTTACTTGATTCACCCATGTCTCGTCCCTAGTTATAATACAATCAGTGGCGGCGATAAGGTTCCCGCCGGGCGGGGGGGGGGGGTATAAGGGGGCCTTTAAAAATTAAAAAAAAAACAAGTGTAAATGGAAATGGAAACAACATTGTACCCTCTGGTCGTGCTGCAGGCTGCTACTGCACTGAAAGAAAACCTTTCCTATTTTAGTATTAGAAAACTTTACTAGTTTGGTATAAGGCAATCCAATGGCAAAACCGTATTTATTCAATAATATATTTGTATAAATATTATGCTGTTATAGCATAGCCCCCACTTATACTAAAATACAGTTATCCCTCGTCATTCGCGTGTGTTACGTTCCCCGAACTTACCGCTTATAGTACTTACTTTATCCAACGCCCACTCTTGGCATTTCAGCCATTTGGTGCCGCGCAGTCCAGTAGAGGGAGGCGAGATGGTCTAAGTCGGAGCTGTATGCTTCATTGCGGACGTCCCGCAGTCCTTGGCATTCGAACAGATGTTGGGCGTTCAAAATTGCTTCAGGGGCTGTGCAGAGAGGGCGGTCTGCGGAGGAGAGTACTCCTATTCTGGTCAGATGGGCAGGGAGGTAATCGTGTCCTGTCAGAGTACGAAAGGCGGCCACACCAACTGGACGTGACAGCTTTCGGTTAAGTGGGTTGTTGTTGACGATAGATTCCCAGCTCTTTCCTTCCGCGGCGTACCTGTGTCTGGCAGATGTTCTTGCCCTCACCGCTTGATCAATCCTTGTCTTGGAGGAGGTCAGGGACAGAGGCATCTTTGGCTGAGTGAGGAATAGGCCTGATTTCGCTAATTCGTCCGCCTTTTCATTCCCTGGAATTCCAACGTGGCTTGGAATCCACTGCAGAGTAAGTTCCCAACCCCTTTCAGAGAAATCACTTAGTAGAGCGTGACAGTTGAAAGTTCGCTTGCAATTGGTGTCAGTGTTGGTGGAGAGGGCCGTGATTGCAGGTTGAGAGTCAACAAGAACACAGCTTTTCGGTAATCTCTCAATGAAGTTAGCTTTCGAGCGGCTTCATATCATACATTTCACCGACAGATTTTAATGTCAACTTCGGCGAAATATTTTTACGATTTCTTCGCCTTCGTTACCCGAGATAGGCACAGGTTCCGTAACTAGTTCTTCCAGCTCTTATTATGTCAAACCTTGGTTCGCACTTTTTAAATGATTGTCGACATCTTCACTGTTAATGTCTTAAAATCCTTCACCGTTAATTCCTGTGCTATTGAGACAATATCAGTCCTAAGCATTACAGCACAGCAGCAACGGTCAAACGATCCATTGCGGCCTTAAGGCCCGAGCAGATTTCTCCTCGTTAGATAAGAAAGTTCGTGAAGGCATTCTTTTACAAAACAGTCCAGTCTCATTAGAGTTAGAAACTTGATCGACTGTGTAGCATTTTTTCCGAAGTAAGATTTTAAAATGCGTAGAAAATGAATTGAGAATTTCGTGATCAATTGATGCTGTTTTACCGGCAATTTTAACGATGTGAAGGAAAACAGTTTCTTGAACTTGCCAAACCAGCCTTTATTTGGTGAAAATGATTGACTGTCGGTACGTTTATCACAGTTTTGAACAAAATGTTTATACAAAACCCCAGCTTTTTCAAGAATAAAAATTGAACTCAAATGCATCCTTTTTTGTGATTGAACTTCTACCCACACACTCAAAGCTTTTTCCAATTTTCGATGTTCATGTCGCGACACAGATAACTTTTGCCGATTGACAAATCCCTTCTCTGACACTCCTTATATTTTCTTCATTATTCTTTATGCAACGCACCATTGACTCGTTAACGCTAAAATGCTTTGCAACAGACGCTATGGTTTCGTTATATTTTAATTTATCTAAAAGGTTAATTTTAATTTCTTTAATCAAACGCATAAAGTTTTTTTGCCTTTCCTTGCTCCTATCAATGTTTGATGAGATCATGGCTTGAATAAACAATTTAAGGGAAAAGATAACAAAAAATCACTAAACAATTTCACAAGTAGCGCGACGTTCCAAAACTACGACACACGACAAGCGAATGCGACACGTTTGGTAACTGGAGGGAAAACAAAATCAGAGTTACGGCCGCCGGACACGATTATCGATGTTTGGATTTCGAAAACTATAAAATTATCACTAAGTAAACAGAAGTGATGCTAAATTTATGTATAGAGTTGGATGTAATCAATGGAGCTAACTTTTGCGTCGTAGGCTTAGTAGTGTACAGTAAAATGGATGTTTAGAGAATAATCAGATTTCTTTGTAATAAATAGCTACAGTACTGTACAAAATAAATAAGACGAGAACACATTATCCTGCACAGTAACTATACTGTCTTTCTTGTCTTTTTTAAAAAATACAATACGTGTAGCGGGATGTCACGTGATTTTGCCAACCGCGAATACCGAACTCGCGCATACCGAACCCGCGAATAGCGAGGGACCACTTTAGTATGTTATTATGACAAAATAGTAGAAGCTCTATGTAAATTTGCCATAGAAATCTACAACTTAGAATTACGCTACGCCTCCTTACGCTATTTCCAAATATACACACTCTATCTTCGACAATGCCGGGAGTAAGGAGGCGTGGTCTAATTCTCAGTTGTAGATTTATATGCCGGATCGGTAGAACTTCTACTATTTTGGCATAAGAACACAGGCGCGTATTTGAAACACAAAGACTATTTCCAACAAACATTATCAAAATTTAACTATATATACACAGTATAATTTACACACACACACACACACACACACACACACACACACACACACACACACACACACACACACACACACACACACACACACACACACACACACACACACACACACACACACACACACACACACACACACACACACACACACACACACACACACACACACACACACACACACACACACACGCACACGCACACGCACACGCACACACAGACGCCACACACACACACACACACACACACACACACGCGCGCGCGCACGCACACACAGACGCCGCACACGCACACACAGACGCCACACACACACACACACACACACACACACACACACACACACACACACACACACACACACACACACACACACACACACACACACACACACACACACACACACACATGCACGCACGCACGCACACGCACACGCACCAGCACACGCGAACGCGCACATGCACACACCACACACACACACACACACACACACACACACCTCACTCTTCATTGATCTTGAAACAATTAATTTTCTTGTTGAATTTTACTCTATGCTCAGAAGTAGCATTTTAAGGGCAAAATGAAGTTTATCTTTTTTCACGTTTTGTAACTCTTAGCCCTTGCATCAGGGTTAGAAGCAAACAATTTTGTTTGAAACATTTCTTATACTTGCCCATTTTCATCCCTATCGTGCCCCTGAATGGAAATTTTTGGTAGAAATTTGTACTGCGGAAGAAGGGATGTATAACAGAAGTTTTTCAATGTTTTTTGTACAGCTGATTTTCTGATTGATATTAATTTCATCTTATGTTCAGTTTTAAATTAGAACCTTATTATGACTGATTAATTGGGATTGAGGGATTATCTGCTTTATTTAATGTCCAATATAAACAAAAAGTTCTCATAGCTTGGTTTAAATGCAAATAAAACAGAGAGAAATCTGTAGAAGGTTATAAAAAGGAAGAAACTGTACAAAACGTATGCGTTTTATTTACAGCGATTAAAAAAATTGGAAAACTTTTGCTGTGTCTATTGAAACACAAAATTCAATGATAGTGCTAAAGTTTTTTTTTTTATTCACGCAGGGTGGCCATCGATTAGGAAAAACGGGAATTTCGGTATTACCTGAGTATTGTTAGCGTCATGAAAAAAGAGATTATACTGGAATTTTCATCATTCCGTTACGTTTTCGGAAATTGTATTGCAGTAAATAAAATTCTGAATTTAAATTCACATTCATTTGGATACAGAATGCAAAAGCAAGCTCGTTTAGCCAGCGTTATCTGCTGGCGACGTCTCTCTCGAGATAAGCCTACTGGGTCACACGCCAGTAGTTGTGTGCGCGGGGAACTGTGCATATTGGGTTAAATATGAATAAATTTTATTGAGTAATACGACCCCTAACCTGTCCTCAGTAGGTTAATTTATGAAATTAGTTTCTGTCTCAAGGTTTTTCCAAACATTTTCTACACTATGTAAAAGTTGTGACATAAAAAGATGACGGCGTCACTTGTAGTCGTCAGCATCGAGTACTGTGCATCAGTAAGTAATTTTACTCGTCTCTCTTCATCAACTCCGCACGTTAGTTTTTACTTTAAACCTTTCTTACAATGTGATGGCTCAACACATTCACTGACAGACAAAACATGTAGCGGACGCTAGAACGTAAAAGTATTAATCAATATTTGTTGATTCCATCTTCACGGGAGCTACTAGTTATCACTAAACACTTTTAAATGTTTATAAACTTGCCTATAGTAGCACTTGCTTCGTTTGTTGAGGACGGCCGTTTCGGGAGATGTGTCCCTAATCAACTCTGACCTCAGACTGGGTGTTACGGTCCCAGTTGACAATGGGACACATCTCCCGAACGGCCGTCCTCAACAAACGAAGTAAGTGCTACTATTGGCAAGTTTATAAACATTTAAAAGTGTTTAGTATTAATCAATCATTTTGTTAACTTTAGGGGCGAGATTTACTAAATGCTAATAACATTATAGCGAAATTTAGAATGCACCAAGCAACAATAAAATAGGAAATAATCGCTCTTTTGTTTAGCTTATAGGCTATTATCTATTTGGCCTCAAAGTAAAAATGCCCTCACACAATTTAAATTTTAAACAATTTCTGGGGAATTGCGTTAGAACACTCTAAACCAGGGGTCCTCACTAGGAATACTTTGAGAGCCAAAACTTTTGCATAAAATTTTCCTGAGGGCCGCAAGTACAAGAGGCACTAAATAACTGACAAACAATATGATTATAACATACGTTTATTACATTACCAGCATAAATATACTGTTTTGCGCATAAAAAAGTTTGAAAATGTCTTTTTTTTACGTAGTTAATATGGCATCTATGTTGGCAGGTTGGGAAGAAACTGAAATTCTTAAAATGTTCTCAATATTCTCACTTGTTAGCCTAGATCTGTACTTGTATTTTACAAACTTCAGCTTACTGAAAAAACAGTAATTTTTCTGAGCACATTCAAGTAAGTTAGGAAATTTGTCCTTTTCAAAAACCCTCCAAAACTCATAGTGAGCTTTATTCTTCATCTTTTCTTCAAAAATACTTTTGAGTTCCGTATCGTTCTGAAGATCGATTAATTCATTTTTCAAATTCCTAGCTTCATATCCAAAAAACAGAAAGATGAGCTACATTAGCTGGTTTCATTGCCCATGGATTTTCTACTAAGTGAAATGGTTCCAGATACTTCCTGAAGTCACTAAACCTCTGAGACATTTCTTCCTTCAGGTCTTTCAACAGTTTTAGTAAATCGGAAACATTTTTACTTTCATCAGGATTTTCATCAAACAGTGTTTTAACTGAAGGGAAGCTGGAATAATCACTGTTTGATAGTTCTTCAATATACATATTGAGTTTTTGTTCATGTGCAAATACGATACTCATCATCTTAGTTACAATGTTATTATAGTCTACTTGCAATTTAGTCAGCGTTTCATTCATAATGCCCATTGTGTCAGTAAGAAACGCTACTTTAAGCCACCAACTAAAATTATAAACTTCAGGGTACTCTTTGTTCTTTGTAGCCAAAAACAAAGTAATCTCATGTCGAATGCTGAAGAAACGTTCCAAAACTTTACCCTTACTCAGCCATCTAACTTCTGTGTGGTAAAGCACATCCCCGTATTGCGAAATAAGTTCTTTCAAAAACTCTTGAAAAGTTCTGTGGTTCAGTTCATTTGATCTTATGAAATTCACGATCATTCATAACACAGCAACAAAAAATATTTTGACTTCAATCCTAACCGTCTAAGGGCCGCAAAAAATCGTCCCGAGGGCCGCATGCGGCCCGCGGGCCGCGTAGTGAGGATGCCTGATCTAAACTGTGCCTCCCCGAAAAATAAATCCTGAAGCCGCCTTTGAAACATTGGACCCGATTCAGTTACCTAGTAAAGAACAAGTCTTTAAAAAATGAAACTATCGAAACTGGCGATAGAAGAGTTTCAATAATTTTAAGTATAACACTTGTTATTTTAATATAACAACTTGATTCAATATTCTAGAAGTGAATAAAAACCTGTCTAAAACATCCTGCATTACAGTGCGAGTGCAGTTGTGCAAACGACAATCAATAGCAGTTTTAATGCGTCTGACAGTAAACAATCTCTTATCGAAAGTTTTGTTTATGCTTAAGTCACGCATTAGAGCATTGCTCGCAGTCGGCAGTCTCAAGCTATTCGTCCGCTGATACGTTTCTTGTGATTTTGACGTTGTTCTTTGTGTTGTTTTAGTTTAATATCTGAAGAAAGGACAAATTCAGGTAAAGAAACTATGTACAGTTGTTTTCAAAACGTGTGTGTATGAAAAAGATATTTCATACTCAGCATAAATTATTATCATACCTTTGTAATATAAACTAACAATGAGTAATATTCCCAAACTGTTTTCCTTTAGTTCGATAATTTGTATAGTAAATACTTGTCTGTAAAATGTGTGAAAAACATAGATAACAGTTGTTTAAAAAGTTGCGCGAACAATCTTCATACTGTGATTGTTTTACAATAAGATTTAGTCCCCACTCTCACAAATTTTTTTACCGAATTGCGTTATCTCACGATGGCAGTCGGTTTATAAGACAGTTGTCATGTAGCATTGTTACACAGCTTCCATGACGGTCACAACTTACCATCTAGAGCAGGGCTCTTCACAGGATTTCTGAGAGTTAAATATTTTACATCTAGTTTTCCTTAGGGCCATGGGTGGAGTTAAGGGGGGGGGGGGAAGGAGGAGCATTTCCTCAAAGTTTCTGGTGCATTATTTTTTTATAATTTAAAACTTACATTCAACTCATTAAAATAAAAAAATATATATAATAATAAATAATAGTGCTGACAAAAAAAATACTCGGCTGTTTAGTTGTTATTTTGATTCTATGGAAGATATTTCCTAAATATGAGTGTAAGTTCAAAGGAAAATATAAATTTTATTTTAATCTTGCAAGTCATAATGTTCAAAATGCAACTCTGGAAGTACCCCCGAATCCTGTTTGATACCCCCAGGGCAATCGTGTGCCTCTCAGAACAAAACTCGTAACCCCGCCCATGACTCAGGGCCGCAAGTACAAGTGGCATTAAATGACTTACATATATAATTATAACATAAGTTTGTTACATTACAAAAATAAATCAACTGTTTTGCATAATAAAAGTAGGAAAATGTATTTTACTTAACTCCTGGAATAACTGAGTTTGTTAATTCTTTGACGAGGATTAGCGAAATCTTTCACAGTAAATTATTGTTACGTTTTGCTTATTGCTATCTGTATACTGTTATATTATTTACCATTGTTATCTTGTTATTTATTTAGTGTTGATTTTGTTTTAGATTATATTGCTAATATATATTTTTATTATTAATTTTAGTTTATTAATAATTTTTTAAAAAAACTTTTGTTTAAATTGGTAATGTTTTGGCGATGATAACCTACATAGGTTTTTCGCCAGGGGGAAAAAAATTCACAGCCCTTTCGTATGATATCTATGTTAACAGGTTGGGAAGATACTGAAACTCTCAAAATGTTTTAACGTTCTCACTCGTTAACCTAGATCTGTACTTGTGTATTTTGAACTTCAGATTTCTGAATGTAGATTCACAGACATATGGAGATACAAAAACACATATCTTTTGTGCACAGTCAGTTAGTTTAGGGAAATTTGTCCTTTTCACAGTGAGCTTTATTCTTATTTTTTCTTCAAAAATACCATTGCCACCGAACTGCTCTTTTAATTTCTAACACTTTGAGGGCCGCAAAAATCGTTCTCAAGGCAGCGTAGTGAGGAGGCCTGATCTAGAGCAAATGTAGATGGAAAGATCTGCATATACTGATACCACGGCTGTAGTTTGTTGGCGGCCAGGGTAAGATTTCGTCAGGCACCACCCCCCAAACTCAATCCCATGTGCACACACACCCAACATTACACCTACCTGTAAAGATTACAACACAAAAAGACAGCAAGTGATGTGACACAACGCTGTCAAATACTGTACATGTAAACATAATGGGTTTAAACAATAAATCACCTCTAATACAACTATATGTACTGTAGAACGCATAATTAGGTGCTCTGTGGGTTAAACACACAATAAGCAAACGCTTCGGGGGAGATGTAGATCGGACAAGTGCAAGACGCATCGTGTTCAAGTGCTCGTTGCTAAGTTGCATGGCGGTTTGCGTCGCTTTGTTTTTGTGCCCTGTAATATTAAAAATTGAGTTTAGCAAACTTTAAAAAATATGTTATGTATACCAAAAGGCTATGCCCCAGTCACCCCGCCCACATGACGGCCTTAACCGATACTTTTGAACAGACAGTAACGATTGTAACATCCTTCATAACTTCTACATAACCACCTACATAACATCCTACAAAAATGCGATGGGATGAATTTTGAGGACAAAGAAACACTTCCTTTTATGGAAGGACAAGTCTTTCAGCCATAATCCCATCCAAAAAAGGATAAAATTCAAGGATCATTTTGCAGAGTAGGCGTACTGTATAGGGCTGGAAGTATTGTATTTTAAAGGTGTTGTATTATAAGATCTAATTATGTATTTTATATTTGTAACTATAGGCTACAGTTTATTATACTGTCATTTTTGTAATAACCCTATTTCGGACGAGTATTATGAGTATAGTGCGGACCACGTAACTGTGCACTTGGCCCTGAGAGATCGCATGAGATTTTCATGCACATATTAGAAAATATGTTACATATTCAGAATGTTCTACAACTTCTTCATCCGATATGTCCACACATATTTCAAGATTATTTGTTATAACATACCATAGCTAATTTATCATCGAATTTATATAAACTTGACCACCTCATGCAAGTTAGTGTTTTAACAGTCCTTATCATGGATGTAGGAAACTATTCATATTGAACTTCTATCTCGTATCTCGCCTACTGCGAGCTTTCGCAAGGCCAAGCGCACGGTTACGTGGTCTGCACTATATTATTATTGAAAAAAGAAAAGTAAATAAATTGTAGTAAAATTAATCAATTATTAATTTAAAAAAATAATAATAATAAACAGACATGGCGTTTCTGGGCAGTGACCTATTGGGCACGACAGTGTAAAATGCGAGTGTTTAACAATTTTTCTTCTACAAAACATTTATAAACACTAGGTGAACTATAAGAAATATTTTACAATTTATGTACACTATTTAAAGTTCCATTGCATAATTTTTAGTGGAGAACCACTTGACAGTAGGTATAAATGATCGAGTCAGCAGCTGTTTGGGCATCACGTTGGTGTGGGCTGCGCTGCGCCTAAATACACGGCAGGCGAATGCCATGATTTAATTTAAAAGTACAGTCCGTTATAAGCAACATCCGGTTTACTAAGGTCTGTTATAATGAAATTCTACTGTGGCATGACAGAGATGAGACGGCTCACACACGTTGGTGTGGGCTGCGCGGCGCCTGAATACACGGCAGGCGAATGCCATGATTTAATTTAAAAGTACAGTCCGTTATAAGCAACATCCGGTTTACTAAGGTCTGTTATAATGAAATTCTACTGTAGCATGACGGAGGGGAGACGGCTCACGGCTTTTGTATCAATGGTAGGGACAAATAATATTATTAGAAACATTTTACAAAGTAGCTCAGTTCCATCATTATTGTGTGTCTGACAGGACTAGCTTTCTGGAAGATTCAACATTTAATCTTATTCTTTATTGTGTTAAATACAAATATAAAATTTTGTTTAAACTTTCATTTATAGCCTTTGTTGCTAATCCTCTATCTTCAAGATAATATTTTGGACACCATGTTTAAACAGAAGTCTTCAATATTCTTCTGTTATTCACTATATACCGTTCGTCACTATATACTGTAGTGATTACTAACTTTTAATCATCAAAAATATAAACTATTTCACCTCTTTTCTTAAAAATAGCCTCCCAGTGTTTCTTCTACATACTGATCATAATTTTTCCTTATGCCATTTTGATTGTCATATAATCACTGTTAAAATGAAAAATAAAGAATTAACTTTGAAAACTGCAAAATGAAAAATTTGGTAATTTGTTGATTTTAGACTGAAGTTATATATAAGTAGTCTGGTAGTCTACCAGATTAATTTGCAAACAGATAGTAATCAATACAGTACTGTCACTAACAGTTGCTGTAGTCATGACTACAGCTGACGCAAGTCATGCATAATCACTGTTCCCACTAAATATTTTAGTGTTGTACTTGCATTCAAAGCTTAATTATATTTCTATTGATAGACTGTTCGGTTGGTTATATATAATAAAGGGTATGTTCACAATGCAAGTTATTTCATACTATATCTGAAAGTAAATATGTACAGAGAATATCTGTAGAAAAATTTGAATTTAAGATCTACGTGATTTAATTGAATAAGTTGTTTTTAACTTCAGTTTTGAAAGTACCGCTTGTGAATGTGTTTGCTTGGAAAAATACAGAACAATAATAACACATTACATGTTACATTAAAAAACAATAAGAAGGCACTGTACTGGAACACGTTTCCATACAATATAAATACTGAGACTACAAATATTATATACTGCAATAGATGAAACAATCGTTTACTTTATTGTTGAACTCGTTTTATTATAATAACTACTTGCTTTATTAAAGTAAGAACTATAGAGAAATATATTTTGAAATTCATGTTTTACTATATATAGGTAACCAGACTGGTCACCTATACTGAAATTGGTTGAGTCAGTGGTTTTATTGGAGAAAACGTAGGTAGTCTCAATCTGTGATTTATTTATGTTTTTTTGTGGAATGTGTATGGGTTCTATCCTCAGTTTGATTCCCTTGATACCCTCTCAATCTGTTTGATTAGATCCATCTATCTCCTCCCAATCTGTTTGATTAGATCCATCTATCTCCTCCCAATCTGTTTGATTAGATCCATCTATCTCCTCTCAACCTGTTTGATTAGATTCATCTATCCCCTCTCAATCTGTTTGATTAGATCTATCTATCTCCTCTCAATCTGTTTGATTAGATCCATCTATCTCCTCTCATCCTGTTTGATTAGATTCATCTATCCCCTCTCAATCTGTTTGATTAGATCTATCTATCTCCTCTCAATCTGTTTGATTAGATCCATCTATCTCATTTCTAAGTCCAGTACCACTTCAAGGAGTTTTGGTTATCATTAAAATCGGTGTAGCAGTTTGCTGATGGCTAGTTGGAGAACAGATCCTGCAATGGAGTTCTTTTTTTTGTAAAGAAGGCACACTTCGTCTTACCAAAGGAGACCACAATCAACAACGTTTCTTACCATTGAGATACCCTATTCACTCCTCAGTTTTGTGTCTCATTAGCTGTCTGTGAAGTTACATGAGTTGTCCAGAAAGTGGAGTCATTTACCAGAGATAAGTTGTTACTTCCTCAAGGTCTTTAACTGCTATGTCAATAATTATAGCAATAATTACTTCTTTCTGAGGGATTCCAGACTACGTATTTAATGATTTTGGTTCTACTCTGTTAAGTTCAATCTTTGCTAGTAGACCACTCAGGAAACTAATAATCTTCCACTACTTCCTACCTATATGGATTGCAGCAATACTGTGGAGCGTGGAACCTTATCAAAGATGAGCTCAAAATCAACATGGCATCCTCTGTTCACTGACCTCTGTGGAAGACCCTTGAGGCCTTATTTGTTAAGTATTGAAAGCATCACTTGTCTTCTATATCTGAACTGAAACCATCCAATATTTCATCTTTCTGCAACCTCTAGGTCAGAGGTTCTTCTACGATTATTTCCACCAACCTTAACAAGCGGTCTTGGTTTTAAGCTGATGATTATTTTAAGTCATCATATAGATATTTTAATTTCGATCCATCTTCTTAGTTTTAGGAGAAGACTGATAGTATTGCTGTGATATGCCACCCTTCTGCCAAATGATGTTGAAGAGATTAAGGGTCTCTCTTAGAAACGTTTGTGGACAGCACCACAACTACTGCTCCATTTGTGAAACGTACAACAACATGTAGTTTGTAATATCCATTTCCGGTGAAGCCCCAAAATTGCTCTTTCAAGTTCATGCATTTTCTTAGATAAACCATTGCAGTGTTCAGAATGACACAATAATTCATAGAGATTTGTCGAAATTTGCTCTACCTTTGTTAGGTAAACAGATTTACATCATGATTTTTTTCTGCGAATGCCTTTTAAAAGCATTTACGGTTTGAAGATCATCCTGGATAAGTTTACCATCTTCATCATCATCATCTTGTTTTTGATCGTTCTTCTGATTAGGTATTCCTTCAACAGCTCATTTCTTCCAAACTTGCTATGTTCATTTTGTAATTGTTAATAATTAAAAAAAATTAAATTAAATTACATTTGAGATAATTCATGTCAAAATTTCAAATTGGGTATTATATAGCTTGTATTGTGTTCCATTTGTCTTTTTCAATAGACTTTTTTAATGTTAATATTAATAAGCGATTTTTTCATTCAGTCCACTGAAAATACTAGTCCCAATTAATTTTTCTAATGTTTAAACCTAATTTGGACAAATTTGTTAAAAGAATAATTTTTAGTTTAGTTTCCAAATATGCATGGTTTGTACTAAATCATGAACCATTCCTTGACCTAATCTTAACTATGATCCTTCCAGCCTGGGTTCTACAATAATGAAAGTATAGTAGTCCTTGTCAGTGCTGTTTAATTGTTGGAATACATCATGAACCATTCCTTGACCTAATCTTAACTATGATCCTTCCAGCCTGGGTTCTACAATAATGAAAGTATAGTAGTCCTTGTCAGTGCTGTTTAATTGTTGGAATACATCATGAACCATTCCTTGACCTAATCTGGAATACATCATGAACCATTCCTTGACCTAATCTTAACTATGATCCTTCCAGCCTGGGTTCTACAATAATGAAAGTATAGTAGTCCTTGTCAGTGCTGTTTAATTGTTGGTATTTGAGTTATAATGTTTCATTATTTGATTGAGGTGCAGCAAAGGCCATTCACAGTCAATAACCTGCCTTGTGAACAGGCACCACTCAGCTTAGCTATCTAAAAAGCTGGCCAGAACAGTAAAAAATTCTGCTGGTCAGAATATTAAAAAAAATATGTAAATTTAAGTTATGCAATTCATGGTATACAAAAGCTTCATCTTAAAAGATCCAGTGAACATCATGAACAATCAATAATATTGTTTATTGAATGAACAATAAGCAGTGTGTGGTAGAAGATTTTTTTCAACAGTTATTGTATCTTAAGAGGCTTTGTTTGTCTCCTTAAAAAAAAATTGTAACATTTTTTAGTTTTGTGCTTTATGTGGCAATAAATCTGATGTTGGTTTCATGTTCAAATTTTTATTTATGTTTAGACTTCTAATAAATTTCTAGATAATTAAATTCTGTACAAGGTTTGTTTCAAACCCTATTTTCAATTATTCATTTACAAATGTGAACTTGACAAAAAACAAAAAAAAGAAAAGTGTTTTTAACATACAAATTTTGAAATATTACAATTTTTTTTGAAAGTCAATGCAGATATTCAATCACACCGGGATTTGGTTATTAAATTTGAGTGATAATCTTATGTTATTGTAAAATATACCTCTATTTAACAATCCAAGAATATTTAAAAACTTACTAATTAGAGCAAGTAGTGGAAAAGTATATTCCAGTTATGAAGCCTATTCAAGCCCAAAGAAACATATTTTAAAATTTTTCCAGTAGAATTAAAATCTGATTGTTTGTTTTGTCATTAATTATATTATGTAATGACAGAACATGAAGGGATAATTTAATTCTTAATTGCTATACATACATGTTTGTGATTTTAAAGAAATGTTTTATCAGTTATGATTCATGAATTTATTTTTCTTCTTGTTCTCAGGGGTTGTGAATTATCTGATGTATCTCTACTGAGACAGCTAACTAATGTTGAAATCTTGTCATTAAGGTAAGCTTTGCACAAACCTCTTTTATAGTGTTAGAAGTATAATAACGTTGGCGGGATAAATTTAATATTCAACTGTTTTATCAGACATACTTGGGCTGAACTAAGAAAACAGTATATCTTGAAATCTCCATAACTTTTTTTTTGTTTTCATACCTTTTTTATTAAGTATTTAATCACGGCTTATTAAGGTTATTCTATCACCTTATCAATTGCTGCACAGGAGTAACAGATAAATGTCCCACTCCGATTACTGACACACCCACAAGTTTATTCATAAAATATGGTCTTGTGTTGCAAAGGGCTTAGCACTTGTACTAGTGCTGACCTCTTTTTTGATAATTTATAAAACATTTCACAACCTTTTTCAGTTCCATAACTCAATTTTGTAGCTGTTTTGTAAAAGACCCAAAACTCATAATGAGGAGCTGGCTGCACACTCACATCTTACCCAACGATACAATTCAGTTAGTGTGTGTTATTTCTAATGTTACACGTTTACCTTTTAGATGCAATTTACACTTTGATCTTGGCAACTCGCGTTTCTTAAGCCAGGTCTTACTGTCAAATCTCTTAGTATTTCCTGAATGTATACTTGATTGCATGAAAAATCAGTCATTAGGGTGAAGCAGTTCCTAACAATATGTCTTGCACATTTTATAAGAAGTTTGAGTACAAGATTAATACATATCTAGTCTGCTTGAATATGAAAAGAACACTTTAATGGCTTTAGAAGTCTTGCCTTAGAGTTAGTTTCTGTTTGCTGTCAATTACTTTTAGTAAAAAGGTGAATTGGTTAGTCTATAAGTTATAAGTTGTAATCTAGATAAAGCGTCAGAATTAAATTTTGTAAAAGTTATTAGGTTTGAAGCTAAATGAAAACTGATTATTCTTGATGGACACAATCATGTATTCAAGAAAGATTCTTTCACCAGTAGATGGTTAGAAGCACCATTCCTCTTTTCTAAAACAAATAAATCTTTGTGACTTATTGTAAACACAATTAAGTACTTTATTATATTTTGTTTAAAAGTATTTGCATCTAATCAATTTAATAAAATTATAACACAAACATAACACTGTGTTGTAAACATAATTTAAAATAAATTTCTAATGCATATAAATTTCTGGTAACATAATTTCTACTTAATTTTTTTTGAGGTGTAGTAAACGTTTGTCTTATATAAGTTTAACTGATATTAAGAAATAAATACCACATAGTAAAATTATGATAAGTTATTTCAAATTATACCAAACAATATTCAATTTTAAGACACTATCTAGGCAATGCTAATAGTATGTGTGTGTGTGTGTGTGTGCACAAATATGTGCATGCATGTATAATTTTAAATTGTCTGAACTATCTTGAAAGTCATGAAACTGGTTATGTTAAGAGTTATGGAATATTGTTTTAACATAAACTCAGACAGGTTTGATGGAATATCATTTATTGTTTGAAACACTTATTTCCTAACTAAGTAAACCCAAACATTGTGATCTGTAAAGCAAATTTTCCACCTCACTCTCTTACATTAGTGATTATTACCAAATATGGATGCTAAGGAATTTTGGTAGGCGTATGAGTCAGATCTAGTCCGACCACACACTATTTGCATCAGCCAACACACAAACGTTACTGAAAAACAATCTATTGTGTTTTGACAAAGCCCTGACCAAGATTATAAAACTATGATTCTACAATATACAATTAAAAAAAAATTAATGTTTCTATAAAGCAAATAATTAAGGTAGAAGCCAAACTTACATTGTTTAAACCTTTACTCTCAGTACTAATGCCCTTAAAGATATCACCCATTTGTATTTAAATGAGTGGTTTTCATATAACTAATTTTCATAACTTTGTGAACTATAATTAATTAATATTTAACTATAGCTGGTTTTTGTTTCTGTTGTTAAGGAGTTAATGTTTGTAATTGGAAGAAACACACTATTATTTACTAAATTACCAAATTGAAAATTTTTTAGCTGTTCGGTGTTTGATGCCTCATGATATGTATGTGAGAAATTTCTAAAATTAGACAATTGTAAACAGAAGGGCTACAATAATTAATACTAACATGTAGTTTAACAAATTTGCTACTGGCACCTGGCTGTAACTGTATTATTAAGAGTGTTATTATTTCTAATATTCTTACCAACATTAGTTGGGAAAGTAAGTGACATTTTTTTTAATGGTAAAGCAGAATGTACACACCCTTTACAAGTACTGCATTTTCATAGTAATAAAACACTAACAACAGTAATAAAAATCAAATCTATCAACACCAACAATCAGTAGAGCAAAGTTATAAAATAAAGCAGGAAGCATTGAAACATAACCTATCCATATCTCAAAACAGTAATATGTCAGCAAAGTTATTAAAAAAACAAAGTCATGGATTGGCATCATAAGTATTGTATTGGAGAACAAAATCGTGATGATTTAATCAGCTGTGATCTGCCTTTTCAAAGAATCTTTTAGGCCCTGTGTTGAAGGTAGTCAAATAATTTTAAAAATATCTAGAAAAACAGTAGAACAGCTGTAAAAGCCCATTGTAAATTTTAATGTATTTTATAAATTATTGAGTATGAAAGAAACAAGAAGGATAAAGAAAGAGCGTGAGGAAGAAGCTAGATGAAAAAAAGAAGCTGAAGAGAAAGAAGCGAGAAGGAAGACAAAGGAGAGGGAAAGGAAAGATCAGGAAAAGAGAGAAAGGATAGAAAGAGAAGAAATGAAGTTGTTTATGGAGAAGATCACGGAGAATTTTAGAAGCCATAAGGAGGACATCAACCAACATATGTTAAGCATAGACACAAGAGTGTTGGCTTGCGAAAGAAATGTGGACAGACTACAGAGTGTGATAGAAAATAAAGAAGAGGAGTGCAAGGAAAATGAAAAGATCCAAGACCTGAAGACTGGTTTCAAACGGGTAGAGACAAATGTTAAAAAAGTAGGAGAAAAGGTCAGGAATATTGGTCCACCCGGAGGAGCATGTGGTAGTTTAGTAATGATTGTTATAGATTTTTCAGCAAATCCAAAATGTTTTAAATCCAAACAGGGTCACACCCTAGTTAGTTTGGATTTAAGGGTTTAAGTTAGTGTATTTATTAAGTTGTCTAAAAAAATACAATTTTGATTATCTTTTAAAACCCAAATTATGTTAACCCAAAGAAACTTTTCATATTCATATGCATGTGTACAATGGGTGCAGTGGATGATGTATAGTGTATATACATTTTATAACTAAAATGAAATTGTTTAATTTATGAATGTTTAAATATTTACACTTTTGTTGACTACTATACTTGATCTTTTTCTATGTTGATATTATTATTTTAAGCTAATCATTTACCATTCAGTTCATTAAAACTCCCACCCTGTCTGTTTATGTTTAAATTTAATTTGGACACAGATCTGTTGATAGCTTGATTTTGATTAGAATATTCACATTCATGCAGTTTGCACTATATCGTGGATGAGTTTCTCCTCTTGACCGCCCCCCTCTTAACTTTCACATATCTAGGTCTGCAGCTGCTTTTTTCACCATACATTAAAAAGTTTAAATAGCTTTTAATCAGTGTTTGAGAGAAATCGATACTGGATGTTTATGTAACATCAAATTTATAAATTGTCACTGATAATTACAAATTAAAAAAACATTTTCAAATAATAATATTTTCCTAAGATAAATAAATCAATCTGATGGAAGTAGACATCTACATTATTGTGTTAATTGTATAGAAGAGTCACAGAATTTTGTATAGCTTATTTGTTACAAATATAAATAGAAAATAACAGACAGTCATTTAAAATCATTGTAGTTTTAAAATATAATTATTGTGAATCTCTTTAATTAATAACGAATTGAAAATTAAATTATTGATAATTTTAAGTAGCGTCCCATCTAGACATGGTAACCAGGTCAAGCTTTAAGAACAAGAAGGTCTGATCTCTTCTCTCCAATTACTTTGCAGTTCAAACTCAAAGTAGTGTTTTTACATTTGTGTTTCAAATTGAATTTTTGTCAAATTTGAGGCTTAATATGTATAGGGTTCATGCTCTAGTTTCTTTTAGTTCATTATTGTATTTCAGTAATTTTTAAATCTGCTTTATTTATTTATCAAACAGTATTTGTAACATTGGGTGTTGTTTTATTTGATTTTTACATTTGAAAACGAGATTTGTTTTCAGGAGTGTGTTTTTGTTTAACATAAACAAGTAATGACACTTCTGGTAAGGATAAGTAATTTGAAAAAATTATGTAGTTTTAAATGTATGTAATTAATATTATTAAAAAATATATTCTCATTAGGTAGAAGTTTTAAATATGCCCGAGTACTATATTTAGAACAAATTTGGCCTCTAATATAAAAGATTTTGAACCCTAGAAATAGTTGAAAAATTAAAAAAAATATTTCTTGCCCTATTGTTAAGGAAATAAGTTCTCTAGAATGAATATTTATTTCCAGCTGTCCCAATTGTTTAGAAGTTTAATTTTGCCTGGTGAAAGTTTTTATAAATTATAAGGCTGTTTAACATTTAGTTGCAATCCAAATATGACATTTTATTTAAAAATGTGAAAGACTGAAATCTCCTTTCACTTGATAGTAATTAGTCAGCTTTCTATAGTAAATGATAATTAGAATGTGTAATGGGATGTCAATGGAATAATCTAAAACAAGATTTCTTTACATGCTTTTTAATAACCACTATAGATGAGTTGATAAACAGTATCCTCAATGTGATTAATAATATTGCTGATGTTTATATCTTATAAGCTTCAATTTTTCAAAATAATAATACCTCCATTTATATTAATTGCTAGTAACACATTCATGTCATAATGATTTTAATAAACATAATAACAATAATAACCATTAGCAGTTCAAATAAAATGAACGAGGAACCAAATGATGTAATAGAAGTAATCTTTTTTTTGAGGGTCAGACATTGAAGTTATTTTTCATTACCAATTAGTATGTTATGAAAAATTTGGAAGGTGGAAGATTTAAATGAACATGTAGGTTATGAATTTTTTCAATGCATGAATTTTTATTTTGAAACAAAAAATTACTATCATTAACATTTAGGGATTGTATATCTATATATTTAATCAATAAAAATATTTCAAATACAAAGAGGGGTTTAATTTATCTATATATATATATATATATATATATATATATATATATATATATATATATATATATATATATATAAATTAAAACCCTCCTTGTATTTGAAATATTTTTATTTTATAATATATATATATATATATATATATATATATATATATATATATATATTTTGGACTAGGAGACTGACAGACTTACCTTGGTAAGAGTCCACTCTGTAGTCTTGAAATATAAACACATAAAAGCACTTAAACAATGATATATTTCAACCACACAGTGGTCTTTGTCAATCGAAGAGAAAACACAAAAAGAAATATGAGAGAATGAAATAAAATATTTGTAATCACAGATTGAGCTCAACATGCTGCGAGTCACAACATCACAACTTTTGATGACTGCTATACCACAAAAATAATTAAATCACTCCCCCCTGATTGCAATCCCTCAGAACTGAGAAGGTGGGAACTATCATACCAGTGGTAGGTATACCAAGTCCAGAGAATCCCCTAACCTCAACATCAGATAAATCCATTCATTTTTTTTTTTTTTTTTTTTTTTTTTTTTACAAATAGCCGTATCTCTTTTCCCCTGACAGACTTATATAAACTATAATCACTCATACGTTCATGGAAACAATATATATATCTTTAATCTGGCATCTGTGACATTTGATTTCTACTCTACACAATCTGTGATTACAATTATTTTATTTCATTCTCTCATATTTCTTTTTGTGTTTTCTCTTCGATTGACAAAGACCACTGTGTGGTTGAAATATATCATTGTTTAAGTGCTTTTATGTGTTTCTATTTCAAGACTACAGAGTAGACTCTTACCAAGGTAAGTCTGTCAGTCTCCTAGTCCAAAAAATCTATATATATATATATATATATATATATATATATATATATATATATATAAATATAAAAATATATATATATATATATATATATATATATATATATATATATATATATATAAATATAAATATAAATAAATAAATATATATATATATATATATATATATATATATATATACATACACACCAACAGCATCAATTCACAATCTTTACATATATATATATATATATATATATATATATATATATATTAAAGATTGTGAATTGATGCTGTTGGTGCATGTCAATATTTACCAAGTCATGCATGTCTTGTTTTCAGTGATAAAGCAATGAAAATGGTTTATCATTTGCCAAATCATCAAAGCTTTTAATATTCCCACTTTTTTAATCTTTAATTACCAAGAGTGTTATAATTTCTTAACTAACACTTTTCAGCTTTAAGCACAATACACTACCTAAGTAAGAGTACTTGAAAAAACCACTATTTTATCAGTTTAAAAAATATTGTTTGTATCATAAGTCTTTTATATACTTTACTTAGTTTTTCTATCAATTTGCGCAAACATTAACCCTCATTACACTATACATTTCTACTATATTTCACTTTCATGAACATCTGAATTACGGAAATTCCGAGTTGAAGATTTTACTTGTATACAAACTTTATTGAGAAATATAGTGAAACTTATGATGAAAGCGAGTACTAATAGAGTATGTCTACTGCTTATTTTAAACAACAAAATTGTGTAATAAAGTTACTATCCTAAGAAAAATCTTTAGCAAAAATAAAGATAGAAATTGCATACCTTACAGGATCCTATTTGTTATATAATAAACTTAATGGTAATACAAATATTGTGTAATTCAATGGAATATTGATTTAATCAATGTAGTGTAATGATTTTGAAAAAATATATAGATTTGATATTCTGAGTTTGTAATTTTTTGTGTCTGACATGTCTAATTTTAAACTTTGAATAACTTAAATTTCTTGATCAAGTGTTAACGAGTTATACTTTTCTCTTGAACTCATTATCTATTGTAATTTTTACACAGTTAACACAAATTCTATATTCTATATATGCAAATTGTATTTCACTACACAAATTCGGCCTTAGACTAGACTGCTGTGTACTACCCCTAATAACACTAAACTAACTCTATTCAGTCGGCGTAGAGTAACTAACACGCCACTTCCTGCTGAATTCTTGGAAACCCTCTATTCAGTCGGCGTAGAGTAACTAACACGCCACATCCTGCTGAATTCTTGGAAAAGACAAAGTGAGAATAATCCTTACATGTTTTAACCCTGGAGTTTTCAAACTTGCAGGCTTTGCAGCCTGCTTTTTTAATATTGATATAAGGTTGCACCCCCTTTCCATTTATATTTGTTCAAGATTTGCAATTTGATTATGAAACTGAAGCTAGTTTTGTTCAGTTTAACGTCGTGTATTTTATTCAACTTTTTATTTAAATATTTGTGTATTATATAAATATATTAAACTCTAAAACTGATAACGCTGCAATCCTACAGTGATAGACTTGTACAACATACGAGGGCTGTTAAAAAAACATGTAGACTTACGTCATAAGACAAAAAATATTTTATTTGGAAGTTACATGTATGGGTCCTCTTTAAAATTCTAACCTCCCCAATTCGCACCCTTATTCAAAGGGCGTTTCCACTTTTGGAACGCTTCTTTTCTGACATTCATCATCTCCTTTTTTGTATTTGTCTTAATCTCGGAGATCATCTCAAATCTTCTTCCATTTAAATGTGTTTTGAGTTTAGGAAATAAGAAATAATCTTATTACACTTTTGCTATTACTCGCGACCAGACTTTTTGTTAACTAAAAGTTTTTAAATTGTTAACTTACACTTGGAGGAAACGTTTTCGTCTTACGGCTTCTTCAGCCTCGTATTTTTGCTGCTAGGAATGCTGCAGTTGCGCTTCCTCGGTACCATTATTTTGAAATTTAGAAGTGATGTGATCGAAGAGTATGTGTGATCTGTGCTGTGTTTGTTCATTTAGGATGTTATTTTTATGTGTGTTGCCATGTCTATATGTTTCATACTGTTCTAGTGTGTTTAATTTATGGCCTTTGTTACATGCGTGGAGGATGCTCATGTTATTTTCCATACTTTTGCATGAGTGTTAAGTGTCCATGAGGTGATTTGCGAAGGTGGATTCAATAGTAGTGTGCAGTACGCTTTTGTGCTCTTTATATCTTTCGGCAAAAGATCTGCCTGTTTGTCCAATATAGAACTTATTGCAGTTGTTGCATTTTAGTTTGTATACTCCTGGATTATTGTATGTGTTGGTATTGTTATTAATGCTGTGTCTGATAGCCGTTAGGCTTTTATTTGTTGTTCTGTATTTTGAACAGCAACAAGAATTCGATATCTAAGAAATAATCAGAAGGAATGAGGTCTGGTGAAAAAGGTGGGTGGGGAAGCACAATGATCAAGTGTCTGGTTAAAAAATTATGAGTTATGAGGGCTGAGCATTGGAAAAAACTATCATGACTTCTCTATATTAGTGGCCTCTTCTTATGGATTACTTCTTGCAGATGTTTGAGAACTTCAGGGCAGTCAGAAGTAAATCCGGTTCACTGTGGGGCCTTGGGGTTGTGCTCAAAGAACTGTTAGCATCACCTACGCATTTGAACAAGCTTTTTTTGGTCACAGTTATGATTCTCGACATAAACAATTCATCTTCTGAATTTTCAAGGAATTCCAGACAAACCTGAACGCAACGGAATTCTTGGTCATCCATCGTGGAATAAATTTCGCAGCAATATGGTGCATCTTCAATTTTTTGGTGAAAATCTTGTAACATGATTCAACTGATATTCCACACTCTTCACCAAACTCTGACCGTCTCACATCAGTTTGCCTGAACCAGGGTGTTGATTATGTTAACATATGAGTCATCAGTTGATGTGAAAAGACGTCAAGGATGCAGATTTTCCGAGTTTAACACAAAATTTCACGGTAACTACTCATTCCTAAATAGGCCAAATGGAATAAACACGCTTCACAAATAACATCTATTTCCAAGCAACCAATAACAATATTTAGAATCTACATCCTGCATAGTAATCAGTTGATCTATACGAAGATGGCGACACAAAGCTGATTTAACTGGAACCAACTGAGCCTGCTTAATTCAAACAGTCTATGTATTTTTTTGTCAACAGCCCTTGTGTATCGTAAAAATCATAATGTAGGTAAAATATTTTTTTCACAATAAAACGGAGAGATTTACTATATAATAAATGAAAGACTCTTATTTATGCTCTAAAGATGTTATCCATGAGCACAGAGGCCAAGATAGTTTTTAGGTAATAAAAGGTTTTTAGAGAAGAAGAAGGTTGCTCAAGCCAGATATCACTTGCTACTTAGTGAATGTTATATATGAAAGGATTCTGAACAAATTTAATTATATCAAGTCCATCATCATCATCTTGGAATTGATTCTCGTATAGCTTGAAAAGGGTATATATTATTTTTATAGCAAATTTCGAGTTGACAAGAACTGCAGATGGTACAAAAAACTCAAATTACAAAATTGTAATTCAAGTGTAACTGAAAATAGCCTAAAATATTTTTTAGCAAACTAGAAGGATATCATGTCAGAACAAAACAAATCTAGATATGTATTAGAATTTGTTTTATGCCCATTACAATATATAGGCTAATCTAAAAGAAAGGTCAAGGATATGACTAAAGACCATTTACAATACACAATAGAATGGAAAAACTTGTCAATAGCAAAATGTTGTAGAAGCATGTTATTAAAGTAGATCTTTCTAAAAAAAAATGTTATTAAATTTAATGATTTAGAAACATTATTTGTTTCTGTTATTTGTTTCATATTATTTGAAAGCAAGTACCTCGTAACTCTTTATTATTATAATTTTCATTATTTTTTTATTGGTAGTTGTGTTCCAATAGGTACAACCCAAGCCTGTAGTATAATTACAAATATAACCTAGCATATCGGTTTTCGTAACAGTTTAGTTGTATTTTGCTATACTCGCTGATGATGACTTTATGATCGAAACACATTTTATAAATACATGCGTTTCACTGACAGAATCATCATATTCAGTACAATGCATCCAATACATCAGCTGATTGAATTATAAGTTGTTGTTCATTATTGATTGATTATCTCTTAAGAGTACTTTTTATACAGTGAACGTCAGCTAATGTTTCCTTAATTTCATTCTTGAGTTTATACCTCTTATAAATAAAAGTACCTGGGTGGAGTCAAAAAGATTTTCGACAACTTGAAAGCTGTGCAATCAGCTAGGAAGTAATTCATAATTTCAACACTTCCAACAAAAGTATATAGTAATAGTGTAAAATGTCTATAAAACCAAGTACAACTAATTTGATTGTTAATACTATCTTTAAAGGAAATGAAGGATTATGTTGACAAAGTTTGTAGACAAGTGTTCTGTCAGTGTATATCGGGTCCAAATGTAGGGATCAAGAGCTTTTCTCAGTAAACAAACGAGTTGAAATACTTGTTTGTATATAATACTGTTGAGGTTCTAATTACAAAATTGAAGACAATTTCACTTGAAATAAATCCCTTGTTTAATTTTAATTCAGTCACTTTGAACAGGGTTTCTGCAAGATTTAACGCTTAAAGGTATAATTTTTACCTTTCTCAATTTGTACCACTTCAAGTAATTTAAGTGGTTTTAATTGTAAAACTATATAAATAACTAATTATTATGTTTTTTTGCAGTGTAAATAAAATAACTGGATTATCAGACTTTCAAAATTGTCTCAAGCTGAGAGATCTGTTTGTACGCAGAAATGAAATCAGTGATTTGAATCAGATTTGTTACCTGAAACCATTGAAGAGTTTACGAAACCTAAATTTGGCTGAAAATCCATGTTCTTGTAGTGAAGGGTAAGTTATTTTATTTCTGATCACTTAGAACTGGTTTAAAAATAAATACTGAGAAATATTTTGTCGTTTTGAAAAAATAATTATAAATACTTACTACCGTTTATAGCTTAGTGGTTGATTGTAGGGTTCCTCTAACATTCACATAATTCATTGCTAATTTTACATTTATGAACTTTGGTAATTCGAAAATCCGTCTAATCCGAAACAGAAATTAAGATATTTTTAGGAATAATGCCAATATTTCAGTACGTTTCAAAGGTAGACTGTGTAATGAACAAAACAGAACAATGTTATGTAGTTCTAAACTATATAGGTTTAAAATAGTATGTTACGGTTTTTTGTCAAAGAGAAGGATACCTCTCCTTCTGAGTTCAAAGCAAAACTACTCCAACGCTAACAGTCGAGGTAGACTGTTGTTCTGTGTATCTAGTGCTACATCAAAGGCAGTCGCAGTGTCCGAGTGGGATACCCTCTGCTCGTTCTCGTCGTCTCCTTCACCTTCACTCTTGTCTAAAGACTGTTGAACGGTCCTTTCAAAACAATTTCTCACTTATTAAAGAAATAAAAAACTGTTCAATTTTTGAGCGTTTTTTTTCCCAGTCTGTAGTCATATAATTTTCCACTCAAACGCAATAGAAAATTTTGTTGCACTTTCACCATTGTCTAAGCGCTTATCACTTTAGTTTGTCTTTTAGTGTAACCCAAGTTTGTTTCCTTTTTGAAGCCATTTTACTAAATTCACATACAAAAGCAGTATAATACACAACTCTGACTCTAGATGCTAATGCTAGCAGAAAAAATAATTCTTAACTCGCCTGATTCCTCCTCCAAGTAATGGCGGTTGCCACACATACCAACAGTTGAGCAGTGCAATCATTCTAGCCAGCTGTGAATCGTGTTACAAGACCACCACCAACAATATGAAGTTTGAATTTAAGTCCACTGGAGGCTGTACAAGTCATAAGACGAAAACGTGTCCTCCAAGTGTAAGTTAACAATTTAACAACCTTTAGTTAACAAAAAGTCTGATCGCAAGTAATATCAAAGTGTAATAAGTAGAAAATATCTTATTCCAAATTCTAGTGTCACATAATAACGATACAATGCCATTTGTAAGAGGGTTATGTCATACAAATGCAAAGCCTTTAATTAAATCTAGTTAAATAATATGAATTTTGATTTCAATTCTAGCACCATTCAGCACCTTTAAAAACACTACAGTATGCTTAGCTGTTTAAATCCCAGGTTTTTTTATCGTGCATTCTGCTGTACTGGCTTTTTTCAGTAAAATTTATTTTGAAACACCTGGCTTTGAATGGAGTTAAAGTGAATGACTTTACGCATCTAAAGATACTTTATGCTCATTTTACTGTCATGAATCTCATAATAGTATCTACACAATTTTTTTTTTAAGGACTTTAAAAAAAATTACACAAATAAGATAAAACCTTTAAATGTCTCCTAACCTATAAATTTTAATTTCATGTGTGTCCTGTTATATTAGAATTAGTTCAGAAACCAGTAGGATTATATCAAGAAAATATATTAAAGTTGCGATATAACTTTAGAATAACTTCTTTCCTATTCCTGATTTACAACTGTCAAAATGAAATACATTTGGAGGAAACACTTGATTATTTACCCATGTAAAAGTGACATGTATTTTTTAAGGGCGGTTAGCCTTCCTTGTTCTCATTTTATGCCGAAACTTACTTAGAAAGACATTTGATAAAATAAAACTAACCTTCCTAATTATATTTGTAATATGATGTATAACACCAAAAGCTTCTTCTTCATTCTGTCCAGAGACCCAACTTCATCATCAGATCATTACTTTCACTTGAACATATTTCACATCATTATTATTTGAACAATTTAAATACTCTCTAATTACATAAACAACAAAACGACAATGCTTCGCCATTTTGTGATTGTAAAGTAAAACGACTGCGGCACTACCGCCAATAGCTTCTTTGTTAATGGTATACAGCAGTAATGTCATTTAAGAACAAAGTAAATGGCATCATCATACATGGCAGTAAAGCCCAAAATATGCTGAACACACTCATACAAATTTTGTTTATTTTTCATTCATTTGTAAAAAAACTGTCATCAAATTCAAACACTATTATGTTAATTATATATACACAAGTATGGGTCATGGGCGAAGCCCAGTGCTAGTTGTGTATACACGAGCGTGGGATCCAAAGGGTCACGACAGCTCTGAATCCTTCAGAACAAAACTGTTCTAAAGATTTTGATGAAGAAGGTTGTTCATTTTCCTATAGTTGCTAACATTCCCTAAAATTATGGACAAGATCTTAGCATTAGTATTAGTAACAGCGAATAACGTAGGTTTACCTGGGTTTTCCCACTTTTTTCAGAATTATTTTCACCGCAGCCTGAGCAAAGCTGCTGGAAAACTTTCTTTCTCTCCTGATTATTTTAAAAAAGCTCACCAGGGAACCATTTGGCACCTTTTGTATGTCAATCAAGGTATCCCATTTTGCCCTGTAGTCGACTTATTTCCAAAACGTCTCCTAAAACCCTCACCACCTCATATAATCCAGGTGGACCACTAATGGACTGGCAGGTTCACATCTACTTAAATACATCAGGTGGAATAAAACTTTTTATTTTATTTTTGCATGGACTTGAAGAATTTCTTATCCATTTCCTTACCAAAGTACCACCCTCGTGGATTTCTCTCAGTCTATATTTATAATACTTGTATATGTCTTTATGAAACTCAGCCTCATTTTAATGCTGCAGAAACTCCTGATGTCTCCAGCCTGCTGACTCTACACTTCCTGGATCAGTTATTAAGGATCTATAGGAAATAAGTAAATTCATACTCTTAACCAGGTTCTCAATAGAGTTAGCCTCTCTCATCAACTCCTGTTTTTTCTTCCTCCTTGAGTGACTCTTAAATGCACTGTACAGGGTTTTATCCCAGAATCACCAACCCGCTGGTAGTTTTTAGGTAATCGTAAATCCACAAAAACGTAATTAAACAGACCCAACCTCTCATTTAAAGTCTATGCCTTCAAGCCGGAAAAAATCTATTCCGGAATCTACCCAGAATCTATTCAAATCTAAAATATGATATGTTCATTCTCTTGTCAACATCAGTGGGATAACCAGAGAAGGCTTGATGCCAAATTTAGAGGTACTTTATCACTTCTGAAATAATGCAGGGGCTCACCCAGGTACATGTATATTTGGTGCATCCTGGGGTGCTGAATACAGTCTGATGATGTTGAAGGACCTTTAGCATCTGCTCAAGTACCTAAACCATAAGTGTCAATATGTAATTTTAACCAAGCTTCTGATTTATAAACCTTCCTACATTATTTAAAAGTCTATGAAATAGCACTAAAGTTATATTTTCAAAGAATCCCATCCTGTGGTGATTTATTCTCCCTCTGCTTTGAGTCAGTTACTATTTTACTTTTACCAATGCCAGGTCTTGGCATCTCTACCTAGCCTCCCAGTAGAGACAATGCTGACTTTGCTCTTCCATACATAAGTGGGTTTGCATATAGTCATGGTTGTAAGCATTTTGAATTTGGCAACAACTTCAATTTTTGGTAGGCTATGTGGTGTCAGTAATGCATGCACTAGGCTCTCTCACATTTTTCCATCACTCGTTTCGTTTTGGCTTCCCCTTGTTTTTCTATTGATAGTTAACTCAACCATCACCAGAGTGTATATTCTTTAATCGGCCAGAAAGCTTATGTAAACATCCAAATTGGAAATTCTATGTGCTAACCCAGTCCAACATTTGTTCCCAGAAACCTCAGAATATCAGATTTAAAAAAAATCCTTATCTATTTTGTTTAGATAAAATAGAAAATAAATATATTAGTATAGATCTATTTATCTATTTGTATAGTCTGTGGATGTACAGTGTTATTAATTCTCAGAAGCTGGAGAATGCCCATCTCTTAGCAGTCAAGATGTAAGAAGGTTTAACTAGCTTCAATGGAGTCACCTCAACTGAGGGCCCACTGAATGAGATAATTTTGCTTTTGGGCATATTATCAAGAGCATTACAGGACTGGAGACCTGGCCATGGAGCGTTTAAGTACTTTTGCAGGGTAAAAATTATGTCCACTCACTGTTCAACACCCTTAGGTTAGCTAATTCCAGTCTCAGATAATAAGATTCCTCAAGAGCAACATTGGAGATATATCTTAAAATTCATTGTTTATCCCAATTCGTTTAAAAAAAAGAAAGAGACTTTCTGGGTGACCACTGTCTCCAATTTCAGCAGGGTAAATATGACAGGAGAATCCTGTCTGGAGAACACCAGAAGGGCAGATTTGTTAGCCTTTTTACAAATCCTGCTCGGAGTTTTAGTCTCCTCCGAACAATGTGTCAAAGAACATTCCAAAAGATCACGACCCAAAGATATAGTAGCAAAATCTGGTGGAAACTAATAATGCTGGTAAAAAAATATAAAAGCTTATATTTTACTATAAAAATGTTGATCAAATTTTTTACAGTTACATGTATAAATAAATACAATTTTCACCATAAAAACAATGTTTAACCACATTATAGACACAAAAAAAGTTTATACAACTTTTTCCATAACTGAAAACACTGTTAAAAATGTACATTTTAGAATTATACTTGAGAATAAGACAGTTTAGAAGTTTTAAGGCTGCTGGAGCTTTTTGAACTTGCTTATCAAAATATTTTTGTAAGTTGAATAGAAGCCCACTGTATATATTTCTTTTAAATGAATTGCTATATGTTAAGAAAAGTAATTCATGTCGTAATTTTACTGATCGTAATTTATAATTCAGTTACAGATTGACAGTTTTACATTGTTTGCCAAATTTACAAAAGTTGGATGATATAGATGTCAGTGCTGAAGAATTAAGAGAGGCAATTTTATTAGGAAAGGAATTAGTGCATCCTGAAGAACAACCAATGGAACTTCCTGAACAAAAAGTCTTTGCAAATAACAGTCCAGGTGGATTTGATTACTTAGTGAGTACTGTTTTATTAAAATCTTCACAAACCAATAAAAAATAAGTGTAAAAAGTGTCTGGTTTACAGGTATTACAACAGTATTTTAACTAATACTTAAGAGATATCAAATATATATTAAAACCCGATTATCAACAATTTTAAGTTATGTGGAGTACAAGTCCATTATTTAAAAATAGTTATTATCAAGTAGAAATATAATTGTGTTGTTTAAAATTTATATTTAATAATTTAAAGTTAGACCATTGCAATTTTTTAAATTAAAAAAGTAAAAAAAAATCAAAACAATTTTGTAGGTCCATTTCTTTCTAGTTATGTGTGTAACTTAAAATAATTGTACTTGTTAAGCATTTACAAGTCCATAATTTCATCATGAAATTCCTTGTGGAGTTTCAGAATTATTTTTGTCTTCCTATAATATTTAATAAGTTGACTGTGGGACTTGGATCATTTCCTGGAGCTAAAAATCTGCATTTTATAAATAGCTTATGGTTAGCACTGTTTTAAACTTATTGTGATGACAAATCCCCAAAGTTGACAGCTTATATAGTAAAAAAAATATGTTGACCAGTTGTCATCAACTGCATTAAATTAGACAAACCCTTGTGTCATGCAGGTGACAATACCTTTTTTGAAACTGTGTGATGATACATTTTTGAAACTGTGTTGTGCAGGCTATCATGACAAGTTTTCTATATATGTCCTGTCTAGGGTGTATCTGTTGATTAGTTCTCAATAGTGTTTCCCGATACTTTTATCTTTTGCCTACACGAGTTCTTATAACTCCTAGCTGAATTGATAATTGAAGCATATTTATATAACTTGCTACTGTTGAGTCAGGTAATAGTAAATATTATGTCCTAATGGTAAGTTAGATTGATTTTTATGTGCATTGAGTTAAGCAAGACATATGTTGAACATAACCACATGACCAAACACTCATAATAGGTAATAAAAGTAAGAAAGAATGTAAAAAAATAGCACACTATCCTACACTGTCAAATATGGTGAAAAAATCACTGGAAGAATACTAATATGTAGGTAACCATTGTTACTGTAAATGACCTAAAGAAACTATTAGGGAACCAATAAGATGTCATGACAAACAAAAAGAAATCTGGAATTTATTGTTTTAAATGTAGCCCTTTCCATTAAAATATTTAAGCCAAATATTAAAGTTACGGCTTGAGAACATTTTCCCTACATGAAGTATAACAAAGAAACTAAGACCAGAGATATCTGCAATAAATATGCAATGCTTGGAAGAGAAGCATGTATTTGTAGACGATACAACCCTTTTGAAGAATGTTATTAGCTTTAATGAGAGAGTTTCATTAATACTCATATTCAGTTTCTGCAAGCAAAAATTATGTCATTGAAAAATTAGGTTTTAAATTTGAGATCAGTGTTTAATTTTAATGTGACTACTTATAAATTGTAATTATTTGTAATGGGAATGTAAAATGATAGAATTGATAGCAATACTGTAAAAAATTTGTGTACAAAAATTATTACCGTAATCATTTTCCATAAGAAGACATATCAAAGTGAAAAAAAATCAACATTTTCAAGCCTTTGTCCGACTATAGATCAGGAAATTTAGTTAACCCTAGTTGCCTAAGCCCGTGTATAGCTCAGGTTCTCGTATTTATTTCCAAACATTGAAACAAGTCAAACATTCCCAATCAAATATCGAAGTAAGCCAATAGAAATAAAATTAGATATATACCACATTCCTGAAAATATATTTATTCAACTTTTGTATTAAATTTTACACCTTTGTACAGCTCAGCAACTTGGAGAAAGAATTAACCGTATTTAAATAGCATACAATATTTGCTAAGCTATTCGGTAGATAATTAGCTCATGAGTTGGCAACATTTGCATTTTACAATTGTACGTCTCCTTCAAGTGGTACAAGTTGCATGATTTGGTTCTACATTTGCAAGAATGGGGTTGCTCGACAGTCTTCTTGACTGTAACATACCCAAAACAACCAGTGAGCAATGATGCATTAATTACTTCCTGCCAAAACCAAAATTAATGTGTGCTACAGTTGCCCATAGTTGTATACAGTGTATCAGTGTAGTGCTGGCATTGTTTACTGTGGATTTGTGTTTCTAAACTAAAATGGTTAAGCCTTGTTGATTGAATGATATTCATGGATTTTTAGACAAAACTTTTATTTATCTATATTTCATATGGTTTAGGAGTAAAAAAATTGAAAAACGAATTTCTTTTATTGTTGAAAAAAGAATTTTGGATGTATGTATGAGCCACATATTATATAATTTTCTAGTTTATTATGAAAATATTGATCTTGTAATACAATATGTTTTATCCTTATAAATAAAAAAAAAAAAATACACAACAGTCCTAAGCTCAGTTACACACCGCTGTAGGAGGGTTAAATATCTAAGTTATTCCCCAAAATAGAGTCTCCTCCCTCTTTAAGAGGAATTTTGACAAAATAACCCTCTTCAAACCGTGAACGTTGTGCTTACGATATACCATATTGATTCGAATTTAAGACAAACTTTTTTTCACAAAATGAGGGGCGAAAATTTCCGATGCGTTTTAAATTCGAGGTACTAGAAGGCAGGTACACGAGTAAAAGGAAATATCGTTATTGTGGAAATATTGTAGACTTCACTCAATTTCTCCATACATGAGGAAACGGACCTGGTGTTAATTCCTGGTGTTATGACAAGCCAGCTACAGCCACTTGATGGTGGGGTTAATAAATCCTTTAAAGATCGTATTCATGCACAATACTATCAGTCGTTGGCTGAACATGACCATCCCTTTACATCAATCGGCAAAATAAACGAGCTTCAGCAGCTACGATTGTGCAATAGGTTTCTAAAGCTTGGAAAGGTTTTCTAAAATTCGGTTTTGTAATATTTTTATAACTATCATAAAAACTATTTATAAAAAAAATTAATAAAATGATGTCACATATTTTTAAAAGCAAAAGTTTTATTTATCGTGAAAACAAAAGTGGAGGGAAGGCTGTTGGGTTTCAGATCGTATTGTCCTAAAAAAATTGCCTTATGCATTTGATTTGGTTTGTAAACTTCCTTCAGCACAACTGCTCCTTAATTCAGTTTCCTAATAACTTTTCAATGAACCTTTTGAAGAATTGTTAATAAAGTTTGGTAAAATGCCAGTATGTTTGAATCAATCCCCTAGTTTTTTAAAAAGTTTGATATCATTTTTTATGAATATGGTTTTACATATGGTTCTACACATTTTAAGGAATAATCAATAAAGTTTATCAATGACAAAAAAGCTAGTCTCCTATTTTATTTCACCTATTTATACAATTTTCACCACCCACTGAAGTGTAAATGTAATTCAGTAGCAGTTGATATTTAATATATGATATGCAACTGTTATTAATTTATACAATCTTGAAGAGTTGATTTCATAATGTAAACTTTAGAAAACATAAGATTGTTGCTAAACCTAAACTCAGATAATTGCAACATTGTTTTGAAATTTCAAAAAAGTCAGAGAAGGAATTTCAGAGATTTTGAACAAATGGACATTTTTTTTTATTTATATAGATATATTTTCTAGATAAAAAGTATTTAAAATTCCTTATTTTTTTTAGAATGATAAGTCAACGCTAGCATCACAAACTTATTCATCAGGAGCAGACTTTTATGATAGGGAAGGTTCAAATTATTCTGAGTTGCATCAGTAAGTTTAAAATTTATAAATATTTATTACTTATATATGTGTTGAATAGTGTTTAACCATTAGTAATGTATTGTACCATTGTCACACCAGGCATGCTAAATGTTGTTAAACAACCTAAATATTTCTTATAACATGTGCTTTAGAAGTGAAGATTTTTGTAAAATAAATATATTGTTATTATTGTTATCTGTGCTTCATGAAAAAGAATTGTCTTAAGGCTACTTGTAACACCCCCTCTCTACTTGATTGTTTGCTATCATGAGAATCAGTATTTGCAAGACAGGGTAGTATTAAAAAGGAAATGGACTTATATGGCTATAGTGTACTATATTTATGCTCAATGGATTGTTATATTATTGCTGCAAAAAATTTTCAATAAACATTGAAAAGGACCTACTTCTGAATAATTTGGAGTTCCCTTGTGAGTTGACCTGAACATAGCCTATAAGCTGAAGCATAGGTTGTGAATTGAATGTATTAATGTCTTAGCTATATTGGCAATTTTATTACTATAAATACTAACCAGCTTACTATCTATTGCATCACCAATGGCCATCCTGTTTTAAAGAGGTGTTTTAGTAGTTGGTAGCAAAAATAATTTTTCTAAATGTCTATAGAGGTTGTTAACTATCACTTTGGGGATGGGTAGATGTTTTTAGCTCTATGAGTTCAGTTTGTAGATCTGACATAATATCAGAGACATACAGGGATTTAGTCTGTTCATTTTCATGAATATATGAATTCTCTTCTTTAGATAGAAATCTTCTTAGCTCATTATAAAAAATAATATTTGTTTTTTTTTTTTAAGTAAGTGTTTAGAAGATAGCTATGAAACAAATTTTGGCATAAAAGTAAACATATAACTATACACAGGTTTTACAGAAATCTCATGCTTGTCCTGAAGCTGTTTATAAATGTTAAAAGTGGAGCATGTTTGTCGCTTACCACTTATCACTTATTGCAGAACGAGGCAGATTATATTTTTCATGATGTAGTGAACCTGTTATATTACAGTCTATTATGATTTTATTTGATTCATCACTTACATCCTCATCCATTTGAGATTCAATGTTCAACTGTCCTATTTCTCTTATTTCATTATCACTCTCAAATGTTTTATCAAACAAATCACTGTCACTCACATTCTCCAATAATTCTTTCAATTTCACAATCCTTTAACCCCTTCCCACATTCATCTACAAATAAAATATTAATTCCACTCATTTTTAACTTAAATAGAACACAAATAACAAATTAAATACAATTAGGTTAGCTAATAAACATATCGCACGCAACTACGATGTAAACATAATATTACAGACGATGTCAGCTGATCAGTCATCAGATTGATACGTAATTATTTAGGGAACAAACAGTCCAAAGAAGATAAAAATACAACCATTGGAAACCCCAAAGCCTGCAGAACAAGAAGCATATGCGATCTATTGGATTTATAGAGAACTAACTTGACACAAACAATCTATAATGGAGGACGGTGGTTCATCGTCGCTTCTCTCAGTGGCCAACTGGGCCACGACGGCGGATCACCGTCGTAAACGAATGGGTTAAATTAAAACAATTAGCAATATGCATTGTGATTAGGGATGGGCCGATTCCGATTCTCGATTCTCGATTCCAGGAATCGTCGATTCTAGGTGGTATCGAGGAATCGTCGATACTCGATTCTTCGTTCATAAAAGCGTCGATTCCGATTCCTATTTTGTTAACTATTAAAATATGCGTGTGGAGTAATTTATTACCAAACAAAATTTATTACCAAAATTTATTATATTTGTGTGGAAAAATAATTAATTACCAACTATGTCTTATTTATGTATTAGTTGATTTGAATGAATTAAATGATTAAAGTAAACGAAAATATTATTATTTATGAAGCAACAGCAATCAAGATCGTAACCATTTCTGGTCGTTTGACATCGCTCGTCTCTCTCTCTCTCTCACTAAATGTCAGAACAAAACACAAAAAAGTACAGTAAAAACTCGATTAACCGTCACCGTCAGAACCGTGGCCATGACGGTTGAGCGAATAGACGGATAACAGAAACACTGTATTATTCCTCCGAAACTTAACCTTAATAAATTATATTATAGACAGATATCACTCTCACGGTTGAATGTTTTGTGTAGCCTATTACATTAAAACAGAACTTTTAAATGGTTTTGCCATATGACCAAGATGTTAACTAAATTAATTATTAGAGAACTAGCATGTAAGCTAATATAACTTGAAAGAATCGAGAATCGACTAAAGAATCGAGAATCGAAAGGAAAATTTTAGAATCGGAATCGGAATCGAAAATTTTAGGAATCGGCCCATCCCTAATTGTGATACATTTAGTTGTATTACTAAAGTTTTAAAAAGGTGTTAAGCAATGTAGTTCTACTGAAAAAAATGTCTTTTGGGTTTAGTAAACCGTTACAAAGTACCTTTTTACATTCATCTATCAACTAAACTCCAGTAATTTTCTTGATATTTTAATGATTCAAAAATTCTTTATTATTGTTAGATCAATCTCACTCTTTTAATATAAAACCTTAAATCTGGGTTTCAATGAAAAGTTAATGTTTGTGAACAATATAACATTTTTCCTCATCAAAGGTTATTCTTGTGCAATACACACACCTAAATTTTACGATATCATCCTTAACTCTACATCCCTGCTGACATTTGTTTATTTGATTACATTAGAATATAATATAGAAATCATTGTCTGCTATGTAATTAGCTGTTATATATATTACTATTGTAAATACTTTTATCCAACACTAAGTGCAATAATTTTACCTTGTGTGATAAGGCACCTTTCGGTCACTTGACCATTGTTGAATCACTATATATATATATATATATATGAAGTTAATGGATAAAACAATGGAACAATAAAATATCAAGTATATATATATATATATATATATATATATATATATATATATATATATATATATATATACATTACGTTATCTATTGTTTTTTCGTTGCACTGACTTTATGAAGTTAATATATTACTATTGTAAGTAATTTTCTTTTAATGGTGGAAAAATTACCTACAGTAGTAATATTTAACTTCATATATATATATATATATATATATATATATATATATATATATATATATATATTCTTGATATTTTATGTTATCCATTGTTTTTCCGTTGCACTGACTTTTGAAGTTAATATATTACTATTGTAAGTAATTTTATCCACCATTAAGCGTATATATATATATATATATATATATATATATATATATATATATATATATATATATATATAGATTTTTTGGACTAGGAGACTGACAGACTTACCTTGGTAAGAGACCACTCTGTAGTCTTGAAATAGAAACACATAAAAGCACTTAAACAATGATATATTTCAACCACACAGTGGTCTTTGTCAATCAAAGAGAAAACACAAAAAGAAATATGAGATTTTTTTGTTTTTTGTGTTTTTTTATGTTTTCTCTTTTTTTGTGTATTCTCTTTTTTGTGTTTTTGGTGTTTTATCTTTTTTTGTGTTTTTTGTGTTTTCTCTTTGATTGACAAAGACCACTGTGTGGTTGAAATATATCATTGTTTAAGTGCTTTTATGTGTTTCTATTTCAAGACTACAGAGTGGACTCTTACCAAGGTAAGTCTGTCAGTCTCCTAGTCCAAAAAATCTAAATAATCTTTACCAACCAAAACTAAACTATAAATATATATATATTAAAATAATACACTATTACTTTTTTGTCTACGTAACATAAAACGTTATTCTAAATTTATTTGAAATAAGGTATAAAAATATAATCTTCTTAAGATATATAAACTGTTTGCCTTAAGAAGGTTATTTTTAAGGTATATAAATTTCAGTTAAAAAATGTGTTACTAAATTTGATTAATATTATAAATTATTTCATTTTTACCTAATATAGTAACTGTATGCAAAAACCTATCCTGCACAAAGTTAATCTAATACCATCCTCCTCTAACCAGAGTATCTATTTACCTTAAGGGCTTCGTTGATAAAAATTTTAAAGTATTCCCATTTTCTATTATGATAATAGTCTGATAACTCTGCAGATCTTTTGTAGTGATCCATTGGTATTAGACGCAGTACAACTTGTATGATATATTTAATAATGTTTTGGAGAATTGAAATAGCAGATGGATATTGGCAATGTGAACATTCGTTTAAAATATTTGAAATTAAAAATACTTATAAAATCTTAAAATAATCCATTAATTGTCAGTCATATTTTATAAAAACAAAACTTAATTGCTATTTGAACATTCACTATTGAAGAGTGGAAGGAAAGTTATTGATAGTGATTATATTTCAGGTAGGTACAAGGTCTGTAACAGAAATGCAGTGCATAATAGTTCATACAATTGCTTTTAAGCATGGTTGCAACAAATGATTTTTTTAATATCAAGCAGATGTTGGCTACACGGGAAATATTGGAAATCAAATAATTGTATAAAAAATGTTTTTAAGTAAATATATTTATGTAAGTAAATAGTAAAAATAATACTATTCAAGATTACATGCAATAAAATTTATTTTTTGAAGATGGCATCTTGCAAATGAGCTCTATTTCTACGCATTCATTCAATCTCTTCGGCATATATTACGTCTTCTAACAAAACATCACAACTGGAGTTCTGCAATTGCTTCTCGAATCTTTATTTTCAATTTCTCGGTTTTAGCAGATCGAGCAAGGAGTTTTTTTTCAAGGTGACTGCGCATAAAAATCACAAGCTGACAGAACAGGAAATCTGCGAGGCTATGGAATGTTACAATATGTTGAAACTCCATGGTTCCCAAAAATTATATTACAGCTGATATAGATATTGATTCAGTCTTTAATGTTGCTCTGTCCTGTTGAAACTAAGCTGTGTTAGTAATTTGTTGGAATGTATGTAATTGCTGTCCGGGAAAGATTTCAATTATGCTACATATAGACTTGATTTGGGTTTAATTGCAAAGCCATGTGACTGTATTCTTGACCTAAACAAATAAGGGCCTCCTTAGCACACCGATTGATGATACCTTAGGATTGTCTTGTGCGTATCTAAATAAAAATAATATCCAAAGTTTTGTTTGTTGGCAAATTCATTGAGGTGGAATGGACTTTGACATCCACAGATTGTTAGTAAACTCGTCATCTTCATTTAACTCTCAAATCATTAATTCATAATATTGTTGTCACATCAGGTTACACTGACTAATCATAATATATAACTATTTTTGTACGGAGTTCATACCAGTGTGTCATAGTAAGTAGTTGCATGACTTTAAGGTATATTGTTTGTGTGTATGTTGGAGGTTGTTATTAAAATCATTTTTGTTACATATTCTAATTCTTGGTAGTTGCATGGCCTCAAGGAATTAATGTTCTGCTTTCATGAATTTCAAAATTTACTTACCTGTAGTTATGTTGCTTGTTTCTATCTATTTGCATGGGGTTTGTGTCCTTAACAATAAACTCACAGGAATATTCTATTGGTTAGATATTATAGGTAAAGATGTAATGTATTTCACATGTGTTCTAATTGTTCTGATTAACCCTCAGCTTGATAGAAGGAACCAGTTAACTTTAAAGCTCTCACTTCATGGGTCAAAACTAGGGATGGGCCGATTCCGATTCTCGATTCCAGGAATCGTCGATTCTAGGTGGTATCGAGGAATCGTCGATACTCGATTCTTCATCATAAAAGTGTCGATTTCGATTCCTATTTTGTTAACTATTAAAATATGTGTGTGGAGTAATTTATTAGAAAAATAATTAATTACCAACTATATCTTATTTATGTATTGGTTGATATCAATGAATTAAATGATTAAAGTAAACGAAAATATAACGAAAATATTATTATTTATGAAGCAACAGCAATCAAGATCGTAACCATTTCTGGTCGTTTGACATCGGTCCTCTCTCTCTCTCTCTCTCTCTCACTAGAGCGGATTCGATACTCTCTCTCTCTCTCTCTCCCCCACGTGTCTTACTGCCACTGATTTATAGATGTCAGAACAAAACACAAAAAAAGTACAGTAAAAACTCGATTAACCGTGGCCATGATGGTTGAGCGAATAGACGGATAACAGAAACACCGTATTATTCCTCCGAAACTTAACCTCAATAAATTATATTATAGACGGTATTCGGTTCAGGCTACTGGCCGTCGCGTCAATTCGATGACAGTTAACAGAAACTGACGGTGGAAAACCACATAATATATCAAATATGAAAAAGCAATTAAACAACATTCATTTTGCCCAAATTTATCAACAAAAAAGATCTATACTTGAAGAAACTTTATCCTCAGACACAGGACCTATAAGTGATAGTCGGTTAAAAATCAACTGAGATTGAGGAATAAATACAAAATAGGCCTGAATCAGTTGCACTTGTTCCAGACACCTGCAGAAAAAAGGTCCCACCAGATGTGGAGAAGGTATGCCCCTCTAATCCAGAATGTTGAGGAAGAAGGTACCCCAGGGGAATTGACAGTAGAAGAAGAAGTAAACAATTATCTAGGGGAACCATTAGCCAGTCCAGATTGTGATGTTGGAAAGTATTTGGCAGTACAAAGTGCCAAATACCCTCATTTAAATGCTATGGCAATAAAATACCTGTCTGTCCACTCGCGACAGTGTTTTCTGAAAAACCTTTCTCAACTTCAGGAGCTATATGTGACTAGCGATGGAACTAGCTTGACCCACAACGTGTTCAAATGCTTGTGTTTTTGAACAGAAATGTACATTACCTGCCAGACTTTTAAATTTTAAAAACTATCCTATTTGTATTAATTTTTTCCTTTTTATGTTGTTCGTTTGTTTTTAATTTTTGTTTTGTTTGGGAGACAATGTAAATAGGTTTAGGTATTTTTTCAAACATCATAAATTAAGTAAAGTTCACATTGTTAACTTTAAAATAAGTCATTACTTTTATCTGATATGTTTTTATGCTTTTAAAAATTCCTATTGATAAATCAAGGTTGAAGGTTTTGTGTAGCCTATTACATTAAAACAGAACTTTTAAAAGGTTTTGCCATATGACCAAGATGTTAACTAAATTAATTATTAGAGAACTAGAATGTAAGCTAATATAACTTGAAAGAATCGAGAATCGAGTAAAGAATCGAGAATCGAATGGAAAATTTTAGAATCGGAATCGGAATCGGAATCGAAAATTTTAGGAATCGGCCCATCCCTAGTCAAAACATAAAAACAAAAATAAAAATTTTAAAGTACAGCAAATGTTAATCTGAAAAAGTATCTTGACATTTGCTTAAGAACTGACTAATTCAAACATGACTAAATGTTCTTTCTATATATTAAAAAAAAATTGTGGTGGACAATTTTATTACTTAATATTCTTCTGCCATTTTCAAAGTCTTTATGTAACTGTTTAATGTACGTTTAAGGAAAGCATTGTCAAGTTAAAAATCTCAATGAATACATTTTTAGCTGTCCTCATAAATTATATGCCCGAGCAGCAATCTAAAGCTGATAACTTTGCTTCTGTAATGAAAGGGAAGAGCAAACAAATGTGTCACACAAACAATATAAATTCCAAAACTAAAAACATATGCCTGTTTTGAAGACAGCTGTTCCTTTATTTCAATTCATTACACTCTTAGAATTAACTATGCTAGTAATGAACAACTGAACATTAATTTTGTTTACTTGTTTTTGAAAGGGATGACTACTACATAAATGCTAATATTGTAAGGGACATGGCAAACATAGCAATGACAGGTAGGGACATAAAACGCCACTAGTCTAAAATAAGGCAATTTCCTGGAATTTTGAATTTGTCATCTAATACCCAAAACGTTAAAAATTACTGTCTGTCCGGGCAGTAAAATTTTAGGTTTTTTACCAATAATTTTGTTTTATATTTATGAAATGTAAAGCTTATTAATCCATGTTACACTCACACAGATTTGATGATAGAAATAAAAGACAGCTGTTTTCTGAGTAAAGTCTATTGATTTATTCTGCTACAGCGACGTTGCAATGACTGGATCGTTATCAACATCTGGCTTATAACACATATTGAACGTTTATATTTATTATAATATATACAGAGTTCCTAATTATACAGAATAACTTTAGTATACAAATTATTACCCTGTATAATTGCAATAGCCACACAAAAAGATTAAACATTTATACTAACTATTATTTGGTATGAATACTAAAATACAAAAGAATTGTTCATATAGACAAATAATTTTATTGTATTATTTAAACATAAATAGACTAATCTAACATTACTGTACAATATGAAATAATATAAAGTTACAAATCACAGTATTTTAGATTTTAAAATTAAAACATAATTTGCAAAAACATCAAATACTACAAAATAATTACAATAGAGACACTTAGGACTAGGAGGATTACATTTAAAGTATAAAATAACAGTATACATGTACAGACTTAAAATACTGCTCATTACAATCACATGTAGCGGTTAGTAATCAAGTGAAATTTAAATATATATATATATATATATATATATATATATATATATATAGATTTTTTGGACTAGGAGACTGACAGACTTACCTTGGTAAGAGTCCACACTGTAGTCTATTTCAAGACTACAGTGTGGACTCTTACCAAGGTAAGTCTGTCAGTCTCCTAGTCCAAAAAATCTAAATAATCTTTACCAACCAAAACTAACCTAATATATATATATATATATATATATATATATATATATATATATATATATATATATATGAAGTTAATATATTACTATTGTAAGTAATTTTATCCACCATTAAAATAAGTGCAACATCATTAAGTGCAATGATTTTACCTTGTGTGATCAGGCGCCTTTCGGTCACTTGACCATTGTCGAATCACTGATTACTTTTTCTCAATTTTTCTGGTGTGGATGTTCGGTCCGTGGTGTTGGTACTTGTTGACGTCATACACGTTTCCTCTTGAATATAAAAAATATCAAGAATTTAACACCTATCAAGAAAATATAATATATATATATGTAGGGTGAATATATTCCTACTTTATCTACGAAGAGAGCACCAATTTAAAAAAATGTTAACCATTAACAAGGCTTTGTACATTACTTGACAAATTTACAGATTTATTATTTCAACTTTTTTAATTTGGTAAATAGAGGGGTATAAATATTGGCTAATTTATCACTGTCCTCTTTAATGTTAATTGCATTTTTTTTGTAGTTTAATATGAATCGCCTTGGAGAAAACACGTTTTTGCCATTTCCTTTCATTACCCAGGACAAGATTTTTTTAAATCAAAACTATGATTATATTTATTTATATGGTCAAAGAAAACAGTTTTGATATAATAGACTGAGTTTGATAGACAATAAAGAAAAGTAATAACTGATTGGTCACCATAAACCTACTTTTTAAGGCAGGTTTTTGAATTTCATCTCTGATCATCCGAACATTCATAAACGAGGTACGGTTTACTCTTTGGTAGATAAAGTACTGCAGCTATCTCATTTTCGTTTTCACAATAAGAAATTACTGTTAATTTACAAATATCTTATTTTAATCAATTATCCTGTAAAGTTCCTTGATTTTCATATAAAAAAAACGTGTTTATTCAAAACTTAACACAATTGATATTAATAATAACATTTGTTGATTCCATCTTCACGTGAGTTACTAGTAATCACTAAACACTTTTAAATGTTTTGAACTTGCCTATAGTAGCACTTACTTTGCTTGTTGAGGACGGCCGTTTTGGAAGATGTGTCCCTTTGTCAACTCAGACCGTAACTCGGTTACTCGGTTACTGATCGTAACTCAGAGTTACGGTCTGAGTTGACAAAGGGACACATCTCCCGAAACGGCCGTCCTCAACAAGCGAAGTAAGTGCTACTATAGGCAAGTTTAAAACATTTAAAAGTGTTTAGTTTATTAATAATAACAAAAACAGTATCAGTACTGGTAAAGAGGAGAGGTGTGTATTTTGTAGGATATTTTTTATTAAAAGTTTCTATAACAAAATTTCTAAGAATTTTGTTAGATACAGTATTAAGGTGGTTCCTTCTATTTTAAATAAACTCTAGTGTGATGAAATGGGGTAGGATAAGATTTATATTCTTTTATCTTAATAATATAGTGTATAAAATTAACTGTAATGATTGTGAGGCTTCGTGTTTTGGAGAGACTAAACGTGAACTACAAGTGAGGCAAAAGAGCATGGAAAAAGAGCGAAATACAAGATTTACCAATCACAACTGTTCTCTATGACTATAAGTAAATATAATTATGGTTTAGATTTAAAAATCTTTTGTCCTGGGTAACTAAAGGAATTGGAAAAAACATGTTTTCTGCAAGGTAATCCATATTAAACTACAAACAAAATGCAATTAACGTTAAAGAGTACTCTAATAAATTAGCCAATATTTATACGCCTCTTTTACCAAATTAAAAAAACCTAAAACCCACGTTACCGAAATCATAAACATCCTCCAAACCATCATCAAACAAAACTATTTCACCCACAACTCAAACTTCTATTCACAACCAGATGGCCTACCCATGGAAAGTCCTATCAATAGGGCCCTAAACGAAATTTTTCTACAACACATAGAAAACACAAAGATACTCACAAACAATACACACGCACACAAAATCATTTACTGGCACAGATACGTCGATGATATCATAACACTATACAGAGGCAACTTCCGTCAATGCGAAAAACTCCTAACCTACACTAATAAAATACACCCAAAACTCCACTTCACTTCAGAAATTGAAACCAACTGATCCCTAAACTTCCTCGACCTAACTATAACAAAAAGCCACACACAAAAACAGCATCAACATTTACAGGAAACCCATAACAATAGACACACTTATCCACAACACCACAAACCGCCCTATCCAACACAAACAAGCTGCCTTCAGATCCATGCTCCATAGACTTAAAGAAGTCCCAATGACCACAGAAAACATAAATAAAGAACTAGATACAATTAAATATTTAGCATACACAAATGGATACACTTCCACAATAATAGACAAACTATGGTACAAAATACAAAAAAACACTAAGAATTAACACTACATACAGGGAAAACATATACATCACATTACCATACTTAAACAAAACAACAAACAAAATAGCCCGCAAATTTCAAAAAATAGGATACAAAATAGCATACAAAACTAATAAAAAGTTACAATACAAAATACAACACAATACCAACAACAAGGATAAACTACAAGCACCAGGCGTATACAAACTGAACTACGACGAATGTAACAAATTCTACATTTGACAAACAGGTCGCAGCTTTAAACAAAGAGTCGAGGAACACAAACAGAACACCAACTCAACATTTTACAACCACATAAAAGAAACAGGACACAAATACACAGAAGTTTACCATAACCTAGAAATCCTACACATCAACAAAAAAGGACCACATCTCAACACACTAGAACAATATGAAATTTACAGACACACAAAAACAAAGTACAAACATATTAAACGAACAAACACAATACAAATCCCACATATTATTTGATACCATCAAAAACCTATCTTTAAAACCGTCCCCGCTTGACCCAACATCTCCAAGCAGAAGACACTGATGAAGATCGGCATATAGCGATCTGTCTCAGTAAGTTTTTATAAATTTAAAGTCGAATAGTCATAAACTAGTGTTTAAGTGATTAATAAAATTTAAAAAGTTGAAATAATAAATCTGTAAATTTGTCAAGTAATGTACAAAGCCTTGTTAAAAGAACAACATTTTTGAAAATCTCTTTGTAGATAAGATAGGAAAATACTCACTATGTATATTTTAATTTCACTTGTTTATTAACAGCTATATTTGTTTGTAATAAGCAGTATTATAAGACTGTATATGTATACTGTTGTTGTGTACTTGAAATTTAATCCTGCATGAGTGTCTATTGTAATTATTTTATAGTATTTGATGTTTTTGCAAATTATGTTTTTAATTTTATATCTGAAATACTGTCATTTGTATATAATTTTTAATTGTATAACTAAAGTGTTCCTAATATTTCTGTGTTTTGTAACTTAATATCATTTCATATTGTACAGTAATGTTAGATTAGTATATGTTTGAATACTACAGTCAAATTATTTGTCTATATGAACATTTTTTTTTTTTGTTGAATTTTAGTATTCCTACCAAATGATATTTATTAGTATGAACAATTGAGTTGTTAAACTGAATTTAATAGACTGAACAAAAAAGCTGCGGAAATGGGCCCAGTCTTCTTACTACAGTACCCTCTAAGGAAATGCCTGAGTGCTGTGAAAACATCAGTTAGAGAAAATGGATCCACAGTTGGAGAGAAGAAACAAAGATAGAAACCTCTATGACATTCAAACAGAACCAAATGATTTGGAAATGTATCAAGGGGTTCCCAGATTTACAGCCGTCTTGTGTGCAGCACGAGCAAGAATCGGACACATTGTGACTGAGACCTATCTCTTCAGATTTAATCTGAGCGAATCTCCACTCTGCCCTAACTGTAGAAAAGAGGAGGAGACTCTGGACCATATCCTCCTTCGATGCTCCTCACCAATTCCACCAAGAGCAGCTCTGCTGTCTGCGCTGGGAAGCTAGGGAAACATCAAAACAATATTGATTGATAAACAGTTTTGGACCTTTGCTGCAGCAACTTATTATGTAAGTTGCCACCGGAGTCGTATGACCCTGGACTCCGGACCACCCCCGGAGTGGACCACCGGAGTCGTATGACCCTGGACGTCCGCAGCAAGAAGTAAAAAGTATTCGTACTAAATGATATTTATTAGTATGGATGTTAAATCTTCTTTTTGTGTGACTACTGTAACTTTACAAGGCACTAAATTACTTTTGTAATTTGTATACTAAAATTATTCTGTATCATTAAGAACTCTGTATGTATTGTAATAAATGTAAACGTCCAATATGTGTTATAAGCCTGATGATGATGTTCTAGCTCTAGAAGTTTTGCTGTAGTAGAATAAAATATGGGAATGGGACGTTTCGCCCCGGCCGTTTCGCAGCAAGCCCGTTTCGCCGCAAGCTCGTTTCGCCGCGAGCCAATTTTTTGCTAAATGTTTCTTCCTCAAAAATGGCATACCATTAGAAGTTCAACAAAAAAGTTTTCAACCCAAAATACTTATAATTTTTCCACGCTTGGTTATAGTTTAGCTTAGCAGTATTATCTGATTCTTATTTCTGTTTTGTATATAAGATGTTTGTCACACATTTCATAAAAACATTAACCTTTGAGTAAATTAATTCTCCGAATTTAATTATCAAGTACTAATCCGGTGGTTACTTTCGACTGTGGAATCTCATTATTCGATTACTATTCACAACAAAATACCAAGTACTTGAATAACTATAACCCATTCTTGATTGGTTCGAAGATAACTATATTGGGAGAAGGAATTGCCTTGGAAATGGACATCGCCAACCAACTTTTCCCCATAGAATGTGGAACGTTTACGAGACAATACTTCAAGGTGAAGACAGGACTAATAATCACGCTGAAGCGGCTCATAGACGATTACAAGTAGAACTTGGGATGACAAGCCCCACGATTTGGAAATTTATCGAAAATCTGCGAAAAGTGCAACATGGAAGAGATCTCTACCACGAACATCTTGTCGCAGAAAGAAATCCATCGCAAAAATTAAAAAAGTATAGGGATGCAGATGAGAGAATTCGACGGATTGTTGAAACATACAATAATTGAAATATGGTGGAGTTTCTTCGTGGATTAGGTCACAATTTTGAGATGATATGAAACAAGATATTATTATAAAAAATATGGAATGAAAGATATATTAAAAAACAAAATAAATATTAAAAAACAAAAAAATGAAAAAAAATAAATAAAAAACAAAAAAATTAAAAAAACAAAATATTTAAAAAAAACAAGAAAAACTATTAAACACGCCAGCAAATTACTGCCAGTCCTAAGCCTCGGAAAAAGTGTGAAGGAAAGTTTTTTCCGTATTTTTCTTTTGACATAGAAAATTATTAGATGTGAAAATTCAATATCAATCCGTACATGTATTAATTATAACTATCAAACCTTCCTGTATGTGTGAGGATTACATAAGTAGTCGTCTCTTCAATTAATAAGTATGGTTCTCACGGCGAAACTGGCTCGCGGCGAAACGTCCTAGATCGAATTGACTCACAAAACAGATGTCTTTTATATCTATTAATAAAGTTTATTCTATTTGTTAATCATTAACAAAAAATCCTTTTTGAAGTCATTAAAAGTAAAAAGTTTTAGCCATCTATTTTTATTCTACGTTTCTCCCTGAAGTAAATAATTGTCTTTATATTGGCTCTATTCTTTATTTATGGGTTAAAAATTTATCTATAAAGCTTTATATTATTTTTCAAAGTATTAAGCAGTGGTTTTATTTTCTTTGTTTAATAGGAAATATTAGCATATTAAAATTAGCCTACCGAGTACAAACTTTGTTTTAGAAGATATTTGCTGAGTTTGTACCACAATATAGGATACACTAACTTGAATAATAACTTAAATCTCTGAAAGTACTAAAAGTTATATTGCAAAAATAATGGACAACATGGGAAACACGTAAGCCTGGTCATGAATTCTAATTGAATGCTGAAAGTTATAGTAATGCTTGAAACCAATTCTAAAATGGCAAAGTTACCAGCAATAGATTGTAAAAGGGTTCTCAAGGGGGGACTTTGTGCTTTTTTGTTGAATATATGTGGGGTATGTTTTTTAATACCATCCATGATTAATACTAACTAGTGTATTTAATTGGTATTTTTTTATTTATTTATATTAAAGAAATAAGAAGCAACAAACTTTAAGAGTCTTGTCAAACTATCCCAGACTTGTGATAACTGTTTAATTGCATTCTTTGAAATACTCAAATATGATATCCGTCCATTAACTAACTAGATAGCAACATCTTTTTTGTGGCCATCAGTATTACGACAACTCAAGGGCTTATTTACATGTATTTCTCCATGTATTCAAAAACTTCTGGACAGTTCTATATATTTATCCAATAAAGCTGTGTTGTGCAAGGAGCAATGCCCAGACACATGATGGTTTATTTGTTTTGTAATGAAAATATTGTCTAAATGCAGCAGCGAGCATCATTTTCATTGTCTTGTGACCTGTATTTAGATTTTTGTCTTAAGTTTATTTCAATATAATTATTTTGATCATAGTGAGAATTGAGGATGTATAATAATTCTATAGATGATAACTAGTAAAAGAAGAAAAATAAGAGTGTTGTACAATGCTAAATTAGAAGATTCAGCTAAAATATGCTTTTTGAATCTTTATGTTCAGATCTTTAAGACTTCCTTTTTATAATGGAACTAGTAAAGTTAGTCTTATTCCATCCTACCTTTCAAGAATAAAATATATAATTTCAATAGCTGTCAAGCCTTCAGCAGTGCTATACTTGGATTCGAACTCTGGAAAACACTAAAGAATATAAATCGACATTTCACCAAGTACAGATTGTATTGAGCAAGTGCATGTTGTTCCTGGTACAACTAACTGATGCAGAGATTTTGAACTTGTCAACTTCAAGACAATAATTCCAGACATTGCTGTAGGACAATCCTTGCACAACACAGCTTTAAAATCTGTTTGCAGTAAGAAGAACATTCTCTGGAAATTTTGGATAATATGGCAGAGATAAGAAAATATTTGTTTTCAAAGAGGTTGTGCGGTTTACATGAGAGGTTACAACATTTAGATGTGGTTAAATTAAATGCTGGTTACGAACATGTATTTTGTTTTAGACAAAATTTGAAAAATGAAGCTGAGGAAGATGATTATGGAGAAAATATTTTTATCAAATCCAATATTCTTAACAAGAGGAGGAAAGTAAATGAGAATACATTTTATAGGTACGATATCTAATGAGACTTAAGTAACAATTCTGATATTTCAGGATAATTTAAGTTTTGCATACATCAACATACACAAAAACTGATATTCCTAGATATCAACTAGAAATTTATTAAGTATGAACAAATTTTGCTATGAACCTATTTTTATTTTTTACAAAATATCTTCTTTACTTCATGATATGGGAATGTTAGCAAAGGCAATGATAAAATTGATTTGCATGTCTTAGAAGAAATATGAAGAATTTTATCTTCATATAGATTTATAATTTAAAAAAAAATATAATTTCACTTCATGGTATGCGAACCTTCGAAAAACCAATAACAAAATAAATTTACATGTCATAAAAAATATATATCTTTATTCACACCCACAGGTTTTACCTTTCACCAATAGCATCTTCAGGTTGTTACCATGGAACTTAACATTTGTCCATTAGTCATTACTGTTAAAACATATACTTGTATTACGCCTCATAACCTCAAAACAGTTGTAAAAAATATAGGCTACAACATGTTTAATATGGAATAAAGTGATGGTTCCTAATATTTTGATCAGTTTTCTGTTTTAAGTTAGAGAAATCAATTCTATTTACTCTGTATGCTATTATTATAATTTAAAATAGTGTAGAGAGATACTTTAGGATACCATGTATCTATGTGTGAAAATACAGTAAAAGAGATTAGCAGGAATAATGTTTTTCCTTTGTTTGGGATTTCTAACATTAATTCGCAAGACCTGTCTTTTCACAAGAGATTACCATTTATAATTTCCATATTACAAACCAATAAGTCATGGTTTTGTGCCAACTTTAGTTCACATTTTAACATTTTAATTTAAAAAATTCTACGCTGGTAGTGTAAAAGAGCTAATTGTCCCAAATTATTCAGACTGTTAAGGATTATAGGTTGATAGGTTAGGAAATATGTTTAAGATTTAAATTCTCTAATGTATTGAGGAAAAAAAACTTTTAATAATTGGAGCTCTTATATTCTCTGGGACAAAAAAAATATAGATTTGAAAACTTAAAAAATCTCATTTTTGTTTGAGGTTATATATATGTGTTTGTGACATCCAATGCCTTTTGTATTCAGTATACAATTTTTGAAGTAGTTTTATTTAATTTTAGAACTTTAATAATTGCAGGCAAAATACACCTCCTTTGTTAATATAAAATTTTTCCTCTGTAGAATGGTGAGAGAAGAATCAGTTCGTCATTTCAATATAAGCAAGTGGGGCAAATTTTCAGTTGTGGATATTATTATTGGAAAAGCAGGTTATATACACTCATAATAGTTTCATCAATGTACTCATACACTATCAATAGTTTTATTTCTCAAATGATTGAAATCTTCGTAAAATAATATCGCATAGTCAGTCTCTGGCAAATTTCATTTTACTTGGTTAAATTTACGAGTATAACACTTTTACTGTGGCCTCTGGATTTGTAGTTCCTTGCGATACAGAACCACATAAAACTAAATCCATGCAAAAAGTGTTCTCATTCTAAAACTTGAATCTTCATTCAATAACAATTAAATTGACAGAAAGAGGCATTAGTCACTAATCTAATTGAAATTGGCAAAAAGAAAGCAATTTACAGCTAACAAAAATTATGAGTAAAAAACTTGTTTTGCAAAAATTACAACATATTTGTTAAGAGGATTCTAAGTACTTATTATTTTCTGTATTATATGAAAGAACTACTGTTATTTCAATTCAGCAAGAATAAAGTAAAACACCAAAAAACTTACCATTTTTTTAACATGTTCATTGCCAAGCTGGAAATTGGAATTTTGTTTGGTGGCCAAATTTTTTAAAATGTTTTATTTAGTTATATAGTGCTCAAACTAAGTAAATATAATATTTAAAATTCTTTATTATCATGTTATTAGGATTTATGGTCTCTACTATCCATCATGCGATATAGCGTGATTGGCCATACTTAATGCGATTTTTGCCCATATGGCCAAAAACCGTGATATCTCGTGATACATAATTCGGCCATAAAGGGTGCATAGTTTACAAATAAGAGCCATTTAAACGTATTAATTGTAATGGCTTTAATTAGCTGACATTTATAATCAGGCAAAATTTGAAAAACTCACTCTAGATTGTAACTGTAGATGCACTTATATTCAAAATTTACAAAATGGTTTCAAAATATAAAACTATTTAGCATTGCAATCATGCAATCAAAATAACAGTCAGAACATAATTTTGAGCACCTGGACAGTTTTTACACTCAGTTGTGGTGTTTATCCTCATTTAATTTTTATAGCAATTTCTACAATCTCTTCTAGAAGTTGCATTTACTGTTTTGCCAGGGCTGAGACATCGCGGTTTGGGTTTTTCAATTTTAGTTAGCTTGTTTTGGACTCTGTCTTCTAGTGTCTTCTGTGTTGTTTATGGGTCAGATGTGGGTCACAATCTAGTAATAACTCTTCCACCTCTGTAATTTAAAAAAAATGTTTTTTTTTTGGCGATCCGGCATTTTAATCCTTTTTAAGGGTTCTGGTTAGTCACTCATAATTAAAAAAATCAAAATCAACACTCAAAATAATAAAAACTGAACTTCAAAATGCTAAATCAACGAATAACTAAACAAAATTATTAGGATGTTACCTTATCCGAACGCTACCACTGTGTGCACTGGCTGATAAGAACAAAACAAAATGGCTGGTGGCCATCCCCACTACAAAAAGGTCAATCCCTTCCCTAGTGGCCAATATAAGTATTACACACAATTTTCCTGTGGCCGCTGTAATAATTCACTTAGAATTTGGATAGCAACTGCCACGCTATATCGTGTGATCGGCCGCCTGGTAAGAACTGACATCACGTGATATCGCGTGATTGGCAATGAATGTGTTAAGATAATATATTGAAAAAAATAAAGACATGGTGGTGGAACCTAAAATGTTGCTTCTAGTTGACATACCTGGGGCAAAATACGTTTCTTGTTTAGGAGAAGATTACTATTCGCACTAATATTAGAAAGCCCCACATCAGTGTTAACAGTGTATTGACATTGTGTCCAGGTTGCTGCAGAATATGTCAGCACCCGTGTTGAATGTTTTTAAGAGGTGAAAACAGCATCAGTTTTTGGGGTAATCAGGTTTTCAAAAGTGTAAACAAGAAACAGAATTTAAAAAATTATAATTGATTAATGAATCACATTGGAAGTACCTCTTTTTCAATTGTTGCCTCATGTATTTTAGCACTAGTATTTAAAATAAATAAGTGACCTTATGTGGTGCCTTTTCATTTTATTTTACTCACATTATTAGTGACTAGTAAAGATTGTTACTTTCTATTCAATGTATATCATTAAATTAAGGATTTGTATTGGCATCAGCAATTTTTCCCAATTTCAATTTTCCAACATATGCACACTTGGATATGGCTGTTCTTGCATGCTACATAACATTTTTATTTTAACAAAACTTTTTTCTTGGTGTTCACTTAACCTCGGTTGTAGTTCAAAACCTACTGACAAATAACATTTAGATATTTATAATTTAGAACTTAGAATTATTTTTTTTCAAGTACTCTAGTCTTGGTTGTAGTTACTTCAAATTTTGCAGCTTCTAACTTGTTTGTTACACATGTGGTCTAGAGGAAGTGGCCAAATTTTTAGAAAAATAAATTGGAAACTATGTACTGAAAGTAACAAAACTAGACAGCTAGTTTGAGGTGCAATGTAATTTAAACAAAAAATTATTGAAGGAATTGATATCTGGCTTCTTATCTCCTGAGAAAAAAGGTCATAAATATTAAACCAGTTTAAAAAAAAAAGGTTTTTCCACCGTAATTAAACATTATTCACCAACGTCTTTGTTATTAAAGGTTTCATTGTTCTGTTTGTGTTTCTGTTTTTAACCATTTTTGTGTGTGGTATATAAAGGATAAAGATCTGTCAGTGACTATAGAATACACAAAACTTTTTTAAGAAAAAATTTTAGTAAAATCAGTAAGTTTTTCCATTGACAAAGTCACTAGTTTTTGTGTGTTGTGTTTTACTTGTACTTATTCAAGCAAACATATAACCTTATGCAAAAACAATTCTTGACCTCAACTAGTTTCAGCGTTCTGAGCTAGGATAACTTCTGTGACACACTTTATGACACGAGTTCACAAAAATTATTTTTATTCCATTTTCAAGTTTGGATGTCTTCTAAGCAGTGATAATGTCTTAAAAATGTGCTTTAAATGATTGTTGTATTATTGCATCATGTAATGCTTTCAAAAACCGTTGCTCAACTGGAGTCAGAATTGAGATAATTTTTACAGATTTTCCATGGGTTCTCTTTTGTAGATCAATAAAATCCTTTCTTGGAATTTGTTATATACAACTCGTCTTATTTTAACCCTTAGCTCTCGGATTTTTGTAACATGCTTTGCTTCCCCACTTGTAATTAAATTGGATAAATTCCTCACCTGCAGGTTGCATTATTGTTTATGGAAAACTTTGTTTTCTCTTACATGATTTTAGTAAACTAAGCTATTTTTATTCACTAATACTGTATGTACATGATTTTATTATCTTATTTGTAATTTTGCAGAATATGATATCTTTGAAAACAGTCTTCCGGATGAAGTCCTGGTTTTCTGCCGCATGTTTTGTAGTGAAAAACTGTTTCCCTTCTACCTCCTTTTATCTTCCTGTTATTGCAAACTACACAATCCTTAGAAGTATTTTTATCATTGGAAAAGTTTAAATGTAATTTCCAATTCCGTCTTTCTTCTTTGTCAGTATTTGACGGCCGACCCCTCTCCCTATACGGGTTATTCCTGATATCACGAATGCGTTCCCTCACCAAATTTTGGCGAAACTATTTTTTTTAACAGGATTTTCTTTCATTTCCTTTTTTGTTATTATAGATAATAAAATTATTTACTACAGCTACATCTAATAGCCAGAAAAACATTGTCCTCCACCATTTATTTGTTCGTTTTGTAAAACTGCACGGTTCATTATATTGAACAGCTAAATCTATACCACTCATAAACTGGTTATATTTACAAATACCTGTTGGTTTAGTTATTTTGTTTATGAAACTGAACTACATTCTAATAAATCAGGATCAAGTAAAAGATCAGGAATTTCAGAATCACTAATTGCACGTGAAGTCACGGCAAACTACGAGTAAACAAATAACCGGCAAAACTGTAACCTACTTGCAGCTTACAACGTAGCGGCAAACTAGATTTTGTGATGACTCACATATTCCTAGGCATTTTCATTTTAGTTCACATTATTTTCAATAGAGTGTAGCACCAAACGGTAAAAGATTGAATGTCGTGGGCTTCGCCGCAGACGAGTTATAGGCATTTGAAAATCGTGTCGGGTGACCCCCGACATACGAGTAAACTGCAATATACGCTTGGCGGGGCTCCCCCGACAGTCGAGTGCTAAGGGTTAAATACACAAATGAAAGTGCCAATAGTAAGACTTAATGTTTATAATTTGCTAATTATAAGAGAAGTATTTCACTAGAATGGGTCATATTCGGATGTTAACACTTTCAACACGGCGGGGATATCGGAGATCTCATCAAACATTGGGTGCTGGCATTCTCAAATAACCTGTACTCACAATTTGTTTAACAGCACAGCTCGATCGTGGCATGGTTACACAAAAGTATCTATTAAGGTGAATATTCTGTTCAGATTATATAATAATCTGAATGTCATGCAAATGGATACATTTGTTTTTGTTAATAAACAATGTAATTGGGAACAGGTAATGTTTCATATGTGACTTGATTGTCTTTAGCTAGTACGGGGAGTGTTCACCTTGCTTGGAGCAGATGTCATAGTTATAGGTTCACAGCTGACTGCTTAAAAGGTCACGGATGTGTTTCTGAGGAGAAAATACATAAAAACCATCTTTGAAGCGAGTTATATGTCACTTCAAAATTTACCTCAATTGCTGCAGACCTTTTTCAGTTTTTGAAGTGTATACAAACTGACATAACATTTTTATATATAAGGATTAGAGTTTGAAAAATAACCTACATATTTTTTATGATTTTATATTGACGTTTTATTATTCATGACTAAATGAAATAAATAAGCATTAAACATTATTAATAAGACTTGAAAAAATTATTGAAATTTGTTTAAAGTATCAATAGGTCTCCTTCCTAAATTAGAAAAGGTGAAAAGAACAATGATTTCTGTACATATATATTAATAGTCTAATCAGTGCCTGACACTGGGACTCTGGCACCACATTAGCATCAAGCAAACACTGAACCTATAAAACGAATATGTATGTCTAATTGTACAGGGTGCGGCAGCATAACTTCCTTTTTTAAAAACTCAAAACTATTGTATGCATCTGAAAATATTTATTTATTTTTTATAATGTAGGTACATGTCTAAAGTTTTTATTTACATTGTTTTGAAGATCAAATCTGTTAGGTGACGTCCCTCATTCTCCATAAATTGCGTAAACCGATTTCTGTCGTTTGTCATGACTCTTGTTAGCGTAGCAGGTGTTATGCTGGCAATTTCTTCTTGGATATTGGTCTTCAAATCTTGTAGGGTTCTTGGACGGTTCACATAAACACGGGATTTCAAAAAAACCCATAGAAAAAAAACCACAAGGGGACAGATCCAAATCGCCTCTAATTGAGATAAGGTGCTCTGGAAAGTGTTCCCTTAAAACAGCCATCGACGCTCTTGAAGTGTGTGCTGTTGCACCGACTTGTTGGAACCAAGTGTCCCCCAAATCCAACTCTTCTAGCCGTGAGAAAAAAAATTCTGTAGCATGTTTACATACCGGTCCGAATTTACTGTCATTGTAACCTCATTTTCCTCAAAAAACCAGGGACCAATAATTCCAGCTGAGGAAATTGCACACCACACTGTGACTTTGGGTGAATGCAAAGGCCTTTGATGCAATTCTCGAGGGTTGTTGTCAGCCCAGTAGCACATGTTTTGTTTGTTAACCGACCCACACAAATGAAAATGGGCTTCATCGTTAAAAAAAACAATAGCACCCTCGGGAACGACATCAAGAAGAAGCTCACACGTGTTCATCCGAGAATTGAAGTCACGTTCTGAAAGTTCCTGCACTATCGCCATCTTATAGGAATGAAAATGAAGATCATCACGAAGAATTCTTCTCACAGAACGATCGGATAGTCCAAGGGCAGATGCGTGTTTGCGCGCAGAACACCGTGGTGATCGCAACATTGACGCTTTCACTGCTTCAATGTTCTCAGGTGATCTAACTGGCCGAGGGATGACAGTTCTTCGTTTTGTCGCACTTGCAGTTTGTCTGAATGTAGTGACCCATGTAACAATTGATTTGCGGTCTGGGACGGGAGCCAACGGGGCTAAATTAAAGCGATTCCTAAATGCGCGCTGTGTTGCAATAACCGAACATCCGCTTGAAAAGTAGGCCTCAACGGCAAAGGCACGCTCCTCACTATTCCAACGCATGATGGCGACTGAAACGTGTCAGGACAAAACTTTACTGTACCCCCTCTTGAACGAGACCACTAGCGCTCCGCTATGACATCAACTATCTGAATGGCGAGCATTTAAAAGAAGTTATGCTGCCGCACCCTGTATAAAGAACTCTTATAATGTCGAAAAAATAGGGGTAAAAATAAAGTTTGTGTGTTGAGTAGTTTCTTTTATGCTTTTATACATTTACAGATTATAAATATAATGTTAACATTTTATTTGCTCAGATATTAAACACTTGGTTGGTCTAGTGATGTGATGACTATTGCTACAATTGATTATTGTCAAATACTCTTGAATTTTTGTGAATTTATTTCAAAATATACAAATAATGGAAAAACATGAAAAAGTATTAAATAAAAATTGTGTAGTACACAGTGGTTTTTGATGTCATCTTGCAATTAACATATTTCGGATGTCCATCCATCAAAATCATTTTTGTATACTTCTTAGCAATTCAAAGAATTAATTCTCTTTGTTAAAGGTAACCTTAAAAATACATAGGCATTGAATCATAGGCCTGTGTTTTGCAATAAGTTTTATTATAAATAAAATTGAAAAATTTTGAGGAAGCTGGTTAACCAAAGTCAGTCTCAAATTATTCATACCTTGTTTCTTCATTTGTTTCATTGATTTTTGTTCTTTACTGGTAGTAATCCTATTGTATTTGCAATAAATTTGAAAACTTCTGGTATATTGCTTCTTATGTGATAGACAAAGGTACAAATTTTCTTTATTATCTATTACCTAAATTTAGGGTTTCATTTGGTATTCTTCATTTAAATTATTATCCAAACATGTACATAACCTGTATAGACACCAGTATCTAAAATCATTCCAGTTCAACAATTAAAAAGAACTAAATGTTTATTTTTTCCATTGATGTAACAGTTTTGAACTATAAAGATTACATAGGATCAAGCAAAAATCCTGTAATTAATTTAGAAATTAACTGAATTTTTTTCTCAGGGTTTCAAGTTATTGTTCTTATTTTAAGTAATATGTTGCGTCTCATTGCTAGTGTTGTCACATGAGCATATATTATTATTTTCAAAATTAAATCATCAATAGAGTAGTTTAACATATATATATATATATATACACACACACACACACACACACCAAGCCTCTGTACAATGAAATCATCGGGACTGTAAAATACATTTCGTTAAACTGGAATTCCGTTGTAATGAAACAAGCTAATTGTTCAAATACAGTAATGTAATTTCTTGAATTTTGTAGTCCATTACGTTCGGTGAAACTTAATTAATCACTTTAACATTAGTTTATGATTATCCGAACATAAAATTTTGTACGTAAGTTTTTACAAATTTACAAAATTTAAAATTCGGATAGTCATAAACTAATGTTAAAGTAAATAAATTAAGTATTATAATGTATTAAATATTTACATTCTTATCTTTTTAAATATGTAGAACTCAGTATCGTTGAAGTAGAACGGTTGAAAATAAATGGAATATACATTCTTTAACAGCACTTTTAGTCTCGGGTAGGAGTGAAATTTAAGATAAGGTAGATACAAATTTGTAATAAAGTAAATGATAATGAAAAAAATTATAAAACATATAATGACAAAATGTAAACAAAAAACATTTTCTTGTTTAAAATAAGAACTTGAAGGTTTATTTTTAAAAAAGTCTGTTAATTTCTGTTGATTATATTGAATTATTTAACAGAATCAATATTTTGAAAAATAGTAATTGTTACATCATGTAGAGTAATAAGGAATGAGTGAATGGTATCTAAACAGTTATTTATTTCCACAAATGGCACTTTCTTTTCAAAAGTTATTTCATCTCTACTTTCACTGTTATCTGAAGTGCAGATGGTTGACGTAGAAGTTGATACTGTTGGCTTTACATTTTCCACAATTATGCTGTTACTCTGTTCATATCTTTCCAGCAATAAACTATCCACATCAACGTAGATGTCATATGTTCCCAAATTTGTAGAACTGTTTGATGCAGAAACAACAGCATTTCACAAATCAGATTCTTCATATTCCCCACACATTCTTTAATTTCAGGTTGTAATCTGCTTAATTTCAAAACTTTTAATTATCTGCATGCAACCGGATGTTTGCTGCATTCCTTACAATGATGCGGATTGTTTCTTTAATACAGTAATAAATATGACCCTTTATAAACCATAATTATATTTTTGTTGTGTAAAAATATTTCGTTACACTGAAATTTACATGTTATTGTCTTGTTAAAACAGCATTTGTTACACATGTATTCATATATATATATATATATATATATATATATATATATATATATATATAGATTTTTTGGACTAGGAGACTGACAGACTTACCTTGGTAAGAGTCCACACTGTAGTCTTGAAATAGAAACACATAAAAGCACTTAAACAATGATATATTTCAACCACACAGTGGTCTTTATCAATCGAAGAGAAAACACAAAAAGAAATATGAGAGAATGAAATAAAATAAATATAAGTTGTAATCACAGATTGTGTAGAGTAGAAATCAGATGACACATATGCACAGATTAAAGATATATATATATATAAATTGTTTCCATGAGCATATGAGTGATTATAGTTTATATAAGTCTGTCAGAGGAAAAGAGATAAGGTTATTGGGGGAAAAAAAAAAAAAAAAAAAAAAAAAAAAAAAAAAAAAAAAAAAAATTGATTTATCTGATGTTGAGGTTAGGGGATTCTCTGGACTTGGTATACCACTGGTATGATAGTTCCCACCTTCTCAGTTCTGAGGGATTGCAATCAGGGGGGAGTGATTTAATTATTTTTGTGGTATAGCAGTCATCAAAAGTTGCGATGTTGTGACTCGCAGCATGTTGAGCTGTTGGTCTATCCATATTCATAATTTTAACATCATGTCTGTGGCCATTCATTCTGATATTCAGACCATCCGTGGTCAGGCCTATGTACTGTGCTGAGCAAAGTTTACATTGTAGCTGGTATATGACATTTTTCGATGTACAATTATGATGACCCTGTATTTTGAAGACCATTTTTGTTGTTTGGCTGTTGAAACTATTTGCTGAGGGGTGTATTGGACACGTCTTGCATCTAGGTCTATTGCATGGGAAGGAGCCATGAGGAAGTTTGTGTGGGTTCTCTGCATCAGGGTCTGGTAGTTTAGGATGTACTAGGATGTTTTTCAAGTTGGGAGGTTGCTTGTACCAAATTTGCGGTGGATCGGTGAAAAGATTTTTGGTGTGGACGGAAGCTTGAAGAATTTTAAAGCCATCTCTCAATATCTTGTTGAGTTTATGTAGACCAGGATGATAGTCTGTTATTAAAGACAGTTTATTTTGTTCTGTTTGTGGTTTGGGGCGAACCGAGGATTGTGCTGAATGAATTTGGTTTTCAATGAGTCTTTTTGGGTATCCTCTTCTCTGGAAGGCTGTTGATATCTTTCTATTAAAATCTTCCAATTCCCTATCATTCGAACAGATTCTCTTACCCCTGATTGCTTGACTGTATGGAATGGATCGTTTTATGTTTATTGGGTGGTTGCTGTCGAAATGGAGATATTGTAGGTGGTTTGTCGGTTTGATGTGAATTCCTGTGTTGATATTTCCATCCTGGAGTGTTACCTCTACATCCAAAAAGGTGATGGCTGATGTAGATTTCTCCCAGGTAAATTGAAGTGTGGAGAATTGTGTCAGGCTGTCTGACATCCTAAACTACCAGACCCTGATGCAGAGAACCCACACAAACTTCCTCATGGCTCCTTCCCATGCAATAGACCTAGATGCAAGACGTGTCCAATACACCCCTCAGCAAATAGTTTCAACAGCCAAACAACAAAAATGGTCTTCAAAATACAGGGTCATCATAATTGTACATCGAAAAATGTCATATACCAGCTACAATGTAAACTTTGCTCAGCACAGTACATAGGCCTGACCACGGATGGTCTGAATATCAGAATGAATGGCCACAGACATGATGTTAAAATTATGAATATGGATAGACCAACAGCTCAACATGCTGCGAGTCACAACATCGCAACTTTTGATGACTGCTATACCACAAAAATAATTAAATCACTCCCCCCTGATTGCAATCCCTCAGAACTGAGAAGGTGGGAACTATCATACCAGTGGTATACCAAGTCCAGAGAATCCCCTAACCTCAACATCAGATAAATCAATTTTTTTTTTTTTTTTTTTTTTTTTTTTTTTTTTTTTTTTTCCCAATAACCTTATCTCTTTTCCTCTGACAGACTTATATAAACTATAATCACTCATATGCTCATGGAAACAATTTATATATATATATCTTTAATCTGTGCATATGTGTCATCTGATTTCTACTCTACACAATCTGTGATTACAACTTATATTTATTTTATTTCATTCTCTCATATTTCTTTTTGTGTTTTCTCTTCGATTGATAAAGACCACTGTGTGGTTGAAATATATCATTGTTTAAGTGCTTTTATGTGTTTCTATTTCAAGACTACAGTGTGGACTCTTACCAAGGTAAGTCTGTCAGTCTCCTAGTCCAAAAAATCTAAATAATCTTTACCAACCAAAACTAACCTAAAAAAAAAAAAATATATATATATATATATATATATATATATATATATATATATATATATATATATATATATATAGAGAGAGAGAGAGAGAGAGAGAGAGAGAGAAAGAGAGAGAGAGAGAAAGAGAGAGCCAAACAAAACGGAATAATAAATTCGTTATATTGGTATTTGTTATAATAAGAATTGATCTGTGTGTGTGTGTGTGTGTATAAAACTTAGTAATACTGTTTTCTTGTATTCACTTATCACTTACAGTTTAATGTACTTTATTTAACAAGAATCTTACTTGGTATATTTGCAAGTCGTCTTTTGAGAACCTGTTAATTACAGTGCTCTCATTTTCAAGCTTTTTGCAAGACTTTCTATATAAGAGTTTTATGTAACTTTTCTGGGTTAGTGCTAATCTATTTATTTAGATCTGTATGTATTGATATACATTGACATCTTTGTTGTATTCTGAAGAAAAGTGATTATAGAAATTTTATATGTGTATAGTCAAAAATTTGAAGAAACCAATTATTTGTTTCCATTAAGTATTTAGGAAGTAGTTTGACACTTAGCATAATTGTTTAACACATTGTGCATGATATGTATCGCATCTGATGCATCGTTGTTTTAGAACCAAGAGCATATGCATTGGTCCGAATACATCGGTTCATAGCGCAATAGCAAACATAAATTCAGTTCCAGCTTTTCTGCTGAAGCCCGTTGGCTTCCACTTTATGTGATTGTAATTTTTTGCTATTTTAATTTTTGTTAACTCTGTGAGAATTATTATTTCAATTTATTATTTTGCTAGTGATATTATTCATTGCTTTTGTGTTTTTCTTTTTTCCAAAAGCAAACAACACAAACCATAGTCACGTGTTTAGTGGCTTGCTCACATATTAGTTAACTTGCCCACGAGAACTTTGTTCTGAAAAGTGTTTCAACACAACCACAAACATATATATCAAGATATCACAAGGGAGAGAATCATAATTGGGTTAGAATGATTTTTTATAAAGAACTATAGTGAAAACATATTCTATGTTTTACATAATATTATTTATAGTGTAAATATACATCCTGGTGGCTATTACTAGATGACTAATAGTTAAATTTATAACATCATCAGTGACAGCCATGTAAAATTTATAGTAAATTTACAAATATTATAAGTTTAGTTAGAGTAGAAAGTATGTTCCATACTGCATGCAACATGTTGAAAAGCATAAAATAATTGTTTTTCAACAGATGATTGAACTATGTGAATTGCAACTTTTGCTGTTGGAGGAAAAATAGGGCACATAGAAGAATATCTTTAATAATCAAGATATTAGATATTCCATGTTGCAATAGACATTCAAGAGAACTAGATATAGATTAGAGTGTAGTTATGTCCTTAAAATTAAGTTAATATTTACTGCACAGTTTTGTATTAAAGTTGGTAAAAATATGTTTTTAGGATATGGATATCATTCAAGCTTTCCCTAGTTACATTTGACTCAACTATTTATTATTTTTCATGTAATATAATTAATATTTTAAATTATCTCTCAAGATAACTAAAATGAAACATAAATTTGTACTTATGTACAAGGAAATATTTTTCTGAATAATAATAATTCAAATAGAATTTACTGTTTAAGTGATACCCAAGTATTTCTATTCTCAAGTTTTAAATTATTGCTTATTGAATAGGTTACATTGGCAATATTGGCAGATTTAATTGTTTTACACATTTTTCCAACTTTATTTTTATCCCTTCATTAGTATAAATACATGTTTTAGGAGATATTGTGAACTTGTCGCCGTTTAAACTTAATTGTTCATCACTTAAACAACAGTTTATGACTATCCGAACTTTGAATTTAGTAAATTTGTTAAAACTTACTGAGAGAACGTTTTCAATCGCTATGTACTGAATTTCAAATTTACTAAATTCAAAGTTCGGATAGTCATAAACTGTTGTTTAAGTGATTAATAACATTCACCGAAAGTAATGGACTATAAAATTCAAGAATTAATTGTTTAATTGAAAATGTAGACATTTTATGTATAGCAGAAATTGTTGTGTACGATTTAAGAATAGTATTTTCACTATTTGAATTTAATTTAAAAGATAGAATTTAAGAAATATTTATGACATACCATTTTGTGATTGAAATTGAAGACACTTTCAAATTTTGAAATGGCCCGCTATTTTGCCATCCTGCATTGCTTCTCCAGTTGGATCCAGTTGATGGTTTTGATACTTGTATACTGCAGGAATAGGTCCTGATTTGCCATTTTTTTCCTTCAGATTGGAATGGCATTTCTTTAACACAACAATTGAAAATATGTTTACGTTTTCAATACCAATATTTTCGTTCAAGCCTAAAGTTACCCATTTTGTAGTTAAAATCACCTGAATGTATCCCAGCAGTGTAAAAAAATAAAGTCCTCCATAAAAATCTCAAAACAACACCGTTAAGGAATATTAACCGAATAAGGATCTAATTGAATGCATGCACGGCACTCAGCAGGTTTGATTAATCCAGTTTGTCAACTAAGTTGTATTTTGGCATGAAAATAACTCAGGTGCAATATTTTAATTTATCACTTTGTTTTTTTATCTAGTTTATTATTTTTAAACATAATTAATAAAAAAATTAAAAGTTATTATGGTTTGAAGGTTGCATTAGAACCAAGGCTGTCTCTGTTATCGTTCAATTGACATGTACACTAATTATAAAAAATATCTACTCCAATTATTATTTAAATTTATAATTATATTTTAGTGTGAGTTTAAAGCACTCTTGGCCCACTCATATCTTATTTCAGATCTCATTTCCGTCTTATAGCAAAATTTACACTTTTTTGTTGGAAATTGTTGTTAAAAAAGGAAAAAAAAATTATCTTCTAATTGGAAAATTAGAGTCTTGCTATTTGATCAACACCAAACATGTTGTTATTATAATCATCGGCCTTCTTTATTTCCATCGGCCTTTTTCCTTTTCCTTATTTTAGTTTCTCTAAAATTTAGGTCATCGTTATGTGGCGATAGAACAATAATTTCCTTATTTTCTTTTCACCTAACTACTAAAATTCCTTCTGAATACTTGCAGATAGATTCACCTCTTTCAAGTTTATGTTTGATCTGTTGGTATATCGAGCCTAGTTTTTTACACACTTCTACTAGCATGAATGTTATTCTTTAGTAATGCAACAAATAGTCAGGTCAAACATACCATATATCTACAAAAAAACTATATGCCAAGCCCAAAAAAGGTTGCATAAGATCTAGAACTACTGATTCACTTGCTAAATATTCATTATATACTTGTCATTCCAAATACAAATTTTGAACACAAAGCAATATCCAGAACTCGCTTCACAAACTTACTAATTTTTTATTTTGAATCTTGCTCGTTTTTTAAAATTGTATTTAGGGCATTTTCTACCTCATCTTCTTAAGACTTATCAAAAGACAGTTTTAGTTCCAATTGGTAAATTTAAAATTTTTTTGTTTGAAAATATTTTATTACAGGTCATAATTAAAATATATATATATTTATGAAAAAAACATATTTATTTATATATTTATGTATGAAAACAAAAACATTTGTATGTATATTGTCTCTACTATCTATAAATATCGTCTCTCTCTCTCTTTCTCTCTCTCTCTCTCTCTCTCCCTCCCTCCTTGTGTGTGTGAGGTTCAGATGTATTAGCGGCTGGCAAATGATAGGGGAAGCAACGTTTAGGTTTTATGGAAATATTGTCAATATTTACAAAGCCACTATCATTGTCTATGAACCAGAGTGGTCAGTCTCACTATATCCTCATTTGTCACAATCAATGTCACTAAACTCACTCTCTTGCAATGAACAGTCCATCTTGGACAACGGCATATTTTCCATTTTTAGACGGTAATATATACAACAAACATAAGCTAATGGTAATACCACACACAACGAACATAAGCTACCAACCAACAGCAGATAAATACTATACTGAGCAAGAAGCTCCACTTGTCAACAAGTGATAAAAGATTCTATTATGTCTAGAATGTCTGATAGAATGACAAATCATAGGCTATAAATATTTATCCCTTTCTGTGCTGCAAGTTTTGACGTGTGATAAATATCCCTTAGGCAGCACAAATGTCTAGTTTTGTACATGACATATCACTGAAAATAAACTCTCTTGAAATGAATAGATAAACAACAGCGTTCATCATGGCTAGGTTTGTCAGCATACCCTCTATCAATAATGTGTTGTGATGATCTGACTTTGTGTGTAAAGCTCAGTGGGTTAAGTCATTGTAAAGTCTTAGTACATTTTTATAATGAGAGTATATTTTCAGATTGTCAATAGTTTTTACAAACTGCTAACCCTTGTTTAAGTATGGTACGTTACAAATCTTCTAGCTCACCTCTATTGGTCAGTTTGAAATCATTTTGGACCAGTCATGTTTATGAATATTGTATGATATTTGTAAGTGATTTTGTGACACTTAATTCTCATTTCTTTTTTTAAAATTATTTATTGAACTCTGCTACTGTGCTAATAACTTCTAACATATATTTTATTTCACACATTGATGATTTTGTAAAACTATGAGTTACGTTTATATGATTATATTAATGCTTTCTGTTAAGTTTCCTGATTTAACTCTGGCAGTTTCAGTCAGTGATAGTCAGTTATTTAATTGGTTCTCCTAAATATTTAACCCTTTGCCATGCGTATACCGTGATTTCTAGTAAGGCTGAAATCTCTGCTAGCGTGTATTACGAGATATCTCGTATTTACAATATTTTGTTTATGGAAGTCCTAGTTGTTTTGTTTAAAGTCCATTACAATGTGTGGCAATATTTGTTTGGTGTAAATCAACTCTTCAGCTACGTTTATTGTTCTTGGCCATGTGCTACCGATCCACATTCTGTTGTTTTAGCCACCAGGCGCCATTACGTGGTCCATGCATGCGCGTATGACGGGTATTCTCGGCAGGACGCAGCGTCTGCCAACTGTCGTATTTTGTGTTGGCATTGTGGTTGCTATAGTTGTTTACTGTTTACATGAGTGACCTTTGTTTGTACTGTAAGAATAATTTATTGTTTATGCTTTGGTGAATAATAATTTTAGTTACTTTGATTTTATTTTAAATAGATTTATTGATATCTTGAATTACCTAGTGTAAAAATATAAAAAAATTATAAAAATAACTAGTTTATAATTTTTTTGTTCAAATACATCTTTAGGAACTCAGAATTCAGTAGAACTTTGAACATTTTGCAAAAAAGTTTTTTTATCTAATAGCACGTAATCTGTTACTTGCCCTTTATATGTCCCGCGTGCTAAGGCTTAAATTTAGTATTACTTGCTCAGAATAACTTTGCTGTAATTGTAGCAAACATTTTAATTCCCCTAGTCACACTTTCAACTACCCTATTACTCTTAAATTAAAATATATAAACTATTTTTCCTGTATTTATCTTTATTTTGAGTAGGGATTATTTTTAATATGTAAACATTTTCAAGTTATTCAAACCATTCTCTCAGCTTGTTCACGTGACCTTGGCTGAACTCGGCACATGGACTCACACCCTCTGCATAGACTCTTACCACACACCCAGTATTTTCTGTGAGCTGTGATAAGCATTGTAAAATAACAAAATAATTTTATTTTGAATTAGATATAATTATTCCTCCTTTGGACCATTCTTGTTATCTATTTCAAGGTTTCCATTTGTTGGTTCTTGTTAATAAACTTAAGGTTCATAAGTCCATATCTCCAACCATTTTAGTTCTATCCTTGTATTTTACAGTGATTTTTAAGTTTTGGTTGATTTCTTAAAATGTACTTCTTGGTATTTTATTTTGTTCTCACAAATACCACAATGGCTGGGGTCATACGAAAATCATCTTCTCAGCTACTTGCAACAAGTAACTAATTCTAAATGAGTAATCATGTGGATTTCAGATGTTTAATGATTCCATGATTGGTTTGTAGTTGTTACACATCACTTATTTCTAAAAACTTGGCATTTATATAAAGTATTTGCTTTGGCTATAGTTAGGTCATAATATTCTGTTCTATTTCCCTAACTAGTTGAGTCTTTATAGCAAGTTTCAAGATTGTAGTATTTGGTATAAATCAGTTTGAGTTATGTATTTTTTTCAACACTTGATAATTATTTCCTTTCTACTCATAATTGCCATTGGAACAAAATTATACCTGTCAATGCAGAAAGACTTTAGAAACAGGACATGTAAAAATAAACCTTGGTGGCAACAAATGTTTTAAAATATAGCTACAAAGTGTCCAGGTGGGATAGATTTGGTTATAAAAAATGTTTACTAATACATAAGATAAATAATTGAAAGCAAAATTAATATCACTTCACTTTTTAACAAGTTGCCCACTAATCATACTGTTTTTTTTTCTAGTAACTAAATCTAACCAGATATTTGCAGCTATATTCTAATGTAGTATAACATGGTGCACTGTTTTATAAAAATATCGCGATTTGAAGAAGTTTTGTTTATATTGTGAAATGAAGTTATTTTTCTTTCCAACAACTTTTTAAGTTTTGGTGTGTTACAATAAAAATATTGAAAAGAACCCCAATACCACAAAAATAATCAAAAATAACAAATAAGACAAGTTACTTAAGATTAAACCCTTATGTACATTTCGATGACCAAGTCATCATCATCAGAGGGTCTTGTTACAAAACACAATCTAGCACACAAGAAGTTACAAACTAGAATGATCATTCTAGTTTGTAACTTCTTGTGTGCTAGAAATGTACATAAGGGTTTAATCTTAAGTAACTTGTCTTATTTGTTATTTTTGTGGTATTGGGGTTCTTTTCAATATTTTTATTGTAATATATTGTACCACTGTGCTCTTGATATTGTGTATTTTGGTGTGTTGTCAGCAAATTTGATTATTTTTTCTGTGTTCCTAAAAACTTTCTGCATCATTATTATTGATTTGTGTAGAAAGGAAATAATTACCAAAGAAATAACCTTGGTTACATTTTGACAGGTTTAAAGTAAAATATAATACAGTTTGAACTTCGAATTCATGTCAGGAAATCTAGTTGTATCAATTTGAAATACTCTTGTTCCATTGGTCATTTCTACTGCAAGTATTTTTATCCTGTTTGTAAACCAGCGTTTAATATTTCTTTTGCCTTCATGAGTTTTATTCATTGCTTTTATTTTATGTATTCAATTCAGCGTGTTTATGCTCAGTTAGTTACACAAACACACTGTGGTAGTTGATGAATAAAACTATTTAAGGAATACTCGGGTCAATATCAATAGAATAGATAACCTAAACATGTTCATACCCCACTAGATTGTAAAGTATTGAAGGTTATAAACCAGGAAGTTATAATGAACCAAGAAAACCGTTAGCTTTCTTCACAAGGATACACTGTCATGCCGACTACTCCCCACATGCATAACAATATACCAATTGTGATATAATAATAGCCCATATACATTGATCCCTCGTTTTCCGCTGAAGCTACGTTCCCCGAACTTACCACGAATAGTGAAACTGCGCTTACTGAAATCAACTGTACAGTAAACTCCCGATTATCCGTGGAATAGGGTGGCCCGGCAATGCCGGATAACGAATTCCCCGGATAATCTGCTATGAACAAAGAATACGCAAAACGATCGATAAACTATTATTATACCATAAGTTACACAAAGAATGACCCCGGTTAATGCAATTCACAAATAATCTTCAGAGGACAACATAAATACAGAAAATAATTAAAAATGTCGATGTATTTGATGGATTATAACATGTACATTTATATGTCCTACTATTTACAATATGTACATAAGTATATGTTAAATGTAAGTATGTATATACATATGTAATTTCCTTTACACATAATACTTTCAATTTTTAACAAAAAAGTCTGTCTTTTTCGTCTGTTTTTTTGTGAGCATTGATTTAGCTTTAATGTGTGATCTAAGTTTCTTGAGAACCATTTTGTCGCACAGTGTCTACTTGTGTCACAAAGCGATAAAGATCGATAATGTATATGACAGACATGGATAATGCATATGTCACGTCCTAGACTATTTTATAGCCGAGATTAGCTGACATTTGTTTATAATCTTATGATACACATTAGGTTTTCGGGCGTCCAAACCTTTTGTCATTGTCTCTTATATACAGTAGTCTGCTCGCCCCTTTTATTTCGCTGGCCCACGTCGGGATGCTTCCCTTTCAATGTAAAAATTAGTACGTACATATTTACATATCTATTCCCTTCATCTTAACTTCTATTAAGCCTTATATGTATTTACGTCGTAATTCACCGTTTGGAAATTTAAACACATGAATCTGATTGGAATAAAAATTGGATATTTGTAAAACAATGGTAGACTCCGGATAATCCGCAAACCTGTTAATCCGCCCACGGACAATCGAGAATTTACTGTATATGGAAAGGTGAGGGTTACAGGGTTACATTCCACATCAAAAATATTAACATTAATTACAGCTATACTTTACACTTATAATACAGTATGGTATACATTTATGTACTACACAATTACATACATATTTTTAGTGATTATTTATGTTTTCCTTTGATCCGAAAACACGAACATTCTGTTAAATATGCTCACACACACACACACACACAGACACTCATATTCTTTATTGTTAAACACTATCTACTAACTTTTTAAGCACCTAATTTTAGAAAATCTCTTAAACACTGATAATTAAATTTTTTAAAACTAGGTTTTTTACTTATTGTGCAGTTTTTTATAGTTCTTTGCACACTTTTTTATATAGTGATAGTGTTTCTTCCACCTCTTGATTAAATTTTAATGTCCATTCTAAAGAGGGATCAGTTTCAGTAACGGATGCAGCTAATTGTTCCCCTGATTATACAAATTCACCATCAAACTTTAATGTCAACTTCGATGATACATTTTGTATGATTTTTTTTGTCTTCGGTATCCGATTTAGGTACAGGTTCGGTAATTAGTTCATCCGTCAAATGTTGATTCGCATTTTGAAATGATTGTCGAGATCTTCACTGCTAATGTGTGTAAAGCCAATAGTTTTTAGAACAGTCCGTCTCATCCGTATAAATAAAAGAAATGCCTATCTTTTGAATAGTAGGCCTAGTAGAGTACAGTAAAATGGATCTTTGGAGAATAATCAGATATTTTATGATAAATCCTGCACAGTAAATCTATCTTTTTTGTCTTATTTTTAAAATACGTTACATATTAGAAGGATCCTGTAATTTTTCCAACCACGAATAGGGAGGGACTACTGTACCTTTGAATGATATCATATACTAAAAAAAAATGTTTAAACTTGAGCTAACTAACACACAGCCAACACTTAAAACAAATAACCTACCTATGTTTGGTACAATATTACTAAATAAATTCAGCTTAAAGTAAGAGTCAGTATTAAGAAGTGTGAACACACACACACACACACACACACACACACACACACACACACACACACACACACACACACACACACACACACACACACACATGTTTTGTATAAAATCAATTGTTGTTATTCTCTAAAAAAAATAGAATCAACCCAACAACATTATTTAACACAAGATTTTAATTGTAGATAGAATGTCAGAGTTAAGATAGTTTCACTTGAGATAATAAATATAGAATTTTTATGATCATTATCTTAGAAATAAAGATTAAAGGAACAAAAACTAAAATCTATTCAACTATTAGTAACTTTGATTGAGGGTAATTGTCAATATTAGGTTTTTATACAGAAATCTTTTGTACTAAACGATAGTTAAATTAAGCCTATGTTGTTTTGGTGACAGAATTGGATTAGGGTAGGTTTTATTTGTAGATTTTTAATTTAACCATAGTTAATGTGAATTATTTTGTTTTTATAACCAACTAAAATATAAATGTTTGTGTTTAAATTTTAAAATACATTTTTTAGTCAACTATAAGAAATTACACCTTTTTTTTAAATGGAGAACTGTCTTTTTTCAGCCCATCAAGATCAACTTTGTATTATTCTTCACCAGGAAATCAAGAGGTGAGATCTTTTATCTGTAATTAAATTTAATGTGCTAATCTTAAGCATGAGTTATAATTTATTAGGAATTAGAAAAAACCTGTTAATTTTTGATTTGTACCTATTAAATAAAACAATAATTATTAATTCATCACATAGCAACATTTTTGTGATTTCAAACTACATTTAATAACTATTAAAACACCTTCTAAAAAACACTAGAAGTATGCATTTTAATATTAGATTTGTTATACAGAATGAGGATTCCAATGGCCTGGGAGGATATCAGGAAGATGAAGACCAGAGCTCTAATAATTCCACACCTAATCTTATTCAGAATGACTTCGGCCATATCTTGCCAAGCCCCCCTCCATTAACTATGCCAAATACAGCTTATCAGGTAAAATAGATGATATTAACTAGGTTATTATTGTTTTATGTTAGCTTTATTTCAGTATAAGGTAGTTTTTGTATTTGTTTCCAGAACAACAAATCTTACTGAAAATAGACCACAGTAGAATTCCATTTAAGCCAATCAATCGGGGCCAGACCCTATTCGGATAAAAAAATTTGGATAATTGGATATTTTTCAAGAAAAGGGTAAATTAAAAAAAAAATACTATTTGTAGCAAAAACAGGGAAAAAACTATAATTTTTTAATAGTTTTATTTTGTTTCTAAGCTTTTGAGCTTTTCCACAAAGAATCTAACCTGAAATTAGATTTCCCATAGAATATTGTTGCAAAAACCAATTGAAAACATCTAATCCTTTGTTTATTGCTATCTTCATTGATTTTATTGATAAACTTTCATATATACTTGTTATTGTTTACTGAAAAGACACCTTTATTTAATAAAATATATCACTAATGCAGAATATGATCATTTTATTTAAAAGGATACTATAAAAGCTTAAGAAAATACTATAACAATGTAAAACCGGAGGAGATGTAAAGTACAAGTGGCTGGCTTACATTTTCCTCTACAGCCATAATCGGGTTTTATTGATTAACCGATACATGAAATATTATTTATTTAATTAAAAGTAATGGTTTTTAACTATTTATATACTCATCTTAAATATGAGCTACTTTTTATTTAGGATTAGAAGTTCTTCCGAATATGAATTTTTATATTTGTGGGGTAGTAAATAAAAGGTATTAGTTTTGGGCACATAATCAACATTTAGTGATTTCAGACTACTTTCAATAATTGTTGAAACACTTTTTTAAAAAATTAATGATTTTTTTTATTGTTTATAATTATTTTAGGAGGGGAGTTGGTAAAACAATACTGGTAAACACTGCCCTACTCACACTAGTGGTATATTAACACACTAAATGTCAGTCACTGAGTTTATTAGTGACAATGTTTTAGTTTACCCTAAACATGTCCAAGCAACATCCCAATGTTCACTCATTAACGTTTATATTTGAAAAAAAAGGTTTACATTAAATTGAGATAAAATTGGCTGGATAAAAAGGCATGACAGTATAGAATGACATTACCTTCTAGGGAGTTGAGATTTATCAACATGTTTTGACTGGATAAAAAGGCATGACAGTATAGAATGACATTACCTTCTAGGGAGTTGAGATTTTCAACATGTTTTGACTGGATAAAAAGGCATGACAGTATAGAATGACATTACCTTCTAGGGAGTTGAGATTTTCAACATGTTTTGACTGGATAAAAAGGCATGACAGTATAGAATGACATTACCTTCTAGGGAGTTGAGATTTATCAACATGTTTTGACTGGATAAAAAGGCATGACAGTATAGAATGACATTACCTTCTAGGGAGTTGAGATTTTCAACATGTTTTGACTTAATAAAAAGGCATGACAGTATAGAATGACATTACCTTCTAGGGAGTTGAGATTTTCAACATGTTTTGATTGGATAAAAAGGCATGACAGTATAGAATGACATTACCTTCTAGGCAGTTGAGATTTTCAACATGTTTTGATTGGAAAATTTTATTTTCGTCTGCTCATGCTGTCACAGTACATAAATGAAATAAATTACTACTTTCGTTATACATTCGGCTGTACTTAGAAAATTAGACGTGATAGAAAAATCTAGTGCAAAATACCTCTCAGAACACCCAACAAACTTATAGGGTGACCATTGAAATTGTTGGCATATATAATTATTGAAAATTTGAAAAGAGGTAAAGTACTAATCTAATAACTTGTTTTAACATGAAATGGAGTGAAATTAGATAAGAAAAAAATAGTCATAATAAATTAGAAATATAAAAGAGTAAAGGTGTAAGGGTACCATAGGCGAGGAAAGATTGTAATTATAATTTTAGGCCTAGAAAGCAAACGTCCAGTTTAGCAAAAACTGTGCCACAGATTACGTCTTTTCTTATGTGAACGTCTGTTGAGGAGTGTCAACATAACACAAAAACAGCTTTTAGAGTTCATGAGTAATAAAACAGCATGGTAAGATAAAATGACTTATCAAGTTCCTTGGTTTTATTTGGATCCAAGAAAAGCAACATTGTAGTTGAAGGCTTCTTCTTGAGTTACGCACTAGATAGATCTCGTGAGATATCTCATTAGGCACATATTTGCTTTCTTAACTAGTGTCACAGATTTGTTCAATATATAATTTTCAATAGATCTCTCATCAGGCCTACTCTACCTTTACTAACTGCTGTAACCAGTTGTTCCAATAGATAGATCTCACGAGTAGAGTAGCACTTGACTGTGGTGTGTTCAAGTCTTATAGAACAAGGCTGAGTGGCTAGAGAATGTGAAAGAAAAGAATAATGACAGCATAATTGTGGATCTTGTAGAAAAACGAGGAGATTGACAATGTAAACAAACAATTAAGGAAGGATATGAACTATAAGGCTAAAGTGCTGAAAGAAGGTATATTTGAATATTTTTGTTTTCTTTATCAGTTAAATTGAAGAATCAACTCAAGTAATTCATTTTTATTATATGTATTAAAACTCAAACCTTAAGGTTATTATCATCTACACATATTGAGGTATAATTATACAGAAACAAACAATGTAATAATAGTTAAAATGGTAAATTCTAATATTATACCAAACCAGTTGTTGCATGTAACCTACAAAATCTGTATATAAAGCAACACATGAATCTATAACTTGAGAGTTTTAGATTTCTCTTTATTGGATTCACTACAAAGTAATAATAATTTATGTTTTAAACACCACCTTTATTTTTCCAAAATTGTTCTGCCTGTGTGTATTAATGATAATGCACTAGTTAATTATATCTTGGTTTTGATTGTAGGATATGAATAGTTATCCTCAGTATGGACATTTATACAATGGGGTTATACCACCTCTTCCAAAATTACATCTTATAAGGAATCTAAATGTAAGTAAAACTTTTAATCTATTCCTAATAAAATTGTATGATTAAGGGTCATTTTTCTCTTCTGCGCAATATATTTCTATTATATATAAATCTGAAAAAGAATACGTTTCCAGGGTTAGGAATCGTAAAAAGTCTTTCTTGTTAAATTTTAATACTATCTGAGGCACAGTTTCATTTAGAAAATTCTTAAGCTATGAAAAATGATTTAATTTTGAATAATTATCCTGAAAGTTTCATTGATAAATATTATATAAAACAAATTAAAAAATTCAAATAATTTAAAAACAAAAATAAATAAGCGACAACCAAGATGAGATAGAAAAAAAGAACTTTTGTTTACCATATATTTTACATGTTTTACTAAAGAGTTAGGTTAAATATTGAGGAATAATATGAATTAAGTGTAGTGTATACATTTCCTTGTAATCTCAATAATATTACAGTACAGTCTCACTAATCCGGACTTGATGGGACCGGACCCTGTCCGGATCAACGAAAGTCCGGATTAGATGGAAAAAGCCAAACAAATGCATACAATATGTGTTTTAGGCGGGGAAACATATTGAAATTGTAGTTTTAGTGAAATTGAGGCCTAAATATAGCTTACAGTACAGTATTTCATAGCTTATTTAGCAAAATATCCTGTAATTGTAACACAAAAGTTATGACATGAATAAATATCAAAGCATCATTCTCGTTGAATAAATGTATTCACATAAAGTTATTTACACTATACTGTATAAATGCACAAAAAACTCAAACAAAAATAAACTTTAAAGAACTTAGTGAAAAAAGTGTATAATGTTCTTTTGTTTTAATGATGAATGATGTCGATTCACAGTATGATCTCATAGGCGTTTCAAGGTCAGTAGCTCTGCAGTTGACATATCACTTTGTTTCTCATAGTAGGTCATCAACCCCTCCAGCATTGCAGCCACCCCATCATGAGTTGGGCTGACCGGTTTGTCTGTGTAGTCTTCCTCTTCCGAGCTGTCATTTTCTGCGTTTGCAGTGCTCGCCGTGACGATTTTGTCCCCGTTTAGTACTTGATAACCAATGTCATTATCACTGATAATCCACTCGGAAATATCAGTGTCTTTCAACTCGGCACAACCCTCCAATTGTTGAAAAATCTGAACAAATTCCGCGTCGTCATTAGTAGATTGACTGTCGGTTTTTTCACTTTCCTGTGGCATTTCTGGCCACAATTTTTTCCAGCTCTTTTGGAGTGTAGACAGTTGAATTTTCTCCCACGATTCTGCAGCCATATAAATGACATCCTTTATAGTCACTTTTTTAAGAATTTCATTAAATTGTGTAGCTGGATCTACTTCTTGTTGTTCCAAAAGCGATAAAATTAACTTTTTCCTATATCGCAGTTTTATCACCTCTATCACGCCTCGGTCCATCGGCTGAATGAGAGCTGTGACGTTAGGAGGAAGAAATTTAACAAAAATGTCACCATGACGCAATTCTTCTTCATTTGGGTGGCATGGGGCATTATCAGTTAGTGAAACTGCTTTTCGAGGGAGTTTTTTCTCTTTAAAAACTTTTCTTAGTTGGAAAAAAGTTTTCAAAAAAACAGTCCTTAAAAATTTGGCTGTTCATTCACGCTGATTTTTGGAACTTGTATTGGGCCGGTAGAACACTTAAATTTACATTTTTAAAAACCCTAGGCTTTGCGGATTTTCCTATCACCAAAATTTTAGATCGCCAGAAGCATTACTGCAGGGCAGCAAAGTCATACGTTCTTTCTTAACTCTATGGCCTTTTAAGCTAAAGTTTTTTTTGGGAACATTTTATAATTTAATCCGGTTTCGTCAGCGTTGAACACCTGACAAGGTTGTAAGTTTTCATCTCTGAGAAACTTGCCAAATTTGTCTTTGAATTTTTCACTGGCATCACTGTCACCTGACAAAATTTCACCACTTGTTCCGAGTTGACGGATGCCGTGTCGTTCCTTCCACCGTGACAGCGTTGGTTGTGAGGGTTGCCACACTGGCAGTAAAATTAGGGTCTCCTTTTAACTTTTCATCCAGTTTCAGCGCGATAGTTTTCAAATTTACACCCGATAAATGGAACACCCTGTTCCCGTTGTTGGCAAAACCAAACATACAAAGCATCATCTAGGGTTTCATTTTTTGGTTTTTTTAAAGTGCTTCTGCCGCCTAAACTGTCTTTACTAACCATTTTTGCACAAAAATCTTCAATTTCCTGTCACTTTTTTTCCAATCTGAAACAGTTTGTTTTCCCACGCCTAACTCTTTTGCAATTTTTAGTAAGCGATTCTCCTCCATCAATACGACACAAAGCTTGGAGTTTTTATTCCATTGTCACTGTCACTGACTTACGTTTAGTCGCCATTTTCACTGAACACTGAATGAGGCATAAATAAAAAACACAGATCAATATCGCACTATAATTAAATGACAACTGAGCAGATATCTTGCAAGAAGCAGTAAAGGTGGCATCCGTCCGACAACACAACTGACCTGACGCCAGACGGATAGACTGTCTGTCCGTTAGTCAGCGATCCTTTATCTTTCGTTTATCACAAGATGTCACGTGCGTTGTAGTGTTGGGAGATCTAATGTGAATATATTTTTTCAAAGAAGTTTTTCCTACTTTAATAGGCAAAAGAAACAAATAATATGGTAAATTCATATTTTTATGAATAAATTATATTATTTGTCTATTAGAGTAGGAAAACCCCTTTGAAAAATAACAAATATAGACATAAAAAATAAATAATTTTGTGGACGGCAGACTGATTGTGCACTGTAAAATACTATAACTAAACAAAATTTTGGGTCGTCCGGATCATTGGAGACTGGATTTGCGAGACTGTACTGTATTAGAAAAGCCAAAGATAGTTGTAATAAACGGCAGAATAAAAGTGTTGTATATAAGATTATTGCAAAGTGTGTGATATGTGTTATGTAGGACAAACTGGTAGACTTTTAGAGAGTGAATGATCATAAAAAATTATATAAGATATGCTACAAATATCATAACATTATTCCTGAACACATTAAAAAATTACTAATTAACATGAAATTGACTGGGGTAATGTAGATACAGTCGGCACCGCTTATTGTGATCATATTTGTCAGAAGCATATTTGATAACAATAACCGAACGCTTAATCACGATGTAGTCTACAGCCGTACTGCATTGAACTCACTGTATTATTGCCACAACTGTTTGTTCTGAACGATATGTAAGCCTATCATTACATCAAGTAATTCTAATTCTGTAACACTATAATTAAACTGTACTTACCAAATTTTGATGCTATTCCGGACAGTTTTATGTACAGTAGTAGAATTTCTGTAATTTAGTTTTCTATTTGTTAAAATTAGTGGGCATATTTCATGTCAGTTTATTTTATTCCACTGTAGATTTTTTTTAAACACTGAATCTAGAATTGAAAAAAAATACAGTATATAGAACTACGTAAAACACTTGATCAAAACATTTTAACACATAAAACTTCATTATAAAACACTTCAATCTTATTTACACTTCAAATTTACATTTACTTTTTCTCGAAGAATTCCTCTATATGTGACTGTCTGTAGTCTTCTCGTAAAATATTGTTTATAAATTGTTCATATTCATAATGTTTGTTGAAATTTTCTGCTTTTTGTTGAACAAACTGCCTTAGAATCTCAAGAGCTTGGTGAACTTCCTGCTTAGATCTTTGCGGTACACATTTATCATTTTCGTCATCATCGGTGCCTTCTTCTTCTTCAGTAACTTTTGATGTTGAAACAACTACCTCACAAATATCGTCTTCAGTCATTTCCGCTGCTGTTTCAATACTATCGTCAACTTCCATCCACTCGGTATATTCTTTTAAGGACAAATCGAAAGGCTTCAAGTTCTCTTCAGAGTCTTCCTCAGATGTAGCTTGCTCTTGATTTTCTTCAACAAAAAAACCACCTTTTCTAAAGCAATTTTTCACAGTTTTTTCAGAAACTTCATTCCAAGATTTTGCTATCAGATGAATAGCATCGAGTAAAGAAGTTTTTTTAGCCAATTCATTTGAGGTAAGGGTTTGAAATTCATCCATATTTTTTATAATTCTAGCACGCATCTCTCGTCGATAAAAACTTTTGAGATTTTTAATTATGCCTTGGTCACATGGCTGAATAATTGATGTAGTATTGGCCGGAAGGTAAATCACTTTGATGTGTTTTAGCGTAGTGCTTATGTCATTATGTGCAGTGCAGTTGTCTAGTAGAAGGACAATGTTGCGTTTGAGGCTGGTATCCCAATTAGTTAGCCATTCATTAAAAATTTTTGATGTCATCCAAGCATTGGAGTTTGAATAATATTCAACCGGTAGCTTTTTGATACCTTGAAAACAATGTGGATTTTTAGATTTACCGATAATTAAGAGTTTTTCTTTATGACCAACCATGTTAACACAACACAAAACAGTTATTCTTTGTTTACATATTTTACAGCCGTCGTTTCTTTTGAGATTCGGACATCTTGCTATACTGTCCTTTGAAACTTCAAGTGACACTAAACTCTACAAAACAAACGAAAAAGATCTTTAAAAATTAAGTTATGTAAAATCACACTGAAATACTGTAATAAACGTTCGTAAAAATTCACTGTTAAAAAATACAGTAGGACTGTACTGTAAATGGCTCAGTAGTAACATCAACTAATGTTAACAAACAACTAAAGTCGACTCAAGCGAGGCTAGGGTGTTTGCGTAAATAAAGAGTAAGGGAGACATTCTGAGAACTGCTAAATGCTGAAACCGTTATAAAGTATTTATGTCATTCTAAAAATAAACATTATATGAATTGGGCGTCATTGTGTGTTGCACGTGCTGTTTACACTACTTTGTAGACATTTTTACTTGGTCCATGCTAGTATACGTTGACACATATGATTTTGAATGGCAAATTAAATGATAATAATAAGCGAACAGATGATTACAATAAGCGGCCTAATTACAATGTATTAATACACGTCCGTGTTTGTTTTTCAATGAAACGATAACAATAACCGAATGATAACATTAACCGTGATCACAATAAGCGGCGCCGACTGTATTTTACATAAGGAAAGAGATTGGGAAAAGGGGATTTTTGCTGAAATGTAGTTTATAAAAAAACGGAAAAAATTCATTGAATAAAAAAAAAGAATTAAGTGATTTTCCTTCTGTATATGAATCTTTAGTAGGGAAAATATATGTGAAATTTTAACATTTTTGTATATATTTTTGGATCTACTTAGGTATTGTATGGTATGTATGATTGTAGTTTTTAATATTTAAATGGAGCCTCTGGTATTAATAAATATTTAAGACTTCGAGTATGTATCTGTGTTTTGTCTATATTAATTGTGATAAAAACTTTGACTTCTTTAGTAATGCAATTCTACTTGTAAATGTTAATATTTACTAAGAATAATGAAATATTTTATTTTAGTGTTGTTAAAAGTATTGTTTATGAATTTAAAAACTGTAAATTATGGTGTAATATTTAATTAAACTTTTAGTTCTTGAAAAGGATTTTCTGATAGAAAATCAAACATAGAGTATATTTGTATTAGCAAGAATTGGTCTGTGATCTGTCATTAAATTTAAACACATCTGTGAAAATATTTTTAGATACTTGAAGCACATTTATTCGTTTGAAGCACATTCATTTGATATAAAACCAATAACCCTACCACTGATGACTGCCGCATATTACGTAAATTTCTTTGATACATATAGTAATGGATAATACATCAATGAGCTAATGGGGAATTATTAGCGTTGGAGATAAATTACGGATTATAAGGCAACTTTGATAATTCCATTATGGCTTTGGGAATTTTATTTCAAATCATAAAAGCTGACTTTAAACTCACATTAATTTTGATACAAAACGCAAAATAAAAAAAATTCACTTATCCAAGTTGCCTTTCCTTCAATAAGGTGGCTTAACACATTCACTGTTATAGGCAAAGCATACAACTACTAGAGCATGAAAAATGTTAATTAATAATATTAATATCTTGTTCCAAATATCTATTATGACACCCAAAAATTTTGAAGCAGAAAATGATGTCTGTGATGATGTTTCATGCAATATTCTTAACCCCTGTCTATATAAAAGCTTACACTGGGAATAAATGTTGTAAATAATAGTACCAAATACTGGATATCTCTGGCCGATACTCCTGAAGGCAGATAACGTAAATAGAGTAAAGATTGTTTAATGCTTTGTAATTTTGTGAAAAAATAGGATCTAATGAATTTTCAGGACAGATAAACACATCCGTTTATAGAATGCCAATTTTTCAACGATAGTCCCATCTAAAAAGTGAAGGATTGTTTTTTAGAATATTGTATGGATCTAGAAACAGTATATTTTCAGAGACTATCATGTATCAAAAAAAAAAAATTATTTTTACGATTTAGATTAATATACTTATTTATATGACTATACAATTTATAATCATTTTTGTAATAACTGATTTAGGTAAGTGTTTATGAGTACCTATTGACGATTAAAACATAACAAAGTAAATAAAATGTATTAGGATCATATATTAGACATTTAGGGGTTTATTACTGATGATGTCATATATTTGATAAATTATTAAAATTACATTTCCATAAAGTGAAGTCCAAGTTATGGGTGAAAATAATGAAGTCTGAATGTGAAAACTTTTTCTTTAGTGCGTAAGTGTTTATAGACAAATGGGTCATGTCCTACACATTTGTTTTCTGTTGAATCCTAACCAAATCATTATTCATTCAACTATATCTGTATGTATCTGTTAACCTATTTTAGAATAGGTGTTTATCATTCTCTACAAATTTGGTTTATAAATTATATATATTTGTTAATCATTTAACAAAGTTAATATACACAGATCTAAACATAACATATTTTTGTACCTAGGTTTGCTTATTTCATTACATAATTTGAAAATCTCTGTAACTACAAGTTTTTTTATTCAATTTTTCAGTTTATTATACATAAAAGTCACAAAATGTGACACCTCAAATAAATGCCTAAAAATTTCTATATGATTTTGTTGTAACAGGGAAACTGAAATCCTGGCAAAATCTATTGCCAGCTGTAATTTTTTAACCAACCATTTCTAAACCTATGTTTATATGAACGTTTTTCATTATTTTTATCTGAGGGCTAGGCCGTGAAAGTATCCCTGTTTCTTCCCGGCATAATAGAATATGTTTAATGTTTAAGGTATATTTATTAAAAGTGTACCTAAAAAGGTGAAAGTTTTTTTGCAGAACAGAGAATTAACATGCTCGCTACCACAATGTTAACAAAATAACTTTTGGTATAGACCAGCCGGCTCATATATGCGTCATACGGTTGCTCGTCGTGGACCGACGGCTCACATGTGTGCCGCTCTGAGTTGTTGAAATGGACCGGCGGCTCATATTTGCGGCGCTGTTTGCGTGTTACTTTTATTCCTCTGACAAATCAGTGGTTTATTTTAACGGTTTGATATATTTATATCAGACTATAAAGATGTCCGACGTTAATGTGGTACATTTGGTCTCTCAGTTATCAAGGTCAGAATACTCTTGACACATGTTTATTCCTTCGTGCTTTTGCAGCGTTTCATTCCAGGAAAATATTGAGTCACCATTCTATTCCATTAGAATCACAAAGAATGTACTCTAGATGGCATTTATCAGCACAGGATGTAAACCTGTCACTATTTATATTTGTAAATATTTGTCAGATATTTGTAAATATTTTGTTGGCCTACTGTATATGGAATAAATTTGTAAACTAATTTTGTCTCTGATAAAATATTGTTTATAATGTCTGCATCTTTTTAATAAGATATGTAGCCTATATAAGCAATCTGTCTAGCATGAATAGCCAAGACGATTTAGTTAGGAGTTCGTTGATATAAGCCTTTGTATGACATTTTTGTTTTTACGTGTATATAGTGTTATTTCTAATATATTTCACATCTAAGCCCTGTTTAAAAAATTAATAGCCTATAAACTTTTTATAATTTATTAAATTGTAAACTTTTTAAAAATTTGTTTTCATCAAAATCATATTTGGTTTCGGATTTGAGGGGCTACACTGTTTTGTCTCATACGTGGGAAGCCCGTAACTTGATAAGATTTTCATGCAATATACAGACCGGCTCATATATGCGCCATCCTAAAAAACTCTAAAAACAGCAAAAACAAAAATATAAAACAAACACTCATACGCCATGGGTTTGTATGAACTATGAGGGCTGTTTTTTTTTCAACTTCCGACTGTACTGCTAGACGGCAGGGCGAACGGCATCGGCCAGTAATGTGCGGCAATCGACTGCGCACCTCTCCCACTACAACCTCACTCGTTTTCGGCGTCCGACACCATTTACAGTTTATCCAGTGACACATAAACATGGCTACCCTGATAGAATCTCCCGCCAAGTGTGAGTTGCGAAATGTCATTCGTTTCTTGCAAGCTGAAGGGTTATCCGCAGCAGAAATTCACCGTAGAATGAAACGAGTATACGGTGAAAGCTTTATGAGTGACAGTGCAGTGCGTGATTGGTGTAGGAAATTTAAAGATGGACGAGTTGACGTTCATGATGAAGGGGGCCAAGGACGAAAGTCAATCGCAAACGATGACCTAGTTGACCAAAGTGTAAGAAGAAATCAGAGGTTTACGATTACGGAGCTATCCAATCAGTTTCCTGATATTTCAAGGTCAGCCCTATACACTATCGTAACTGATAAGTTAAACTACAAAAAACTTTGTGCTCGATGGGTGCCGAAGATGTTGACTGATGACTACAAAGCTCGGCGAATGGCATCAGCAAGGTCTTTTCTGAATCGTTACGAAGCTGATGGCAATGATTTTTTTAACAAAATCGTTACAGGAGATGAGACATGGGTTCTGTACGACACCCCAGAAACGAAACAGCAGTCCCAACAATGGATGCATTCAAACTCTCCAAACAAACCCAAAAAATTCAAAAAAACGTTCAACAACAGAAAGATTATGGCCACCGTGTTTTGGGATCAAAAAGGTGTTTTTGCTTGTGGAGTTTTTAGAGCCAGGAACCACAATCAATGCGGAAGGATACTGTGGTACGTTACAGCGTTTGCGGAGAGCTATCCAGAACAAAAGAAGAGGAATGCTCACATCAGGAGTTGTGCTCATTCATGACAACGCCCGTCCTCACAGTGCTGCTTTGACGAAACGTCTTCTTGACGGGTTTAAATGGGACGTTTTTGACCATCCGGCGTATAGCCCTGATTTAGCGCCGAGCGACTATCACCTTTTTCCGGAACTGAAGATGATGCTAGGAGGGCAGAGCTTCCGAACTGACGACGCGCTGCAAGTCGCCGAGAAAACCCATCTCAAATCACTGGCGGCAAACTTCTATGAAAGAGGTATTAAGAAGCTTGTACACAGGTATGAAAAATGCCTCAATTTAAAAGGCGATTATGTTGAAAAGTAACTAATAATGTACCTAACTCTTGATAATAAATTTATTTAATTACTCTCACTAGTTTTATTTTTATACCACATCGGAAGTTGATAAAAAAACAGCCCTCGTATAATAAGTTATTATAACAGCTTTCCAACTTTGGTCTGTCATGAAGGTCAGGCTCACGTTAACGTGGTCTGTGTGGAGAGATCGAATTCTTGCCGCCGGTCCCTCGTGAGAAACCAGACGGCGCATATATGCGAATGTGTTAGCTCGGTAGCGAACGTGTTAAACCATGTCACTTAGCGATTTTTAATTACCAGTTCTAGGGTTAACAGAGAAACTCTTAAAGTATATGAGTAGGCCTAATTCCTCTCAGTTGAGAACACTATAGTTTATCAGATTATATTAGTGTTCGACTAGATCTAAAGTAATGACGGCTGAATAGCAGTTCTCTGACTTATTTATAGCAGCATCTATCAACAGTTTGATAGCTGTTAATTTGTACTTTTGTGTCCTATTTAGTGTATGCTAAAAAGAGTGCTTAGCTCTACATATTTTATTATCTGTAAACATTTTCTCCTTGACATTTTTATTGACAGTCAACTAAATTAAATTAGCTATTAAATTAAGCGAGTTTACATTGTTTGACCTATATTATAAATTACAATTGAACAGTTACACATTTTCACTTTAAAAAATTCTAATTGATTTCACAATATTGTTTGAAACAAAGAAGGTGTTTTTATTTCAGTAAAGGTTTTTCTTTAATATTATGAAGTATGTAATTTTTCTTAATTTTTAATTAAAATTGGTTTTAAGGTGGAACATGTTGGTGTTGCTACTCCCACTACTCCAAGGTCAGATCTATCTTCACACTGTGATGTATGTCGCTGTCCACAAGGTTGGGACAGGCTGTATTGTAGTGAACATCAGGATCCTGCAAGTCGACTTCCTCCACCGTACAGTCCTCCTCAGCAGAGACCAGCAAAGGTAATATTTCAAATAAAAAAGATTAAAATTGGTGCTGCATTAAACAATTTGTATCTTTTATTTTAATGACAGTTAGCCACTTGACCTTATTAACTGGCTTTTGCATTTTTGGTTCGGTTAAGAATAGTGGCAACTTACAAAAGAGTTATTCCCTGGGCGCTGTTCATTAGATAGATTTGATGTCGCAAAATGTATGACTGCATAATAAGTATGATCGCTGTACAATTGAATTATTTATATTTCTAAGAATAATTTAAAACAAATTTTAAAAATGAAGGGTGTTGTAAACTGGTAACATTCCAAAAGATTTTCCAAAGTATCAACTGAAACGTATTGCAACAAAAGTAGTAGCTCCGCACTCAGAACTACCAGCTAATACGTTCTTAGTTTTTAGTAACACAAAAGACACTGAGCTAACTTATATCCAATTTTTCATTCTTCCTTGTTGTCAGAGTCATTGTAGGAAGAATGCTCTACTAGTAGAAACAAACACTAAGTTAGAAGTTTACTCTATTTTAATTCTGTTTATAGTACTGTTTTTAGCAAAGCCAAAAGATATTAGAAAATATGTTGAAGAAATTAACGGCTTGCAATCAGACCAATATGTTCCCAAATCCTTGATTTCCAAAATATGAAATTCGTCTCTAATCCACTCAGAAAGCACATAAAATCCCTAATGACTAAACCTAGTAAAGGAAAATCATGTTTTTTCACGACATTTTGACAGCGAGTTTTCCCTCGTTTTCAAGTCTTAAAATTGCACATTCAACATCATAATTACTAAAGATAGAAAGTCAAATCAAATTATACTGAATTTCAAAATAAAAAAAACGATAAAAAATCAAACTAGCTGTAGAAATATAATCAAAATTTGTTCTTGACTCGGTAGTGAACTGTTTTATTTTACTATATAATAAAAAAGGAGTGATCACAATACTCCATATATTTCAATTTCAATAGTTCTATAGAGATAGAATCTGAGAAAACATAGTCTGCAAACCTTCAATGGTTGATTCAGACATAGTGAAGATCATAAAGATCATATTGTAAGTCATATAATACTTATTGTATGATGAAAATGTCCTTAGTAGGGTCAGTGATTCAAAAGAGTGATTCTCTGGAATGGTTTGGGAAGTCATGTAAAATACATAAAGGCTGTGAAATATATCTGCAATGTTAATTAATTTCTAAGGTATACATTTCCACAAATCACAATTTCCAGTAAACAAAATCCCCCTTCCCTATTTACTAGAAGATCTAGTAGAAGTTTGGACATACAGGCAGACTGGCTGTCTGTTTAACCCTTAGCACTCGACTGTCGGGGGAGCCGTCATTGCAGTTTACTCGTATGTCGGGGGTCACCCGACACGATTTTCAAATGCCTATAACTCGTCTGCGGCGAAGCCCACGACATTCAATCTTTTACCGTTTGGTGCTACACTCTATTGAAAATAATGTGAACTAAGTTGAAAATGCCTAGGAATATGTGAGTCATCACAAAATCTAGTTTGCCGCTACGTTGTAAGCTGCAAGTAGGTTACAGTTTTGCCGGTTATTTGTTACTCGTAGTTTGCCGTGGCTTCACGTGCAATTAGTGATTCTGAAATTCCTGATCTTTTACTTGATCCTGATTTATTAGAATTTAGTTCAGTTTCATAAACAAAATAACTAAACCAACAGGTATTTGTAAATATAACCAGTTTATGGGTGGTATAGATTTAGCTGTTCAATATAATGAACCGTGCAGTTTTACAAAACGAACAAATAAATGGTGGAGGACAATGTTTTTCTGGCTATTAGATGTAGCTGTAGTAAATAGTTTTATTATCTATAATAACAAAAAAAAAAGGAAATGAAAGAAAATCCTGTCAAAAAAAAATAGTTTCGCCAAAACATGGTGAGGGAACGCATTCGTGATATCAGGAATAACCCGTATAGTGAGAGGGGTCGGCCGTCAACTACTGACAAAGAAGAAAGACTGAATAGGAAATTACATTTAATCTTTTCCAATGATAAAAATACTTCTAAGGATTGTGTAGTTTGCAGTAACAGGAGAGGATAAAAGGAGGTAGAAGGGAAACAGTTTTTCACTACAAAACATGCGGCAGAAAACCAGGACTTCATCCGGAAGAATGTTTTCAAAAATATCATATTCTGCAAAATTACAAATAAAATAATAAAATCATGTACATACAGTATTAGTGAATAAAAATAGCTTAGTTTACTAAAATCATGTAAGAGAAAACAAAGTTTTCCATAAACAATAATGCAACCTGCAGGTGAGGAATTTGTCACAATTTAATTACAAGTGGGGAAGCAAAGCATGTTAAGAAAATCCGAGTGCTAAGGGTTAATAGCTCTAACAAAGACAGGTTACACTAAATTCTTGTTTATCTTTATAAAAGAGATTTAATTTCCAAAACAATTTTATATTCAAAATATTACATTTTAATTACAATTTGCTTATTGCTCTTTTTTATTTCACAAATTAAAATATTTAAGTTTACAGCTTTTTAGTTTTTAGGCAGAGCTAGGTTTATGCAGGCTATCCTATATTTACTGATTTGATAGACACTAAAAATATTTAAAAAAATTAAATTTAAAACATACCTTTGGCAATTACACACACGTGGCTTTGTTAAAACATTTAATATTAATTACACTAGTTCACTTTTAAATTTTGAAACAACAAACTATACGTAACCAAGTCACCAATAACAATTCCCGTTTTTAATTAATTTAGACAATTACATCATTTAAAAGTTTAATAACAATTTTTACAATTGCTTGCCCATCTTGCTCCTTCTTCTGAGACGATGCGATAGAGTACTAAAGGCTAGATTCACACAGAAACTTAACACGTGAATTCGGAAATGCCCCAACATTTAGCATTCAGAAATTTTGTGAGAATTTCCTGCTAGCTCTGTCTATGAAACATCTTTTCAAAAAAACTTTTTTAAATCAAAGCTAATTTCACATTTACTAAGCAACAAATATATCATGTAACATACTTATTGAAATTTGAATTTATTCGGTATGTTATATATGTTCTAAGTCAATCTTTGTACATTTCAGAAATTTAAAAGGAAAAGCTACCGAGACCCTCCCATGATTTTAAAAACAGTTCCATTGCGGAGAAACAACCCAGACCTTACAAACACCCTTCTACTATGTAAAACACAATACTTATAACTTGCATGCCAATTTGGCCACTAATAAATAACACATCAGCACCTTCGCACAAAATCGCGAAACACTTCGACAAAATAATAAGAAAAATATCATATCTCATAACCACACCTGTCTAAAAAACTACAAAGATCTTACAAAAAATTTTTTTTTAAAACCCCATATCACATAACTCAACACATCATTCAACATAACCAACCTATACATAAACATACCATTCAGGAACTATAAACTTACTCAAACAAATGTTAATAGAAAACAACAAACCAACCTATACATAAACATACCATCCAGGAACTATAAACTTACTCAAACAAATGTTAATAGAAAACAACATAACCAACCTATACATAAACATACCATTCAGGAACTATAAACTTACTCAAACAAATGTTAATAGAAAACAACATAACCAACCTATACATAAACATACCATTCAGGAACTATAAACTTACTCAAACAAATGTTAATAGAAAACAACAAACCAACCTATACATAAACATACCATTCAGGAACTATAAACTTACTCAAACAAATGTTAATAGAAAACAACAAACCAACCTATACATAAACATACCATTCAGGAACTATAAACTTACTCAAACAAATGTTAATAGAAAACAACATAACCAATCTATACATAAACATACCATTCAGGAACTATAAACTTACTCAAACAAATGTTAATAGAAAACAACATAACCAACCTATACATAAACATACCATTCAAGAACTATAAACTTACTCAAACAAATGTTAATAGAAAACAACATAACCAACCTATACATAAACATACCATTCAGGAACTATAAACTTACTCAAACAAATGTTAATAGAAAACAACATAACCAACCTATACATAAACATACCATTCAGGAACTATAAACTTACTCAAACAAATGTTAATAGAAAACAACATAACCAACCTATACATAAACATACCATTCAGGAACTATAAACTTACTCAAACAAATGTTAATAGAAAACAACATAACCAACCTATACATAAACATACCATTCAGGAACTATAAACTTACTCAAACAAATGTTAATAGAAAACAACATAACCAACCTATACATAAACATACTATTCAAAAACTATAAACTTACTCAAACAAATGTTAATAGAAAACAACATAACCAACCTATACATAAACATACCATTCAGGAACTATAAACTTACTCAAACAAATGTTAATAGAAAACAACATAACCAACCTATACATAAACATGCCATTCAGGAACTATAAACTTACTCAAACAAATGTTAATAGAAAACAACATAACCAACCTATACATAAACATACCATTCAGAAACTATAAACTTACTCAAACAAATGTTAATAGAAAACAACATAATCAACCTATACATAAACATACCATTCAGGAACTATAAACTTACTCAAACAAATGTTAATAGAAAACAACATAACCAACCTATACATAAACATACCATTCAGGAACTATAAACTTACTCAAACAAATGTTAATAAAAAACAACATAACCAACCTATACATAAACATACCATTCAGGAACTATAAACTTACTCAAACAAATGTTAATAGAAAACAACATAACCAACCTATACATAAACATGCCATTCAGGAACTATAAACTTACTCAAACAAATGTTAATAGAAAACAACATAACCAACCTATACATAAACATACCATTCAGAAACTATAAACTTACTCAAACAAATGTTAATAGAAAACAACATAATCAACCTATACATAAACATACCATTCAGGAACTATAAACTTACTCAAACAAATGTTAATAAAAAACAACATAACCAACCTATACATAAACATACCATTCAGGAACTATAAACTTACTCAAATAAATGTTAATAGAAAACAACATAACCAAAGTAATAATAACACTATAGATAGAGTTACACATCACTTCCAATCACCCCACAAAACACAAACATGCTGCCTTCCACTCCATGATACACAGACTAATCAACATACCCATGAACAATAAAGACAAAATAAACTAACTTAATAAAATACATAGCCTATAAATACAGATACAACATTAAGCCTTGATAGACAACATTAAGCGCAAAAAAACACATATAACACAACACACAAACACAATAGTTCATAACAATAACATATCACGACAACACATCACAAAAAATAGTTCCTTTATTCTGCAATCTTACAAACAAAATAGCATCTAAGACATCCAACACAATTAAAACACCTACAAAGTACAAAAACACATGAGAACAAACACGAGAGGGCAGGAATATACTAGGTTATATGTAATGACTGCCCCAGCTTTTACATAGATCAAACCGGGAGAAACTTTACCACAGATAAAAAACACATATAAAAGACATAAAAAACAACCCAAATCAAACTTCGCCATACACATACAGAACACACTACACAGTCACACCAATATAGACACTAATCTAAAAATCCCACACTACATAAAACAAAGCAACAAGCTAAACAACAGAAAATTACATGATATACAAACACCACAAAATCTATCCACAACATATTCTAAACGACAAAACACACTCACAATCGAATACTATATTTGAACAGCTAATTAACAACTACCTTATGAACAGTAATACACCACAGAACATCAATACACTACAGACTCACACTAACACAACAGATCTGAGCAACAGTCTTGTCCGTGACTCATAGCATTGAACAATTCACTGACCTAGTGTGAAACGCGTCTGCTGAAAAATATCAATAAGTAGTGGTTATGTTTGCAACACTTTATTTTATGTCTGTTTTTAAGCAGTATTTATGTTTTGTGGCCTCTAATATATGTAAAATTTAATTTACTTTTAGTTATTAATTTAATAATTTTAAAAAATTAATTAAACTTAAATTTTAATTTAATTAATTAAAACCTGCTGTATAGAAAACAGGTTTAAATACTCAGCATTTTGTTGTTTGTTACATATTTCTATTTGTTATTTTTCATCAGTTCTCACTAAGCTGTGTTATTACTATTTTCTGTTGTATTTACTAAAAAATGTATAGTACAATTCCTGGCAATATTGTGTAAAGTGACAAGGTAAACTGTGAATTGTCAGGATATTTTAAACTCTGGGAACATTAAAAAAATTAATAATTTAAAAAATTTACTTTTTATAACAGATTGCACGTTTGTTTACAAATAAGTTATTTAAAGAGATATAGTTAATTTTATTCTAATATACAACATATGTCTGAACAATTGTTGTAAAAGTAACATACTTTCACACACAGTTACTCAAAACATAGCTGATGCCCAGAACACATCCAAACACATACAATATCATTTTTTTAATGCTAAAATACTACACAATGATAATATTATTGGTTTTGCACTGTAAAGGTGGACAATACTGCTGGTCCTACTCCAAGACCAGATATTTACTCAGCTAGTGATCGATGTCACTGTCCAACTGTGCAAGCCAGGGTGTATTGTAGTGAACATCAAGATTCTGCAAACAGACCCCTACCACCACTTATTCCTCATTACCCGAGACCTACAGTAAAGGTATGTATTTCGAGGGAAGACGTACATAATAGATTCTACAATAAGAGAAAACCAATATAACATTCTTAAATAAATTATGTAATCTCCACTATATATCAGATCTGGATCAAAAATTACGTAGACTGACCTTATAAGACAAAATGTATTTTATTTAGAATTTACATATCCTGGGTCTTCGTCAAAGTACTTCCTTGATGTACAGACTTATCTAAACTTTGTCACCACCAGTTTCTTTGTCTCATCTACCTTAATCTCAGGAATCATCTTAGTCTTCTTTTCAAAGGTCTTTTGTGTTTGGGGAATAAGACGAAGTAGGTTGGGTAAGAAAAAATCATATTTGAGTGTTTGGCGAAAAACTCACGAGTTTTGAGGATTGAATGGGCAGAATGAAGAAACTGCTTTTACACGCCTCTACATTTCTGGCCTTTCCCGACAGACAGTGTCTTGAAGATGATTGAGAACTTCAATGTAGTAAATCTGGTTTACTGTAAAGCCTTGCCTAATCACTGTGTTAATTTTGTCTACATATGAGTTAGTTGATATGAAAGATCTGAAAACCATCTTAAAAATGTTCATGCCATTGAAAGCATGTTGCATACTTCATAGCATTAGCCTAAGGCACCTCAAGCATAAAAAGTTTTACTCGTGGATTTGCCAATTCAACACAAAATTTCACAGTAACTCAGTGGTTCATTCAAGTCACTCATTCTATAATCCAGCAAATAAAAAAACATTTTGCACAAATAACCTTTTAGCTAACTAACCAATGACATTTGAAATTTACAAACTGCATTATATAATCTGGTCTGATATGATGAGACACCAAGCAGGTGTCCCTGGAACCAACTGACTGGGTATGCCCAACAGTTTATATATTTTTTCAACAAATCTTGTATGGTACTAACACACCAATAAATTCAAGGGTTAACTGGGAACCATTTGGTGGCAACATTTGAAAATTTATGGATATATAAATTAGGAAGCAAGGGATGTTCATAAATAGGTTATACAGGACAGAAAAACAAAGTTCAACTACAACTGGTTTTATGGATACTTTAAAGTAGGATAAGGGTAAGATCCTTGAAGGAGTTGTAAGTTACTTGATCAAAGGAAAATTCTCTTCATGGCACAAATGCAGTTATGATAAGAGTTTTATTTTTGTTTTTTTAAAATTTTTTATAAGTTTGTATACTAATTTTTCAGAATGTCTTTTAACATTTTTTTAATAATATTCTAGTACAGCCAGGCCTATGTTTCTACAGGTTTATGTTTCTAAATAAACATATACATTCTTGTCTAAAACATCATTTGCTACTGGGATTCCACAGCTTTGTGGAATTCTGATTCAAGACCATGAAAAAAAGTAACACCTACCATCTGACTGGTATGGATTTGGGAGGGATATGATAAGATAGACAAATAAATAAATCCAGATACCAGGATATGAGATGACCATTGCTTTTGTAGGAAGAGTTGCAATCCCAAAGTTATTCTTAAGTAAAGATGAAAGAAATTAAAGACAATGTAAAAAATCACTGAAATTAGTTCCAGATCTTATGATAAAATTCATTCTTGTATTTATCGAGAACTAACAATATACAAACAATTTCTATAAGGCTTGGCGCACACTGGATCCGTTCAGTTTACTCCGCTCAGCTCAGTCGCTTTCGCCAAAATTCGGAAACAATATAATCAAATGTAGAACAGTACGCAGCATCTGTTCCGTCAGTTCAGTTCAGTCCGCTCCGTCCGTCTCAGCCACTTTTCGGACAGCGAGCGATTTTTGCAGAAGCGACAGAAGGACTGAGACGCCGTGCATGCGTAGAGTACAGATAGTCAGTAGTCTAATGCAACTGAACTCGGGCGGTCTGACACATGTTCGCAGTGCTGTGATTATTGGATTGTTGATTTATTTATTTTTAAGATGAGTTTTGATGAACGACATTTCAGCAGTACAGGCATATCCAATGTTGTATGACCTGTCACAAGGATTACTATAATATTACAATGAAGGAGGATACTCTCCTTCACTGTCCCGTGCGATATTAATACTGTGCACCCAAATCTTTTTTTTCCTTGATTCTTGATCATCCTCTTCTGCAGCTAGTGTCAATGCTATTACAACAGTTTCTTTGTCACTACTGCTGGAACTCATAATCGCACAAACGGAAAAGCCGACACAAAGAATTTACATGCGAACATTGACCATTGCCAATGTCGTCTGTCGCCCACTGGAGGTTGGCGCTCAAACATAACGACTGAACTGAGCGGACCGAACGGACGCAATGTGTATAAAAACTGCCGGAACGGAGGTGACTAAACTGAGCTGAGCGGACTGAACTGAACGGATCCAGTGTGCGACAAGCCTAAAGGAACTTATTTTTACTACATGCCAATAGACTAATAGACAAAGCACATGATATTAGTTGATTTCCTCTTCATGAGAGCTACTAGTTTTTAACACTTGTAAATATCTTACACTTGCTTATAGTAGCAACAATTATAAAAGTAACTGCTATTATAACCAAGTGTAACATATTTAAAAGTGTTTTTAGCTGCATATTAACACTTCAATCCTACGCCAGTGTATAGCTTGGGTTCCCGTATTTATTTCCACAGTAACGTAATTCCTGCGTATTCTCAGTTTCATCAATATCGTTTATTATATTGGTTATTCTGCTTAACATGTCTTTGACAGATTTTAGTTTAGTCAGATAATGAGTGTTTTATTAGTGTGTGTTGTTTATGTTGCAAGTTTGTTGTTCTTTATTCTAAATCTTATCTATCCATCATTCGTTTATTTAATTTGTAGTTTGTGTAACTTTTGTTTAGGCTTCCGAGTGTATTGTTTTTTGCTTTAAATTTATCTTTCAATTATTTAGTATATTTAATTGTTATTGTTAGAGATATTACTTTATAGATATAATGGCTAAAGCCGCTTTGGGAAGCGATTCAATACGAAGTGTGTTACTTTTAGACAGTAACAGTGACAGCGAAACCGATCTAGGCCGAGGCATTGACATATCTTTCGTTGATGAACTGAATGAAATTGTAAATGACTTGGTTTTAGGGAGTTTTATAAATTACATTTTCTTTAAGCTTTAAAATGATGTATAACATGTAATATTTATTTTCATTCCAATGTAAAATATATACAGTGAAGTGCAGGAATGTAGAGTGTTGCTATTATATTTTGTTGACTTTTTTTAATACATTTGTCAAAGGAGCATAACGCCATCTATATGTAAGTAATCAACTCACATGTATATATTCCCTGAAAACTGGTTCATTCCCTTTACAAAAATGTTTAATTTTTTGTAAATATGGTATTTATTATGTAAGGAATTTTTTATATTTTACCTTAAAAACCTCCAGGCAGATAGAGACGGGCACCTACTAAGCGGCTAGGCTTTAAAGTGTAAATATATTTCAGTTGTGCAATAAGAACACAGATGACATTGTATTTACTGTTATTGTAATAATAACAGAAATACTATCTTTTGTGTTAGGTCTGTTATTCCACACAAAAAACATATTAAAACATGTTTCTTATATGCTTTTAAAACAAGTAGTAATTACTGAATACAATTTCTGTTTTAATTACAGAACTCCAACATTCTGAATGCTGTATTATCTCTTGTTAGGGAGATGGACTATCCGGATTTGGAATTGGCAGTTACTGCTATACGCTCTAGGATGGACGAATTGCGTTAATTTATTGGTATTTTTTTGTGAGCTGCAATATACAGGGTCAAATTAAACTCCTATCATTTCTGATAAATGTTACACTAATTATAACAAATTTTATTTTTTAATTCTATAATAATAATATTGTCTATTATGATTGACCGAGTATTCACTTCAGAGCTTATTCCAACTCTGAGTGAATGCATTTGTCGTTTATAAAAACATTTCACTATTCAAGCTTATTTTGGTGGATTAATTTTGAATTTCAATATCTGTAAGCCTAAGTTATAAAACAATATAAAATGTAATACATCGTATTCTTAGGGTTAAACCCTCTTTATACCAATTTTACTGGAATCCTTAGGGCAGTTTCCGAGAAAAAACTTCAATACAGATAGATATACAATTATTAGTTTGAGAATATTAGATATTACACAACCAGTTTGACTGTAATGTGCACAATTAAAATGTACTGGAAATTTAATATTTCAGAATAAATTCTTAACTATAATTGTTGATCACAAAGATTTTAATTATAGAAGTATATTTTTTTAACAAAGCTCAGAGCTGATTACTAATTGACAGATTTAACATTACCAAGAACAAAACTTATAGTGTTATAAACAAAATAAAACTGTTTTTTTCTTAGTTATCAATGAAACTAAGTCTATGGATCGGTCAGATTTCATGTAAAATTTAGTTAAATTACACGAATTATTGAAAGAACAATAAAATGAATGTATAATTGCTTATCTACTCAGACCTATTACATTTATAATTTACATGATATACTGTTTGATTGTTTTCATGTTTTTAATTTGTAAGATTTTTTTCTTAGTTCCAAATTTGAAATATTATTGAAAACCTATTGAATTAATATTTGCATAACTATAACCTTAGTCTATAACATCCTCTTACAGTTTTATATAATTAATTTTTCTCTATATAATTAAGTTGTTCTCTTAAATCTTGCAAAACTTTATACTAATTAAATCGGAATTTTGTGCACCAGGGATTCTTTTAACAAAACTAAGAAAAGGTTTTTAATTTGCCTTGTATAATTGATACCAATATTACTTAATGTCATGTGTAAAATTAAATGTCTTGTTTCAGAATCATAAATCCATTACAATCAAAATATTAGTGTCTAAGAATGACTGGCTTTACCAGTGATTGTCATTAATACTAATAAACATATTAGTACTTAATTAGGAAACTAGTCCAGAAGAACTAGTTGTGATGTCATGTTGTTTTTATGGTAAAAACTGATGCTTAAGCAAAATTGCAGTATTTATCCAAGTATGTGAAGGGTCAGTGCAAACACTGAAGCAAACCTGTACTTAGTTTCAACTAAAAATATTGATCAACGACTTACCATAAACTAAACATACTATGAGGATAAATCCATTTTAGATAGTGTTATACTAACTATAATTGTGAAAACTGATAAAAAACTTAAATGCTTAAGGTTTATTTTGTCAAAACCTCACTAATTGTCAAACTTATTACAGTATAAAATGAGAAATGTTAAATTAATTGTTTATTGAAATGGTAAAAATTTAACATAAATCTACTAATGCGCTCAACATTATTTTTCACTGTCACTACAAAAATGTAAACCATGGTTAAAAGTTTCAGTAACAGAATTTTTAATATAAATTCTTTCTAGTATGTTTACCTTTTTTTATATTATCTTTAATAAAGAATTTTCATGTAAACACAGTTATAAATATTACATAAAATTATCTATAGCTAAATTAAGAAGCTGTTGAAGTAATGTTGCCCCTAAAGAATTCATAGAGAGCTTCTGTTATGGTCTTCAACTTTCATGTCTAAAATAAAAATTTGGTTACTTTTTCATAGTTTTGACATTTATTTAAAAATTTAATTTAAAATTTCTACCACCTCGGTATTATTTGTTAAACCACAACATAAATTTGTCAAGGAAAGATTTCAATCAGGAGAAGAAAAGAGATTTTATGAGATTTTTATAGGGGCACAGGCTGTCTTTATATACTTGCCAGATATCTACCATATTCTTCTTCCTTGCACTATTAAAGAGCCTTCTAGTCTCTTTCCATCTTGCTTCTAACTCGCAGTTCCACTTAAGCTTACCGCGTCCAGTGTTTATCTGCATGAGAGGGCAATTTTCAATGCACTGTAGAATCTTCCAACTGTAGAGCTTGACCAACTGAGTGGCTTCCCTTTTTGGTGGTGGTTCGAGCACCGTCACTTTCACCCTTTTGATCAGTTTATCAGGCCTTGCCTAAGTCCCGCCCTCGAGCTTAACTTACGGTGCCACTCTCTCAGCCATTTTCCCGATTCCTCCTCAGCACAAATAAATGCTGCGTCTCCATCCCTCAAGTACATGTCCCTGAACAAGTAGTGAAAAAACCTCCACTAGGAATTTCCAAAATTCTGTCAATGACAGTGCCCTTAAGGTGGTCAAACGCCGGCATCTCCATTCTGACTCCTACACTATCCCTAAAGGTCATTAGTACCCTTGGTAGGTTGGTGAAGATTGACGAGAAAGACGGCACTCCCAACTCAACAGGCCTAGATCCTTGTCTATTCCTCTTGGCCTCTGACTCTGGAGTAGGATCAGAACTACTCCTTTCCTTTCTTTTCCTCTCTTTCTCCTGTCGTATTAAGGTCCTACCGGATCCACTGGCTTACGGGACGACGGTGGGTTCTAGCCTCAGCCTCCGCCAAACCCTTCCCTGGATGGGGGTGTATGTACCCATCCAGACCACCAACCTGGATGGGGGGTGCTTCTTGGTTGCCGCCTGCAATCGGAATGGCTGGGCGAGAGCCGGCCAGATAACCCTTCAAGTGCTAGGACTGGCCCCTTTTTTTGAACTGCCTTCATGCACTCAGACATTTGCCTGGACATCCCGTTTATAGGAGCCACATACATACAGCTCCACTCTACCTGTCCCTCACGCGAGAATTAAGCCTCTCCACCACGTCAAGGTCATGCAGCCAATAGGAGGGGATGAGTAAGAGTTACATAGAGAAAAATGTGAATACAACATAGGGTTAATAACAGTAATGCATTGGTCTGGTGCAGAATTTATGAGTTCCTACAAAAGCTTTTTTCCAACACCTTTTCATTCAGATTGGTCATAATGTTGTTGTAGTACTTTTTGTTTACCATATCTCGCATGAATCGCCCACTTATTAAAGGTGCCATCCTTGAATATAAAATTCAACTTCACATGTTCAAACTTTTTTCATCGCTAGAGTAGAGGACCTGTACTACATGAGTATTTGTCACATATAATAACTTATACTGGTTATTCAGGGTCTGTTGCGTAAATAATTTCATAGTTCCAGAGTGCAAGTATTTTTCTTAAATTCCCTTTTTTGCTTATGTGTGGATTTTTTTTAAACCATTTTTAGACATCCTGTGTCACTTTAAAATCTTTGTGTAAAATTTTTCTTACGGTTTCCTAACCTTCGTCATATTTGTCATCTTCTAAATACTCGCATTGCTCTTTCCACAGAGTTTCGTTAATTGTAAAATGTATTGCTCAATCTTTAAGGTTTGTCATGATCAGGACACTAGCACAAGCATGTTTTACTCATACAAGAATTGAACACAAACTAAACTAAAAAAGAGCTTGAGTAATGTGTCTAATGTAGGAGAGACATCTTTAATAATAAAAAAGACAGTTATATTAATTGTGTATGAAAAGTGAATATAAATGTTCACTCACCTTCAATGTTTTAGTACCTGGTAGCTGTTAGCTGTAGGCAGATATGGACTGTATAAAATAAGAGTGGCAAGGTAATGGATGAATATACATTTTCACTCACCTTCAATGTTTTAATATCTGGTAGCTGTTAGCTGTAGGCAGATATGGACTGTATAAAATAAGAGTGGCAAGGTAATGGATGAATATACATTTTCACTCACCTTCAATGTTTTAATAACTGGTAGCTGTTAGCTGTAGGCAGATATGGACTGTATAAAATAAGAGTATACATTTTCACTCACCTTCAATGTTTTAATATCTGGTAGCTGTTAGCTGTAGGCAGATATGGACTGTATAAAATAAGAGTGGCAAGGTAATGGATGAATATACATTTTCACTCACCTTCAATGTTTTAATATCTGGTAGCTGTTAGCTGTAGGCAGATATGGACTGTATAAAATAAGAGTGGCAAGGTAATAGATGAATATACATTTTCACTCACCTTCAATGTTTTAATATCTGGTAGCTGTTAGCTGTAGGCAGATATGGACTGTATAAAATAAGAGTGGCAAGGTAATGGATGAATATACATTTTCACTCACCTTCAATGTTTTAATATCTGGTAGCTGTTAGCTGTAGGCAGATATGGACTGTATAAAATAAGAGTGGCAAGGTAATAGATGAATATACATTTTCACTCACCTTCAATGTTTTAATATCTGGTAGCTGTTAGCTGTAGGCAGATATGGACTGTATAAAATAAGAGTGGCAAGGTAATGGATGAATATACATTTTCACTCACCTTCAATGTTTTAATATCTGGTAGCTGTTAGCTGTAGGCAGATATGGACTGTATAAAATAAGAGTGGCAAGGTAATGGATGAATATACATTTTCACTCACCTTCAATGTTTTAATATCTGGTAGCTGTTAGCTGTAGGCAGATATGGACTGTATAAAATAAGAGTGGCAAAGTAATGGATGAACATACATTTTTAACAAAACTCAAGTATAAAGTTCAAGAAGCAATTAACTTCAGAATTCCAAAACATTAATAGGAATAAAATACACGTGTTCAGAATTGTATAAATCAAAATTCAGGCAGTAGCTGGAATAAGGGCTTATGATTACAGTACAGTCTCACTAATCCGGACTTGATGGGACCGGACCCTGTCCGGATCAACGAAAGTCCGGATTGGACAGAAAAAGCCAAACAAATGCATACAATATGTGTTTTAGGTGGGGAAACATATTGAAATTGTAGTTTTAGTGAAATTGAAGCCTAAATATAGCTTAGAGTATAGTATTTCATAGCTTATTTAGCAAAAAAATCCTGTAATTGTAACAGAAAATGTATGAAATGAATAAATATCAAAGCATCTTCTCGTTGAATAAATGTATTCACATAAAGTTATTTACACTATACTGTATAAACGCACAAAAAACTCAAACAAAAATGAAACTGAAATAAAAATAAACTTTAAAAAACTTAGTGAAAAAAGTCTGTAATGTTCTTTTGTTTTAACGTAGAATGACGTCGTTTCACAGTACGATCTCTTAGGCGTTTCAAGGTCAGTAGCTCTGCAGTTGACGTATCACTTTGTTTCTCAGAGTTGGTCATCAATCATTCCAGCATTGCAGCCACCTCATCATCAGTTGGGGGCTCACCGGTTCGTCTGTGTAGTCTTCCTCTTCCGAGCTGTCATTTTCTGCGTTTGCAGTGCACACCGCGACGATTTCGTCCTTGTTGAGCACTTGATGACCAATGTCATTATCACTGATAATCCACTCGGAGATATCAGTGACTTTCAACTCGGCACAACCCTCCAATTGTTGAAAAATCTGAACAAATTCAGCGTCGTCATAGTAGGTTGACTTCCTTTCGTCGGGTTTTTTCACTTTCCTGTGGCATTTCAGGCCACAATTTTTTCTAGCTCTTTTGGAGTGTAGACGGTTAAATTTCCTCCCACGATTCTGCAGCCATATAAATGACATCCTATATAGTCACTTTTTTAAGAATTTCAATAAATTGTGTAGCTGGATCTGCTTCTTGTTGTTCCAAAAGCGATAAAATTAACTTTTTCCCATATCGCCGTTTTATCGCCTCTATCACGCCCTGGCCCATCGGCTGAATGAGAGCCGTAACGTTAAGAGGAAGAAATTTAACAAAAATGTCACCATGGCGCAATTCTTCTTTATGTGGGTGGCATGAGGCATTATCAATTAGTAAAACCGCTTTTCGAGGGAGTTTTTTTTCTTTTAAAAACTTTTCTGTTTTGGAATAAAGTTTTCAAAAAACCAATCCTTAAAAAATTGACTGTTAATCCACACTGATTTTTGGAACTTGTATTGGCCGGTAGAACACTTAAATTTACATTTTTAAAAACCCTAGGCTTTGCGGATTTCCCTATCACCAAAATTGGAAATTTTAGATCGCCAGAAGCATTACTGCAGGGCAGCAAAGTCATGCGTTCTTTCTTAACTTTATGGCCTTTTGATACTGAATCTAATTTGGAAGCTAAAGTTTTTTTTGGGAACATTTTATAATTTAATCCGGTTTCGTCAGCGTTGAACACCTGACAAGGTTGTAAGTTTTCATCTCTGAGAAACTTGCCATATTTGACTTTGAATTTTTCACTGGCATCACTGTCACTTGACAAAATTTCACCACTTATTCCAAGTTGACGGATGCCGTGTCGTCCCTTCCACCGTGACAGCGTTAGCTGTGAGGGTTGCCACACTGGCAGTAAAATTAGGGTCTCCTTTTAACTTTTCATCCAGTTTCAGCACGATCGTTTTCAAATTTACACCCTATAAATGGAACACCCTGTTCCCGTTGTTGGCAAAATCAAACATACAAAGCATCATCTAGGGTTTCATTTTTTGGTTTTTTTAAAGTGCTTCTGCCGCCTAAACTGTCTTTACTAACCATTTTTGCACAAAAATCTTCAATTTCCTGTCGCTTTTTTTCCCAATCGGAAACAGTTTGTTTTCCCACGCCTAACTCTTTTGCAATTTTAGTAACCGATTCACCTCCATCAATATGAAACAAGGCTTGGAGTTTTTGTTCCATTGTCACTGACTTACGTTTAGTCGCCATTTTCACTGAGCACTGAACGAGACGTATATAAAAAACACAGATCAATATCGCACTAGAATTAAATGACAACTGAGCAGATATCTTGCGAAAAGCAGTAAAGGTGGCATCCGTCCGACAACACAACTGACCTGACGCCAGACGGATAGACTGTCTATCAGTTTAATCAGCGGTCCTTTATCTTTCGTTTAATATTGCAGTATTTGTTACATAATTAAATAGTTGACCTGCAATGTCAAATGTTTAATTAAAAATAAGAATTATGTGTTCATTAAATAATTTAAACCACAAATGTTAATTTAAACAAATCAAACTTTACTTCATCAAAAAGAAATATATGTATATATATTACAAACAAAATCACATTAGAAATACTACGCTACTTTCAGATTTTACAACGTTTACAGATTTAATATTTATCAGAACTTTACATGTTACAAAAAATCTATGACAGAGCTCCTGACATCCTTTCGAGATTGCTTTGCATATTCAACATACATTTAAATTTGTCCTTTCGACTTAAAAAAAGTTTACTACGTCATACAAAAGAATTTACATTTTCCCTATTATGAAACAGAAAACTAGCATTATCATGCCATTGAACGGTTAAAGTTTTAAAAGTTAAATTTTTCCATTTTAATCACTGAACTTCTTAATTTTAGGACTCAGCTGTGTTGTAATAAAACTGGTGCAGCAAAACATGGTTCCTGAACTTAGGTTTCATCAGTCTACATCTTGAATCGGCCTTCTCGTCATTTGTTCTCTCGCCTGGTGTTGTGCCTTAAACATAGAATTTCTTCTAACAAAAAAAAATAAACTTAAAGTAACTTTTACATTTTTACAATTTAAAATAAAATCATCCCTTTTGTTCCTCGGTTTTCGAGACGTGCGTCCCTGGCTACATTTTGGTATCGAGAGGGTTAATCAAGGCCAGTACGCGAGCATCTTAATTTCCGCGCACTCGTTCTGCGCATTTGCAGTTCCAAAGTTTCAACCTAGATGTCAGGCTCGCCCATAGATTTAAATTTACAATCTACAACAATTTGTTAAAAATTTTGTGAAATTTTGAAATTGTTTTCATGTTTGTTTTCTGAATCTGTTTTAATATGTAACATCACCTAAAATGATTTTACATGGCCTTATCCCAGCTACAACCTTAATTTCAATGATCTGTTTGGCATAAATAAGTTAAGGGTGAAAGGATCAAAGTATGTTTTTAAGCCCTGTACATGGTTACAATTTATGTGTTAAGAAATAAGTGTAATTGTCTTGTATTTCATGTTTCTTATCTGTGAAAATAAATAAAATCTTCAATGTATTGTATCTATGTAAAGTCAAATGTCATCTTTAAACTTTTGTATCTGTTAGTTGTTAGTGTATGACCAAATTTCTATGTGTAAGCTCACATATATGTGGACAGTATCTTAACTATTTAGATTATTGTTCAGTAACGTTATTTTTGTTGCATATTATTTAGCCAGTTTAAAGCATCCCTCTTAATATAGTATAACACAGAAAGAGTATAATTATTGCAGTATATAAAAAAATTTCATGATTACTAAGCTCCTTATTTCATTAATTTTTGTTAAACGCCATCAGAGTTCAATTAGGTTGGCAATATATTTTATTACGTAGAAGGAAGCTGATAAAGTCTGATTTTGTTTGTCATTCCATTTTTAAGACTCAACAATGTTTATAATTATTCTAATTAAAACTTAAAAGACTGAGCTAAGATTAGTTTTTTCATTTTATTCACATATTGAAGACAATAATGTCATAAAAAGTATACAACAATGCTTTTGTGATTTTTTGCTAACATGTTGAAATGATTTAATCTCACCAATTCAGTTTTTTTAAGGTCAACATTCATCCATATTTTTTTAAAATTGAGAACATTAACCTTTTGCACTCCATAGAACTGACCCCAACATATCAAAAAATTCTGTTCCTCTCCAACAGAATCCGACATATTGCAACACAATAATTTAGTACTTTAGAACGTTTTATGTAATGATAATATGTACAGTGTTCATTAGCAGTGTAATAAGGAAGCAAAGTTTAATTTCTAGTGTTGATTGGCAGTATTTATCATTATATTTTCAGTAAATAAACAACTTGTCCCAGACAGTTGTTTACGATGTACTGCACAGTAAGCAGCAGACAGCTGGGCTACTTGATCAATCGCTGTTGACGTAAACATAAATTCATTCATGTTCTCTTTAGTGTTTTGCTTTTATGGATTTTGGAGGTACGAGCAATAAACAGTTGTGTACTGTAATCATTTAGACAGAACTGAGACAACTTGCCTCCAATAAACCAACTCAACTACCGGAATCAACTAATTGAAACCACTGATGTTTGAAACGTTTGTAGAAAACGTGGTAGATCTCCAGTTGAATGTGAAATTCCAATAAGAATGTACAGATTATACAATTATATTTGACCCCATGACGGAAAAAAACCAAAGACTGTGCAGTTTGCTCTAACAGAGGTAGAAAAGAGACAATTTTATTCCTTCGCGACTTGCCTAAATAACCCGGAATTACATCCAAATATTTGATTTTACAAGTTTCACACTGCAAACAAAAAATTCAAATTCAAAGACTGCAAACAATAAATTCAAGTGTTTTCCAAGTGGCCAAATAAAGTAGTATGTTAAATAAACTCTGCCTAAACAAATGAAACCATTTTGTATTGGCCTAAATAACACTTTTCAATAATTAACATCTAGGTGTACATATTTTTGTGCTTCTTTTATAAATTAACATTGAGCTTGAAAATATGGGGTTTAATGCATTTTTGTTTTTTTTTAATAATTACATCAAAGCAAACTATTATGTCACATTCAAACCAAATTGCAGCTATTATAGTAAATACACCATCCTCGGCATTTTTACAAATATGCATAGTTTTACATTTTATTAAATAAATGTTACAAAAAGATTTTTGTACTACTACTTATGCATATATATTTTTATTCAGTATCACTTTGGGCTTCAAATGAAGCCATCATTCATCATGAGGAGAATTATATTTCATCAACAAAGCTAAAAATAATTTTGCTTTCTATAATAAAAAAAAACACATTTAGTTTTCAACATATAAACCTTATATTACTGTTCTCATTTTATTCTGAACGCAGTGCTATAAGATAATATATATTTGTTTGAAGTCCTAATTTTTTAGTGAATAGTTAAATATTTAGGTCCAAAACACGTGCTAACTAATTGGATCTGGTGGAGTTGCCTGGGACCAAATATTTGGAGTCCAAAAGGTTAATATTGATAAAATATTCAACAACTGTAAAAATTATATATGCACTAAGAATTTTAAGTTGCTTGTGTAAAGGTATTTTTGTATTTGATATACTTTAAAAGACTGTTAAATTTTGACAATTACTGTACATGCCATTAGTATAAAGCTTTATACAGTGTACCATTTAAAAGAAGAGCAATGTTAAAAAGATGTCTTATTTTAAAAATAACAATATAAATTATATATTCATTTACTTGGTACATATGAAATGACCATCTTAAGCATCTGGGCAAGTTTAGACTTGTTTCAGTATGTTTATGAAAATGTACTTAAACAGCGAAGGATTAATTCCATTAACATATTTAGTTATATCTGTAGGTGTTCCAGGGTGTGGAAATTGTTTTAGAACACCCAGTCGTTTATTGTACTTGTGAAAAAGAAATTTAAAAATAGTAGGCCTGGTGACTTTTGTGACAAAACGTTTTTGGAACAATCCTAGCTTCAAAACCACTGCAGAAAATAACCATTGATACAGTTTTCTTCTGCCATGTTGGAAATATTTGTTATGCTCCAACAATTTCTTTTTAATTACAAAAATAATGAAGAAAACAAATTATTTTTGTTACATTGAACTTTTTAATTATGGTGCTCTAAAATAGTGGATTTCAATTTCCTTATGTGAAAATGCACACCAAACATAGGACTTTTCGATATGTTTAAACCAGTTAACAATCGACCCACTCCTACTGTTTTGCTCCTAACAACACATATTGGATATGTTATGACATCAATTTCAATAAACCTTTACATATTACGAGCACCATTATAATCTAAGCACATTTCTACCAAAACATTTATACTTCAAGTGTTAACACCGTTTTCACTCCACCATTGTAAACAATGTCGTTGTAAACTAAATAAGTATAATAAAAATTATCATGTAAGAATGTAGCATGAATATTTTGCCTTAGAGTTATAATATTCGAGATATCGACGTATTATAATTTAACACGACTTTCCATTACAACAATAAAGTGTGATTTAAATTTATAAAGTAAACAAAACAAGTATTAATACTTTATGGCAGTAGCTCTGTTACTGTTCTCATGAATCATTTAATCTGTTTCGGGCATAAATTGACAAGAAGAGCTGCGTGATTGAAACAAGATTTGAAGTAAATGTGATTTGACTAAACTTGTTAGACTGAAGATTTATTGAACAAAATTTGTGATTTTCACTTCCCTAACTTAGTTATTAATTAGATATTTTTAAGATGGTATTTTTATAGATTAGAATAGTTGGAGTTTATTCATAGTCCAACTTGAAAATACGCTGCGGAAGTGTGTTTTATTTATACCCATTTTATTTATTCATATGGGGCATGGAATAACCTAACTTAAGTAGTAAACTCATTACAAGAGTTTTAAATTATACATTTACAACTTTTTTATAATGTCATATATTCTGATTTATCAGAAATTACCTTTCAATGAAATAAAAAAAAATTATGTAATGTTTCCTTTAAACTGTATACAGAAAATATTTTAAAAAATGTAACATAAGCATCACGATTGTAGATTAATAGATTTAATTATTATTACATTAGATTATAGTTTTATAAATTGTTAGTTACACAAAATGTTCAGAGTAAGATTCTTGTTCATAACTAATAGTATTATATTAAGTAACTTTTATACACTGGCCATATCTTCTTGCCATCACTTTTACTTAATTGTTACATTATGGCTTTGAAGACCTGAGTAGAGATTTACCTTTGTTATCTAGGTTTTACTGTTTTTATTTTATCAAAATTGTTGCATTGTAGTATTTTTATAAATATAGTTTATGAATTGTTGGAGTTCTTTAATGAATCAATTATAAACTGGAAATTTTCTTGTCGGTACAGAAAGTTTGAATGGATAAGTAGGTAGAAATATTTTGAACAGGGTATATATATTGTTGCTACCACTTGCCTTTACAATGTGTTGTAAAAGAAGATTTAGAAGTCTTCAACCAAAATTCAAATGGCAATAATTTGAAATTGCAATTAACAATTTTTGGTTGCACAAAAAAAGAGATCAAACCCAGAGGAATTGCCTGTGAAGTAGGAAAGTTTGTTTCAAGTATTTAAAAAAAATATTTTTATATATGCAATTTTATAAAATATCTGATTTATATTTGATTCACCTTTTGTAATGATTCTATATTATTAGGTTTAAGTTTGATAATGTAGTTGATTGTTAGTTACTTTTTTAGATAGTCAGACGTTTGTTTTTGAATTGCTTAAAACTTTGTTTTATAAACTTCCACATGTATGTAACTGAATAGTAATTTTGTGTGTGCATTTATATTCATGTTGTGGCCAACAACTTTTACCATATCCCATAAGTGTTTTATATGTTTAAAAACTATAAATGTCTATCTTTATCAATGATATTTAAATGTACTGTGTTGTGCACGCCACTATGTTTATTGGTGCATTTAGCATCTGTGCTTAAATTCACAGATTTAAATTCATTACTTATTTTTTTAATTTTCCATAAAATCTAAGTAACTTTGATAGTATATTTAATAATTTGTTTTAATATTTGGTTTAACTATATAAACTATATTTAAATGTTGAATTTTAAATAGTATATGTAGAAAGGTCACTTGAATTTAGAGAGCAAATACACTTGGGAAATGAGCTTTTTATTTATTTGTTCAACTTTTTCCACTCATTTTTTTTTTTTGAGTTCTCAGTAAGCTGTGTCAAGACTTTCAGCAAAATTTGACAAAGATTGCATCAATACTGATTTTCCCTTTCACATGTGTTATTAAAAAATAAATTCCAATCAAGGAAAAATGGTTTTAAGTGTTGTAATTATGGTCATAATTTATGGTTAAAGATTTGAAACTCCCCACTTTCATGTTTAGATTTTTTTAATAACTTGTATTAAAAAAAAGGTTACATAGATGCTGTCTTTGTAGAAGTATTATTGAGTTCTGACTATACCCCTTAGTTGCTGTTTTTTAATTATATTTGATCTTTGAAACTTAGGACAAGTTAAATAGGCTATTATTTTAACAAGAGGATTTTTAGATATGGTCATCATTATGATGTGTATATAATAAAATGTTTGAAAATTATATTAAAAAAATAAATATATTCTAACAAAAAAAGTTATGTGTTTATAAATTTCTACACTTATATTGTGTCTAGGTTCAATATTTGATATTATCTGGACAATAAATGCTACACAGAGTATTTAGTCACCATCGTTTTGTGTGCAAAGTCTATGGTTTGTGCTTACAGATTGTTGCATGATTTTGATACAATTAAATCAGGCATTTCTTACAAATTTGTTTTCCCATCGGAACCTAAAGAATTAGACTTTTTTTTAAAATATTTTTTATAGAGATTTGGCCAACAAAATTGTTATAGAAACTAAAGAATATTACGGTTTTTGTGTGAAAATACTACCTTGTCTGACCATTGAAACCGAAATGTGGACTGTTACTAATGTTAACAAAATGTATACTTTCGTAAATATTGAATATTTTCATAACAAATATAAAAAATAGTGCAATAATTTAAAGTTAGAAAAAAGATAAAATTTAAAAATCTTTTAAAAATATGTTGCTCCCAGGGGATTTATCAGGGCATACATATGTTGATAATCAAAGGTTTAATGTAAATCATTATACTTACAATGATACCTGTGGTTTGATTTTACATGTCACTCGAAAATACAACATATATGTTCTAAACAATATAAGAACAAAATACATAATTAGGATAGGTTTATTTATTTTTAAAAAAATAATGAAGATACTTTTAACAAAACTCAAAACCAGTAATTTCTTTATAATTTATGTAATTACCTAATTAAGACATTTTTAATCTTGAGTATTTTTAAAATCATCTTAACTTTAGAAATGATTAAAGGTATTAGTGAGTCATATTATACAAGCAGAATTAAGTTTATCATGTAAGCTAGGTCATGGCATCTAAGAGCGATCTCATTGAATGTGGCTACTAAATACTTTATGTAGAAAACTTTATTTTTCTTATAACCAGATGGATTTTTTTAAAATATTAATCTTAAATAAATTCAATATAGTAATGTGATATAACTGTAGAGTTTTAACAGTGACAGTATGTTTCCAAGATGATAATTGATGTAAGTGTTGACCTCCATTTATGTTTTCCAACAATTAAAATCACTGCCTTCTTAACCCTTAGCACTCGGATTTCCTTAACATCCTCTGCTTCCCCACTTGCAATTATTGAGACAAATTCCTCACCTGCAAGTTGCATTATTGTTTATGGGAAACTTTGTTTTCTCTTAGATGATTTTAGTAAACTAAGCTATTTTTATTTACTATTACAGTATGTATATGATTTTATTATCATATTTGTAGTTTTGCAGAGTATGATATCTTTCAAAACAGTCTCCCGGATGAAGTCCTGGTTTTCTGCTGCATGTTTTGCAGTAAAAAACGGTTTCCCTTCTGCCTCCTTTTATCTTCCTGTTACTGCAAACCGCACAATCCTTAGAGTTACTTTTATCTTTGAAATAAATTAAATGTAATTTCCCATTCAGTCTCTCTTCCTTGTCAGTAATTGATGGCCGACCCCTCTTACTACACTGGTTATTCCTGATATCACCAACGAGTTACCTCACCAAGTTTTGGCGAAAACATTTATGTTAAACAGGATTTTCTCTCCTTTTGCTTTTTTTGTTATTGTAGATAATAAAACCGTTTACTACAGCCACATCTAATAGCCAGAAAAACATTTTCCTCCGCTATTTATTTGTTCGTCTCGTAAAACTGCACGGTTCATTATATTGAACAGCTAAATCTACACCACCCATAAATACCTGGTTATATTTACAAATACCTGTTGGTTTAGTTATTTTGTTTATGAAACTAAACTACATTCTAATAAATCAGGATCAAGTAAAAGATCAGGAATTTCTAATCACTAATTGCACATGAAGCCACGGCAAACTACGAGTAAACAAATAACCTGCAAACTGTAACCTACTTGCAGCTTACAACGTAGCGGCAAACTAGATTTTGTGATGACTCACATATTCGTAAACACTTCCAACTTGATTCAAATTATTATCAATAGAGTGTAGCACCAAACGGTAAAAGATTGAATGACGTGGGCTTCGCCGCAGACGAGTTATAGGCATTTAAAAAACGTGGCGAGTGACCCCTCAACAAACGAGTAAAGTGCAATACACGCTAAGCGGGGCTCCCCCGAGAGTCCAGTGCTAAGGGTTAAAACAAACATATAAATTATTAAACACAAAAATATATTTTTTAAACATTTACAGTGTCTACTTAACGTAAACACACACTATAATATATATATATATATATATATATATATATATATATATATATATATATATATATATATATATATTGCATAAGTATAGCAAATTATAAATTATCTTAAAAATAACTGAATTTCTTCGGAATGTTACAAATGTTCACTTTACACGTATGTTTACAAATATGCACTATTATCAATATGACGTTTAACTTGATTAAAACTGTTATTGTCTAAATCAAATGCCTCAGAAACGTCTTGAGTACATTTTGGAAAACCATTGTTTCCAATACAAAAAATCCTAGTTTTTTCATTTTTAACTACTCTTTCAATCTAACATTACTTTAGTAGCAAAAATACAAAATAAAGTCTCAACAATTTGTATTTTTCTGTAAAATATTATAATGATAACCGTAAGACATCAGTAAATTTTGATTTCTTAGTATTACGTTAAATTTTTGCACAGGTTAGTCACTGCCGTACTGTTACAAACCCTCTCTGAAAGTGAATAATTTTTACTCTTGAATTGTAGTCCATTACATGAGGTGAAACTTAATTAATAACTTTACATTAGTTTATCACTATGTTTCCTGTAGGGTTAAAATGGTTTATGACATTAGTAACTACTAAGTACATTTGTTAAAGACTTCTATCTATAAATCTACAAAAGAATTCAAATACTTTATAATAATTAGTAACTTGACAACTACTAAATAAATAAACATAAAAAATGAACAAATTAAACTTTAGATGTCAAAAATGAAAATAATTCACTGTTGTCACTCAAGGGAGTATAAACATTTGTCACAGTAAAAAAAATAAAATGTACATGCAATCACTCCGTAGCTAGCATACACCGGAAAGCCTTATTTTGTTTAATGAAATCCGATCGATTCACAAGCACTTTCCACACAGAAATTGCTTCCAACCAACAGCGCCTACACATTTTACATGGTACCATACTTTGGACCGTTAACATAAAATATAGTCATTTTTTTATTGTATTTTTGAATAATATTTTAGGTTGCAAAATCCACATGGAACATTGTCTGATGCATCTAGACAAGTACTGTCACTTTAGTGGGGCTATCTAAGTCTTCCGAAACTTTTTCTGTTTATTTTTCTTGGTTTTAAGTTTTATCTTTTTTTGATCAACTCTAAATGTTTTTAGTTTTAATTCTAATGTAGACGATTTTTCTAATAAGTAGACGATTTGATTATTTTTTTCTTGGTGCCTGTACTTTTATAGATTTTATTGGTGCCTCTGGGACCTTTGAGAACTCCAAAGAACAACTTGGTGACTTTTGCTACGATGTACTTAGCGAATCATCGAATGTTGATAGGGTTCCCTGTTTGTTTTGTCGTAGTCAAGATGTTAGTTTCTTTCTTTGTAAATTTTTATTGAATTTCATTGATTCAGACTATAACCCAATGTCCTAACTTCCTCTGATTACAGTGGTTAAACTAATGGTATTACAAAATATTTAAATGGAAGGTATCTATCTTCAGATATTGCCTGTGGGTTGAAAGGGAAAATTCCTTTACAACAAAAGCCTTTAATTGCATATGATAAAATAGCATATCTCTTCCTTGTGGACTTTTTCCAAAATTTACTGTATTTATTTTTATTGAATTCAATAGTCAGTTCCATTGGTATTGTGTATGAATTTGTTGCTTCTTGGTGGTAAAGCATCTTCATAGGTTTAAAAACCTCCCTATTCAATGGTTGCAGAACGTTTTTTGTGCGGAGGTAGACAAAACGGTTTTATGTCATGGGTTTCACAAAATTCTAATTTCAGAGAGCATGGGGAAGTATGACCAAAAAGAATTAACAGGCATTTCCTTTGCAATCTATTGGTAAAAATTCAACTGTTGCACAAATATATCCTCGTTTTTATATGTCTGACATGATAACACGAGCACCAGGTGGTATATAGTGATCAGCAGCATTACAGGCTGCAACTAAAGTTATATTCTTGCCCCTTTTCCAAACTATTGACTGTAACAATGTCTATCTTTCGTTTTTCTGCAACTATTTTACTTGGTTGTTCATAAGAAACCCGGCTTCATCATTGCTAAATTTGCATTGTGTTTGTGTGTTGTGACCAAACCTTGAAGTAATCAATTACAATAAGTCGAACAATTCCTTTATGTCTCTTTATCAACACAAGGCTTAGAGAGTCCTTCAGGTTTCCTGAGATGTTGAGGTTTCTTTTCATAAATAAAGCAACTCCTGCAATTCCAGTGTTTTCCCAGGGGTGAGGTATTTGGTTTGCTGTTATATACTGCCTTTCGAATAGTTTCTGGAGTACATCCAAGTCCCTTATTTGAGAGTTATAAACTTCTATCAACCAAGTCAGATTCTTGATAAGAATTTAAAATTGTTGGATGACCTATCATTTCACAAATAGCATTTACAATTTCATTAGGGCTACCAAACTGTACCTTTCTCCTGAGAGTTTCGAAAGCGATCTATCAATCACACTATTAAATGCCACTAATTTATGGTTGGACTCATTTGGAATGAATCTATTACTGTTGTTTGATTTTCTATCTATGTCAAACTCAATTTTAGAGTTGTTTCTAAGGCGCATAATATCTAAAAAGGCTAACCTATTATTTGCTTCTACTTCATGAGTGAATTTAATCGAATGATGGTTACTATTAATAATAAAGTTGCTTGATGTAATCATCTTGAATTCACTGACTAAACTATAATAAAATAATACTTAACTAAGTGAATACGTAAGGGCTTACTTGCTGACGCGTTTCAAAACAATCGCTCCTTTTCACTCACATTTTTCCTCACGGAAAATTCTGTGGTTCAACAATGATTAGGCCTAAATGTTCTTTTAAAATTTTAAGAGTTTCTAATATAGGTATACTAGGAAACAACCACTTAACATCAAATGAGACAAAAATTTCGTTACTCCAGGTCTCATTTTTTAAAATTTATCTACAAGTTCTAACTTTTTTTTTATGGAAGATTGTCCGTATATTATTTTTAATTTGTTAAATTCTATTGGTATTTTTTTTTTAAGAAGGTAAGTTAGGGGAGTTGATCCCTGAAACAATAGGTAACATGAACAGATATCATTCTTTGTGAATTTTAGGCAGGCAATACAGTCTAGGTAATACTGGATTACTAACATTAAACTTAAAAAGATCATCTTTAGAAATAACTAATTTACAGCTCTTTAAACTTTTTTGGTAAGGTTAATAAACTTGTCTAATGGACTCTTTGGTAATTTTTCATATGGTCCTTTTAACATTTCGTATATTCTATTGTTATACTCATTTTTATCCAGTATTACCACTGTATTACCTTTGTCAGATTTAAGGTAGTAACAATCTTTTTTCTGGAGTACATCCAAGTCCCTTATTTGAGAGTTATAAACTTCTATCAACCAAGTCAGATTCTTGATAAGAATTTAAAATTGTTGAATGACCTATCATTTCACAAATAGCATTTACAATTTCATTAGGGCTACCAAACTGTACCTTTCTCCTGAGAGTTTCGAAAGGAACTTTAAAATATTCAGTAGCTCCTCTGAGGCTCAAAGCACAGTAGTTATACTTTGAATTGCCTTTTGTAGATTCCTTTTCTCTTATAATTTTGCACGATCTGAAACAAATATTTGTTTCAGATGATGACTTTTTAAAAATGTCCACCCAAAATATTGACCCAAATAGCCTTATATCACGAGTTTGACAAAGACAGCCCTATGTCCAAGCCATGTGCTAGGAATCCGTCAACATGACAGCTACAGCTTGCCTAGATGCCATTCTGACTATACCCAATGGTCAGACTAATCACACAGTTACTGAGGAGCTTATTATTTACAACTATATTATTATATTAGTAGAAATGTATTGTAGAAATTGATTACAATGACTTACCTTGCAAAAGTAAGAAATTTGACAAATAAAAAATTGATTTAAACTAAACTGAAAACTAATTAAAATTACTTCTTGAATACATCTCTCACTACTGAATGATTTACCAAGCCATCAGTGTACAAAATATGTGCGCAATGACCTCCTCTCTTATTTTGAGCCAAATAGCCCCAATGTACCCTGGACTTGAATTAGTTTTACAAACAACCTTCCAGTAAAAAATATTCAGAAAATTCGTGACTAAAACTTAGTGTGAGTGGAAAGAGATAAGGATTTCAGTTTTTTTTCAATTACAACGATGTTTTAATGAAGTTAAAGACAGTTTAAAATGATCTCACTGTGTGAAAGACCTTCTTTTTACTAATTTCTTCTTTTTTTAAAATTTAATGTCCAATTAAATTGTGTTTCTATCTGAATTTTAAAACTAATTTGAACCTAATTATTATAATCTGTGTATATGCACACAATGAATTAATAAAAATGTTAAAATCATTATTATGGTAACTTTTTTATTATTCACAGCCTTTATTTAGTCAACACTTATTATCAGCAGAAATATATGCTTGGAGTAGAGGTCTTACAGAAATTTTAAATTTTAGAGGTCTTTGCAGGCAGTGTCTAATTAGCATCAACATTTCTGACTGGCGTTTAATGGATCGACATATAGGCTACTGTTGTTTACACACGACATTCGGCATGTGTTATGTATAAAAGTGTAATAAAAATGGTGACTAGGAGTATCTGTCTTTCGTCTCCACCTCGTCAAAGAACACCAAGATAGATCCTTAAGTAGAGCATGACCAGTATAGAATATGTAACCACTACTCCCAGGAATCTAAACTCGTGACTAGCATCATTCACAAGGGGGGGGGGGCATGTGCCACTACCCGTGGTACCAGTCTGCAAGAGTCCTGTGACTTTGCTGTAAGACCTTGACTGGTGACCTGGAACAAGACGAACTCCATACAGATACTGCAGTCCGGCCGCTTTTCTAGAACTACTCGGGACTAATAAAAACCTTTTGAATGGAAAGGTTTCCGCACCTCAATGCCCCGTCTGATTAGTTTGGTCCGGGTAGTGCAATCTTTATCCACTTTCAGTTTGCCTAGGCAATTGTGCCAGCCGTATATAATCTTGTAACCCTAGAAACGGAGACGGTGATCCTGTTTGTGATACCAAGGCTGTCAGTATATGAACACTTTAATATAAATATTAGACATTTTCTTTTGAAGTAAGTGACTACCATACTAAAGGTATGACATTAAGGGGGGTAGGCACACGAACGCTAAGGTGACAAAAAAATACTTTGGTATCTAACCCATCAGAAAACTATAGTTTAAACAAAAACGGCAGTTGGGATTGTGTAAATAAACTAATCATTATTGTCGCCCAACTAAAGTTCAATGTAGTCGTGGTCATTATGGATAACATTATTAGAAACACTATATCCCTTATTGATGAAGGGAGATACGCATTCGATGCTAAAAGTATGCAAATTTCTTACTTGGGTAACGCAGTATACGACAAAAATTGTGTTCACTTGTGACCATTTACAAAGTTCGAACATGAGTCTCTATCAACACTTTACTTACCAAAAAATACTCTTGGCCAGATTAAGGTAAAAAAAAGAAACTTTGAGTTAAATCTATGAGCATGTGATAAGGATAATGATATAGCAGTGTAGCACAAGTGGAAATTTTAATTGAAAGTATCCAGAAACAGAACATCCTATTGTACTTAATCACCTGTATTAGACGCTAATGAAGTACGTTGTAAATACAAGAACAATAGTAAGTCGAAACTTTACTTTAAGTTTGAGGTAGTCTGTGTACCTTCCTCATAGCTCACAATATAGCCTAAAACCCCTACTGCTTCCATGGAAATTGCTCTTTTACAAGAGCAAATGAAAATGCAAATATGAGAAAATGAAAATGTTAATAGTACCGTTCATTTATTTTAATTAGAGCTTAGCTATTGAGAACAATTTACAACGGTAAAAATTAAAACAGTTCACTCTAAATCTCACTACACGCCAGTTTATTAAATCCTACATACTAGTTTTGTTGACAATGCCGCCATCATCAGTGCTTGGCTACTTGCTTAGTAGCCAAGCATCGATGAAGGCGACATCGTCATCTAAACTCATGTGTATGTTTTAACACATTGAGTGCGGAAGGTGTTCCATGTATGCCCCAATCCTCTCAATTCATTGGTTCAGTGTGCGGTTAGCCAGTGAATGAAAATTTTATGTTGTTTGCAGTTTATTGTGCCAGTCTTTTGTGAACATTTTGGTGCATTTCTTTTTTGTTCCACCATGTCTGTCAGAATAGAGACTGTGTTATTGTATTAGTGTTACTTGAAGTGTATACAGTAGTAATTTTATACAGAGCGCAGTAGCATAATTATAATAAATGAACAACAATAACCCTTGCTACAAATATTTAAATATACACTTGTTGTACATTTTGCTAACACTGTTAGCATCATCAGAAGGCTACAAATACTGGATACTAAAAACTAGAAACCTAATTAAAACTCGCAATGGGCATCACTCCTACTCCTTCGCCCAGCGACTGGTTTATCCAATATAAGCGCTGCTGAACAAGACCACGCCCATCACTGACCTATCGCTGACAGTTCTAGCTTAAAACTAATTTAAAATACAGTATGAATACTAAATAAAATAATAAAAATAAATTATAATGAAATAAAACTAAAGTTGAACAATAATAAATATTTTTAAAAAACAGTAATAAAATATCATCTAAATAAACTATAATTACAACTACAGAAAAAAGTTATATATTTGGTCGTAACAAAGAGAATAAACTAGAACCAGGAGTTGGGCCTTTATCGGCGTTCAACAACAAATCGCCCTTAGGTTTAGTAATGAATATACTCTCATAACTATTAGGCAACCTGTTGGAGGACACCATTTTGCCCACCTTAATACTATTAATATCTAGTTCATGGCCACAGTCAGGATATGTTCAGCCACACTGGACTTATCCGGCCTTTCATATTTAATATGGGCTAGATGTTCTTTAAACCTAGTTATAGTCTTTCTCCTTGTCTGACCATTGTACAGTCGAATCACTTTGTGAAAAATCGAGGTGATAGATGTGCACTGCCAAGAGGCGCCAGTGCGCATGCTTTTTAGGGCGACATCTCCGAGTGACACTTCAGTTGGTCATGAAAGCAGCAGGTGGTTGATCTACATTTACCTTTCCAAAAACATTTTCCGATGTTTTGTTTTGATTTGTGTTTTATGTTATCTTTTATGTTTTATAGTTCACGTGTTTTTAGTTTCTTTAAGAAATGGTGCAACCGGGTAGTACATTTAACCTACTAGGATCTGTGTAAGCTATTCTTATATTGAAATTTTTTAAAATTGTTTCTAAACCATTGGTAGTAATATTATCAAATGGGAACGTTATAAAATGTTTTTTTGGATTAACTTCTGGTTGGAAGGCTGAAATCTCTCCTTAATTTTCTAAACTTAACATTTTCTTCAATATTAGGATCAAACCCATTAAATTGAGCTACAGATTTGACATATTTTATTTCTTTAACCAGACTCTGAGGTGAAAGGGGAATTCTCAGCGATCTATCAATCACACTATTAAATGCCACTAATTTATGGTTGGAATGAATCTGTTACTGTTGTTTGATTTTCTATCTATGTCAAACTCAATTTTAGAGTTGTTTCTAAGGCGCATAATATCTAAAAAGGCTAACCTATTATTTGCTTCTACTTCATGAGTGAATTTAATCGAATGATGGTTACTATTAATAATAAAGTTGCTTGTTGTAATCATCTTGAATTCACTGACTAAACTATATTTAAATGATACTTAACTAAGTGAATACGTAAGGGCTTACTTGCTGACGCGTTTCTAAACAATCGCTCCTTTTCACTCACATTTTTCCTCACGGAAAATTCCATCACTTTCTGTGGTTCAACATTGATTAGGCCTAAATGTTCTTTTAAAATTTTAAGGTATACTAGGAAGCAACCACTTAACATCAAATGAGGCAAAAAATTCGCTACTTCCAAGTTTCACTTTTTTAAATTTATCTACAAGTTCTAACTTTTTTTTATGGAAGATTGTCTGTATATTATTTTTAATTTGTTAAATTCTATTGGTATTTTTTTTAAAAGAAGGTAAGTAGGGGAGTTGATCCCTGAAACAATAGGTATCATGAACAGATATCATTCTTTGTGAATTTTAGGCAGGCAATACAGTCTAGGTAATACTGGATTACTAACATTAAACTTAAAAAGATCATCTTTAGAAATAACTAATTTACAGCTCTTTAAACTTTTTTGGTAAGGTTAATAAACTTGTCTAATGGACTCTTTGGTAATTTTTCATATGGCCCTTTTAACATTTCGTATATTCTATTGTTATATTCATTTTTATCCAGTATTACCACTGTATTACCTTTGTCAGATTTAAGGTAGTAACAATCTTTTTCTTTTAAACTTTTAATAATTTTGGCTTTTGTGATAGTAGACTTAAATTTAACATTTTTTCTAAATTCTGTTGAATTTTTAATTTACACACGTTTCTAACATATTTTTTCTCTTCGATGCATTATATATATATATATATATATATATATATATGTGTGTGTGTGTGTGTGTGCGCGCGCGCGTGCTTGTATGTAAAAACATAGAACAGAAAAAGTTCTTTCTACGCTTGCGTTAGAAATCGGTAACAAATTCGTAGCAAATTAGACTTTTTAATAAATAATTATTCCAGTTTCGATAACACTTATGGCTAGAGAATATTATTAATTTCATAATAAGCTATTATTATAAAAATGGTTTATTAATTAATATAAGTAGTTATTCTTCCAACACGAACAATTCCGGATTCAACTGCGAATATTACGCTTGCAAAATTACGTATTGAAAATCGTATGTTCGAGACTAAGCTTCACTAGCGCTATCTGTTGTTAAAACGTTTAGACGTTTACGAAGGTATGCCGAGGAAACGCGTCACATTTTCAAATTAAAAATTAAAATTTTATTTTTTATTTACAATAAAATACGAATAAACTTAAGTAAAAGTCTAATTTAATAGAAAGTCCTAATTTAATAATATATTGTCGATTTTTAACCCAAAGTTTTTGAGGGTTGGGGGGGGGGCGATCGCCCCATCGCCCCCCCCCTTGGATACGCGCCTGCCCAATGCGAGCTAAGTCATCGATAATATCGATATTTTTATTACAATTATGGACTGAATATTTCAAACCCTCACTTAAAAAGTTACTTTCATCAGAATTAAAGGAATGATTTGATTCATTTTTAACTAGGAAATAGAAATCGTTGTTGGCTATGACAACCTTCTCTCCTTTGCTTTAACATTAGTAAGAGCCAAGAATGTTTATACAATTTATACATTTTTAATTTCATTTTAAAGTCTCTGATATAAACCTTATAACAGAAATCGTCCCATTCTTTAATTTTACAATCTTTTTATAATTCTAAATGAAGTTATACATTCTTCCTAAGTTTACTATAGCAATGTTTAATTCCTAGATTTAACAGTTTTTCTTTAACTAATTCAGTCATGGATGCCTACCGCCACTGGCGCCAGTAGAGCACAGGCGTTCATACACGCCCGCCGCACTCGACGTGTTGATTCACTAGTGTGTAGTGAGATTTAGAGTGAACTGTTTTAATTATTACCGTTGACAGTGGTGGATTTAAGCCCCACTGTGGCTCAAGCCCCTCCCAAAATATAGAAATGTGAAATTTTTTTAAACTATAAAATAACACTATAAATGTAAACTAAAATGTAATTTCCGATGTCTGCGTTCGTCCCCGATTTAAATCTACTTAATAATTAGCAGAATATGTTTACAAACCCATATTAATCCCTATAATACCATACTATATTCATTAATAAATACGCCCACCCACAATGTAATAAATATATGGTTTCCATGGTAAATGATAGTAAATAGTGCGTGTGTAATGCCACATAGCAGGCCTATAACTATTTCCCTCAGATATATTTTCCGGAGGGGGGAACCCATTTCCTCTTCTCACACCAGCCCTCCTTCATCGCCATAAAAGTACAAAACATTGTTAAAATAAACGTTATTATGACAGTCATCGTCCTATTTTTGAACTCGATTGTTGACATGAATAGAAACCGTCTTGCAAGCATTTATGCTCTCGTGGTCAGTCATCTCTGTATAATGATGGAAAGTGGGACATATCACCTTAGACTCCACATTAACTGCGCAGTCCAAATTTGTTTTGCACGCCTAATTTAAACCAGGCCTAGTTGAAGCAACAACATTTTCACAAATAGCGTTACTTTCTTCTTGTCAAAAAAACATTTGATATGAATTATGTATCACATTTTCATTATTTGAGACAAAACATCCGTGGAGTAAACGATATATCTTGATGTTATTTCGTCTGATTAGGAAAAATATATTTGTGATGCATTATTTACATTCCTGCATGCGTTGTTCGTTTTGCACTACGCATAGTTTATCAACCATGAATTTTAAAACATTACCATAAATAACTATATTAAAGGGAATTATAAGGACGTTTCCCAAGTCCTTAATTCATGCACTATTAAATATCTTTCCCCTTACGAGTACTTTGTAACTAATAGACACCTCTACATGTCCTAGATAGAAAGCAGGTATACCAAGCTTGAACCGACCCATTCGAAGGATCATGTGCCTACTAGTAGACGTAACGAGTAGACGCCTTTATATGTCCGAGATAGAGGGAATGTATACTTAGTTTGACCCGACCCATTCGGTGCCTTAATTTTCCACTACTGGCAGCACTAGGAGATCATGTGCCTACAAGTAGACGTAACGAGTAGACACCTCTATATGTCCTAGATAGATAGCAGGTATACTTAGCTTGACCCGACCATTCGATGCCTTAGTTTTCCCCTACTGCCAGCACCAGGGGATCGTGCCTACAAGTAGACGTAACTAGTAGACACTTCTATATGTCCTACATAGTGAGCAGGTATACTTAGCTTGACCCGACCCATGCGATGCCCTAATTTTCCACTACTAACAGCACTAGATCATGTGCCTACAAGTAGACGTAACGAGTAGACACCTCTATATGTCCCAGATAGAAAGCAGGTATACCTAGCTTCACCCGACACATGCATTGCCCTAATTTACCATTACTAACAGCAATAGATCATGTACCTACAAGTAGACGTAACGAGTAGACGCCTTTATATGACCCAGATAGAGGGAATGTATACTTAGCTTGACCCGACCCGTTCGATGCCTTAATTTTCCTCTACTGCCAGCACTAGATCATGTGCCTACAAGTAGACGTAACTAGTAGACACCTTTATATGTCCTACATAGAGAGCAGGTAGACTTAGCTTGACCCGACCATTCGATGCCTTAGTTTTCCACTACTGCCAGCACCAGGGGATCGTGCCTACCAGTAGACGTAACCAGTAGACACCTCTATATGTCCTACATAGAGAGCAGGTATACTTAGCTTGACCCGACCCATGCGATGCCCTAATTTTCCACTACTGCCAGCACCAGGAGATCATGTGCCTACAAGTAAACGTATCGAGTAGAAACCTCTATATGTCCCACATGGAAAGAATGTATACTTTGCTTGACCCGACCCATGCGATGCCATAATTTTCCGCTACTACCAGCACCAGCAGATCTTGTGCCTATAAGTATACGTAACGAGTAAGATGCCTTTCTATGTCCTAGATAGAAAGCAGGTATACTTAGCTTGACCCGAAAAATTCGATGCCTTAATTTTCAACTACTGCCTGCACCAGGAGATCATGTGCCTACAAGTAGACGTAACGAGTAGACACCTCTATATGTCCTAGACAGAAATCAGGTATACTTAGCTTGGCCCGAAAAATTCGATGCCTTAATTTTCAACTACTGCCAGCACCAGGAGATCATGTGCCTACAAGTAGACGTAACGAGTAGACACCTCTATATGTCCTAGACAGAAATCAGGTATACTTAGCTTGACCCGAAAAATTCGATGCCTTAATTTTCCACTGCTGCCAGCACCAAAAGATCATGTGCCTACAAGTAGACGTAACGAGTAGACACCTCTATATGTCCTAGATAGAAAGCAGGTATACTTAGCTTGACCCGTCCTTTTCGATGCCTTAATTTTCAACTGCTGCCAGCACCAAAGGATCATGTGCCTACAACTAGACGTAACAAGTAGACACCTCTATATGTCCCAGATAGAAAGCAGGTATACCTAGCTTGACCCGACCCATTCGATGCCCCCCGCAGGGGGGTGCGGACTAGCCGCACCTACGAGGGGCTTGGCGTCCCTCGCGGTACCCTAGCCTAACACTACACCACTCACAAAGCATACACACACACACATACACACACCAACACAATCTATACACATTTCAACACTTACATCTTCTCTTAGGGAATTTTGACTGGTCAGAACCGTTGCGCGTTGGGAGTGCTGAAAAGTCCAGAGCGTGAAAAATTCTGGTCTGGGACGCTGCTGTGAGCTTGCTCTGCCGAAGACGTATGCGCGGTTGCTGGTCCGCTAGTCACTTCGGTCCTTGGTCAGGGAGTATCCGCGGTGCACAGGTGTCGGAGCCTGTGCTCAGTATTACGAGATCTTGACTGATGCCCATCCAGTCGAGCTAAGGAGGAAACTATGGGCCCCAGAGTTCCGGGGGTTGGAAATGATCGAAAGTGATCCATGGGTGTACCCGTTCTCATAGTCTCGCCCGTAACGCCTGACACAATGGTTAGCTTAAAAACGACTTATGGAAAACCAACAAATGTCCAACCAGTTGAATGTAAAGAGGCGTCGTGAGGTTTCTCCGAAAATGCATACGGAAGTAAATACGATGAGGAAAGAAATGGATTTAGCGTCACCAAAGTTCTTAATTGTGTCTTGCACAAAAGCTGGAAAAGATCTTTCAAAAGTATCGCCTTTTGTAATCCAAATGGCTATATCTGGGTGCGCAGCAGGACCTGTCTCTTCCATAAGGAAGTTAAGGAACGGAACACTGCTGTTAGAAACAAGTAATTCAAAACAGTCACAGTTATTATTGAAAATGACCTCCTTCTTTGATCAGGTCAAAGTTTCGGTGGCCCCCCACAAAACCTTGAACTCATCAAAGGGAGTAATATCATGCAGAGATCTTTTGTATGTCCATGAGGACGAAATAAAATCTGAACTGGAATCGGAAGGCGTAATAGTTGTACGAATTATGAGGATGGAAAACGGTCAGAGAGTTCCAACAACATCATTAATCCTGACATTCGGAAAACCATCCATCCCGGAATACCTATATGCGGGCTATCAACGGCTTACTGTTAGGCCCTACGTTCCCAATCCACGCCGGTGCTTTAAATGCCAACGTTTTGGCCACGTCAGCTTTTCTTGCTCCAAGCCAGAGGTATGCGGATACTGTGCATCTGAAGGTCATACTGAGAAGGTTTGCACAAGTGCTCCGAAAAGCCCAAACTATGCTGGTGATCACCCTGCTCGCTCCTTTAACTGCCCAAAGTTCAAGGAGGAGAAAGCGATCCTCAGCATAATGGCAAAGGATAAAACATCTTTCTACGAAGCGAAAAAGAAGTTCAAGTCAACTCAACCTAGACTTGAAACGAAATCTTATGCCTCAGCTACCACCACTGAGAAGTCGTGTTCCAACTGCGTTGAGCTAAACAAGAAAATTGAAGTTCTCACTGAGCAAGTTAGTCAGTTATTAGCTTTGGTGACGAAAAATTCTGTTTCCAGCTCAAAGAATAATGTTGAATGTCCTTAATTTTCCACTGCTGCCAGCACCAGGAGATCATGTGCCTACAAGTAGTCGTAACGAGTAGACACCTCTACATGTCCTAGATAGAAAGCATGTATACTTAGCTTGACCCGACCCATGCGATGCCTTAATTTTCCACTGCTGCCAGCACCAGGAGATCATGTGCCTACAAGTAGTCGTAACGAGTAGACACCTCTACATGTCCTAGATAGAAAGCATGTATACTTAGCTTGACCCGACCCATTCGATGCCTTAATTTTCCACTGCTGCCAGCACCAGGAGATCATGTGCCTACAAATAGTCGTAACGAGTAGACACCTCTATATGTCCTAGATAGAAAGCAGGTATACTTAGCTTGACCCGACCCATTCGATGCCTTAATTGTCCACTACTGCCAGAACCAGGGGATCGTGTGCCTACAAGTAGACGTAACGAGTAGACACCTCTATATGTCCTAGATAGAAAGCTGGTATACTTAGTTTGACCCGTTCCATTCGATGCCTTAATTGTCCACTACTGCCAGCACCAGGGGATCGTGTGCCTGCAAGTAGACGTAACGAGTAGACACCTCTATATGTCCTAGATAGAAAGCTGGTATACTTAGCTTGACCCGTTCCATTCGATGCCTTAATTGTCCACTACTGCCAGCACCAGGGGATCGTGTGCCTACAAGTAGACGTAACGAGTAGACACCTCTATATGTCCTAGATAGAAAGCTGGTATACTTAGCTTGACCCGTTCCATTCGATGCCTTAATTGTCCACTACTGCCAGCACCAGGGGATCGTGTGCCTACAAGTAGTCGTAACTAGTAGACACCTCTACATGTCCTAGATAGAAAGCATGTATACTTAGCTTAACCCGACCCATTCGATGCCTTAATTTTCCACTGCTGCCAGCACCAGGAGATCATGTGCCTACAAATAGTCGTAACGAGTAGACACCTCTATATGTCCTAGATAGAAAGCATGTATACTTAGCTTGACCCGACCCATTCGATGCCTTAATTTTCCACTGCTGCCAGCACCAGGGGATCGTGTGCCTACAAGTAGACGTAACGAGTAGACACCTCTATATGTCCTAGATAGAAAGCAGGTATACATAGCTTGACCCGACCCATTCGATGCCTTAATTGTCCACTACTGCCAGCACCAGGGGATCGTGTGCCTACAAGTAGACGTAACGAGTAGACACCTCTATATGTCCTAGATAGAAAGCTGGTATACTTAGCTTGACCCGACCCATTCGATGCCTTAATTTTCCACTGCTGCCAGCACCAGGAGATCGTGTGCCTACAAATAGTCGTAACGAGTAGACACCTCTATATGTCCTAGATAGAAAGCAGGTATACTTAGCTTGACCCGACCCATGCGATGCCTTAATTTTCCACTGCTGCTAGCACCAAAGGATCGTGTGCCTACAAATAGTCGTAACGAGTAGACACCTCTATATGTCCTAGATAGAAAGCTGGTATACTTAGCTTGACCTGTTCCATTCGATGCCTTAATTGTCCACTACTGCCAGCACCAGGGGATCGTGTGCCTACAAGTAGACGTAACGAGTAGACACCTCTATATGTCCTAGATAGAAAGCTGGTAAACTTAGCTTGACCCGTTCCATTCGATGCCTTAATTGTCCACTACTGCCAGCACCAGGGGATCGTGTGCCTACAAGTAGTCGTAACGAGTAGACACCTCTATATGTCCTAGATAGAAAGCATGTATACTTAGCTTGACCCGACCCATGCGATGCCTTAATTTTCCACTGCTGCTAGCACCAAAGGATCATGTGCCTACAAATAGTCGTAACGAGTAGACACCTCTATATGTCCTAGATAGAAAGCTGGTATACTTAGCTTGACCTGTTCCATTCGATGCCTTAATTGTCCACTACTGCCAGCACCAGGGGATCGTGTGCCTACAAGTAGACGTAACGAGTAGACACCTCTATATGTCCTAGATAGAAAGCTGGTAAACTTAGCTTGACCCGTTCCATTCGATGCCTTAATTGAAACTACTGCCAGCACCAGGGGATCGTGTGCCTACAAGTAGACGTAACGAGTAGACACCTCTATATGTCCTAGATAGAAAGCTGGTATACTTAGCTTGACCCGTTCCATTCGATGCCTTAATTTTCCCCTGCTGCCAGCACCAGGAGATCATGTGCCTACAAATAGTCGTAACGAGTAGACACCTCTATATGTCCTAGATAGAAAGCAGGTATACTTAGCTTGACCCGACCCATTCGATGCCTTAATTGTCCACTACTGCCAGCACCAGGGGATCGTGTGCCTACAAGTAGACGTAACGAGTAGACACCTCTATATGTCCTAGATAGAAAGCTGGTATACTTAGCTTGACCCGTTCCATTCGATGCCTTAATTGTCCACTACTGCCAGCACCAGGGATCGTCTGCCTACAAGTAGACGTAACGAGTAGACACCTCTATATGTCCTACATAGAAAGCAGGTATACTTAGCTTGACCCGACCCATTCGATGCCTTAATTTTCCACTGCTGCCAGCACCAGGAGATCATGTGCCTACAAGTAGTCGTAACGAGTAGACACCTCTATATGTCATGGATAGAGGGAATGTATACTTAGTTTGACCCGACCCATTCGATGCCTTAATTTTCCACTGCTGCCAGCACTAGGAGATCGTGTGCCTACAAGTAGTCGTAACGAGTAGACACCTCTATATGTCCTAGATAGAAAGCAGGTATACTTAGCTTGACCCGACCCATTCGATGCCTTAATTTTCCACTACTGCCAGCACCAGGGGATCGTGTGCCTACAAGTAGACGTAACGAGTAGACACCTCTATATGTCCTAGATAGAAAGCTGGTATACTTAGCTTGACCCGACCCATTCGATGCCTTAATTTTCCACTACTGCCAGCACCAGGGGTTCGTGTGCCTACAAGTAGACGTAACGAGTAGACACCTCTATATGTCCTAGATAGAAAGCTGGTATACTTAGCTTGACCCGACCCATTCGATGCCTTAATTTTCCACTACTGCCAGCACCAAGAGATCATGTGCCTACAAGTAGTCGTAACGAGTAGACACCTCTATATGTCCTAGATAGAAAGCAGGTATACTTAGCTTGACCCGACCCATTCGATGCCTTAATTTTCCATTGCTGCCAGCACCAGGAGATCATGTGCCTACAAGTAGTCGTAACGAGTAGACACCTCTATATGTCCTAGATAGAAAGCAGGTATACTTAGCTTGACCCGACCCATGCGATGCCTTAATTTTCCACTGCTGCCAGCACCAGGAGATCATGTGGCTACAAGTAGTCGTAACGAGTAGACACCTCTATATGTCCTAGATAGAAAGCATGTATACTTAGCTTAACCCGACCCATTCGATGCCTTAATTTTCCACTACTACCAGCACTAGATCATGTGCCTACAAATAGTCGTAACGAGTAGACACCTCTATATGTCCTAGATAGAAAGCTGGTATACTTAGCTTGACCCGTTTCATTCGATGCCTTAATTGTCCACTGCTGCCAGCACCAGGAGATCATGTGCCTACAAGTAGTCGTAACGAGTAGACACCTCGATATGTCCTAGATAGAAAGCAGGTATACTTAGCTTGACCCGACCCATTCGATGCCTTAATATTCCACTGCTGCCAGCACTAGGAGATCATGTGCCTACAAGTAGTCGTAACGAGTAGACACCTCTATATGTCCTAGATAGAAAGCAGGTATACTTAGCTTGACCCGACCCATGCGATGCCTTAATTTTCCACTGCTGCCAGCACTAGGAGATCATGTGCCTACAAGTAGTCGTAACGAGTAGACACCTCTATATGTCCTAGATAGAAAGCAGGTATACTTAGCTTGACCCGACCCATTCGATGCCTTAATTTTCCACTGCTGCCAGCACTAGGAGATCATGTGCCTACAAGTAGTCGTAACGAGTAGACACCTCTATATGTCCTAGATAGAAAGCAGGTATACTTAGCTTGATCCGACCCATGCGATGCCTTAATTTTCCACTGCTGCCAGCACCAGGAGATCATGTGCCTACAAGTAGTCGTAACGAGTAGACACCTCTATATGTCCTAGATAGAAAGGAGGTATACTTAGCTTGACCCGACCTATGCGATGCCTTAATTTTCCACTGCTGCCAGCACTAGGAGATCATGTGCCTACAAGTAGTCGTAACGGGTAGACACCTCTATATGTCCTAGATAGAAAGCAGGTATACTTAGCTTGACCCGACCCATGCGATGCCTTAATTTTCCACTGCTGCCAGCACCAGGAGATCATGTGCCTACAAGTAGTCGTAACGAGTAGACACCTCTATATGTCCTAGATAGAAAGCAGGTATACTTAGCTTGACCCGACCCATGCGATGCCTTAATTTTCCACTGCTGCCAGCACCAGGAGATCATGTGCCTACAAGTAGTCGTAACGAGTAGACACCTCTATATGTCCTAGATAGAAAGCATGTATACTTAGCTTGACCCGACCCATTCGATGCCTTAATTTTCCACTACTACCAGCACTAGATCATGTGCCTACAAATAGTCGTAACGAGTAGACACCTCTATATGTCCTAGATAGAAAGCTGGTATACTTAGCTTGACCCGTTCCATTCGATGCCTTAATTGTCCACTACTGCCAGCACCAGGGGATCGTGTGCCTACAAGTAGACGTAACGAGTAGACACCTCTATATGTCCTAGATAGAAAGCTGGTATACTTAGCTTGACCCGACCCATGCGATGCCTTAATTTTCCACTGCTGCCAGCATCAGGAGATCATGTGCCTACAAGTAGTCGTAACGAGTAGACACCTCTATATGTCCTAGATAGAAAGCAGGTATTCTTAGCTTGACCCGACCCATGCGATGCCTTAATTTTCCACTGCTGCCAGCACTAGGAGATCATGTGCCTACAAGTAGTCGTAACGAGTAGACACCTCTATATGTCCTAGATAGAAAGCGGGTATACTTAGCTTGACCCGACCCATGCGATGCCTTAATTTTCCACTGCTGCCAGCATCAGGAGATCATGTGCCTACAAGATGTCGTAACTAGTAGACACCTCTACATGTCCTAGATAGAAAGCATGTATACTTAACTTGACCAGACCAATGCGATGCCTTAATTTTCCACTGCTGCCAGCACCAGGAGATCATGTGCCTACAAGTTGTCGTAACTAGTAGACACCTCTACATGTCCTAGATAGAAAGCATGTATACTTAGCTTGACCCGACCAATGCAATGCCTTAATTTTCCACTGCTGCCAGCATCAGGAGATCATGTGCCTACAAGTAGACGTAACGAGTAGACACCTCTATATGTCCTAGATAGAAAGCAGGTATACTTAGCTTGACCCGACCCATGCGATGCCTTAATTTT
>JBAIZL010000006.1:41757336-41857336 GCA_036971475.1 Prosapia bicincta | reverse complement strand
ACACACACACACACACACACACACACACACACACACACACACACACACACACACACACACACACACACACACACACACACACACACACACACACACACACACACACACACACACACACACACACACACACACACACACACACACACACACACACACACACACACACACACACACACACACACACACACACACACACACACACACACACACACACACACACACACACACACACACACACACACACACACACACACACACACACACACACACACACACACACACACACACACACACACACACACACACACACACACACACACACACACACACACACACACACACACACACACACACACACACACACACACACACACACACACACACACACACACACACACACACACACACACACACACACACACACACACACACACACACACACACACACACACACACACACACACACACACACACACACACACACACACACACACACACACACACACACACACACACACACACACACACACACACACACACACACACACACACACACACACACACACACACACACACACACACACACACACACACACACACACACACACACACACACACACACACACACACACACACACACACACACACACACACACACACACACACACACACACACACACACACACACACACACACACACACACACACACACACACACACACACACACACACACACACACACACACACACACACACACACACACACACACACACACACACACACACACACACACACACACACACACACACACACACACACACACACACACACACACACACACACACACACACACACACACACACACACACACACACACACACACACACACACACACACACACACACACACACACACACACACACACACACACACACACACACACACACACACACACACACACACACACACACACACACACACACACACACACACACACACACACACACACACACACACACACACACACACACACACACACACACACACACACACACACACACACACACACACACACACACACACACACACACACACACACACACACACACACACACACACACACACACACACACACACACACACACACACACACACACACACACACACACACACACACACACACACACACACACACACACACACACACACACACACACACACACACACACACACACACACACACACACACACACACACACACACACACACACACACACACACACACACACACACACACACACACACACACACACACACACACACACACACACACACACACACACACACACACACACACACACACATACTCACACACAAACCACACGTACACGCAAAAAGTATATTTAAATCCATTTAGAAAATTTATCAATGTATTACAATTATTTTCACTGATTTTCCCAAAGACTAGGGAAATGTTGGCTAATTTGCTAAAGTCAGCCATCTTCAATTATATCTTATCGAACTTCGACAAAGCGTTTCCAACTTGAAGGTATCGCCAACCGTTACGGACAACAATATCCATAATATGATATTGGGCATGCATCTCTCTTCAGTCAGGTTGAGCCCATGGAGGTTTATGTTCTTCAATACTTGTCTTCTAGTATTACTAGTGGCTGGGGTTTGACCCTAAAGTAAATAATAATAAAAATAAAGAAAGTTACTGAGGGTTACTGTATAAGGACCACCTGTGAAAAACAGCAAATAAATTAAATGGTAGCAATGCCACAAATTAGGAACAAGAATGTCTAACATTAAGTTAACACTTTGCGCTTTATATTGTACTGCTTATCATAGAGCAGTGGAAACATACCTTTAGATATCACAGTCACTGGCGGCTCATGGGTCACTGAAACACTGAATACTATAATTAAAATAAATATATTAAATGCAAATAAGTTCTTAATTGAGTGCACTCAGGAGTTCAAGAACATTCGTTAAATACAAAAGAGAGATCGCATGTATATACATACTAGGTTTAAACATATAGCTCCACCAAAGGTCTCGGAAATCAAAAACCGTAATATGGTATTGGGCATAAACTTCTCTTCCGCCAGGTTAGGCACACTCAGGTATATATTAAAAATACCTGTCTTCTAGTATTACTAGGTTTAAACATGAAACTTTGCCAAGCGTAACGGATAACAATATCTACAATATGGTATTGGACATGCATCTTTCTTCCGCCAGGTTAGGCACACACAGGTTTATATTAAAAATACCTGTCTTCTAGTATTACTAGGTTTAAACATGAAACTTTGCCAAGCGTAACGGATAACAATATCTACAATATGGTATTGGACATGCATCTTTCTTCCGCCAGGTTAGGCACACACAGGTTTATATTAAAAATACCTGTCTTCTAGTATTACTAGGTTTAAACATGAAACTTTGCCAAGCGTAACGGATAACAATATCTACAATATGGTATTGGACATGCATCTTTCTTCCGCCAGGTTAGGCACACACAGGTTTATATTAAAAATACCTGTCTTCTAGTATTACTAGGTTTAAACATGAAACTTTGCCAAGCGTAACGGATAACAATATCTACAATATGGTATTGGACATGCATCTTTCTTCCGCCAGGTTAGGCACACACAGGTTTATATTAAAAATACCTGTCTTCTAGTATTACTAGGTTTAAACATGAAACTTTGCCAAGCGTAACGGATAACAATATCTACAATATGGTATTGGACATGCATCTTTCTTCCGCCAGGTTAGGCACACACAGGTTTATATTAAAAATACCTGTCTTCTAGTATTACTAGGTTTAAACATGAAACTTTGCCAAGCGTAACGGATAACAATATCTACAATATGGTATTGGACATGCATCTTTCTTCCGCCAGGTTAGGCACACACAGGTTTATATTAAAAATACCTGTCTTCTAGTATTACTAGGTTTAAACATGAAACTTTGCCAAGCGTAACGGATAACAATATCTACAATATGGTATTGGACATGCATCTTTCTTCCGCCAGGTTAGGCACACACAGGTTTATATTAAAAATACCTGTCTTCTAGTATTACTAGGTTTAAACATGAAACTTTGCCAAGCGTAACGGATAACAATATCTAAAATATGGTATTGGACATGCATCTTTCTTCCGCCAGGTTAGGCACACACAGGTTTATATTAATAATACCTGTCTTCTAGTATTACTAGGTTTAAACATGAAACTTTGCCAAGCGTAACGGATAACAATATCTACAATATGGTATTGGACATGCATCTTTCTTCCGCCAGGTTAGGCACACACAGGTTTATATTAAAAATACCTGTCTTCTAGTATTACTAGGTTTAAACATGAAACTTTGCCAAGCGTAACGGATAACAATATCTACAATATGGTATTGGACATGCATCTTTCTTCCGCCAGGTTAGGCACACACAGGTTTATATTAAAAATACCTGTCTTCTAGTATTACTAGGTTTAAACATGAAGCTTTGCCAAGCGTAACGGATAACAATATCTAAAATATGGTATTGGACATGCATCTTTCTTCCGCCAGGTTAGGCACACACAGGTTTATATTAAAAATACCTGTCTTCTAGTATTACTAGGTTTAAACATGAAGCTTTGCCAAGCGTAACGGATAACAATATCTAAAATATGGTATTGGACATGCATCTTTCTTCCGCCAGGTTAGGCATACTCAGGTTTATATTAAAATAACTTGTCTTATAGTATTACTAGAACACTAAACACTTTTAAATGATTATAAACTTGCCTGATGATTATAGTAGCACTTACTCATGTTTGTTGAGGACGGCCGTTTCGGGAGATGTGTCCCATTATCAACTCAGACCGTAACTGATCTCAAGGTTTATGTAGGTTAGGGTGGTGTGGGTGTATTTTGTGAGTATTAGGAGTTATGACGTCAAAAAGTGTGTGTGAGTTGTAATGTAATTGTGTATTGCGTATGTGTGTAGGGTGTAGTTTGAAGTGTCTGTATAATTCGTATTGTTCAGTTGTGTAGCGTTGGTTATTTCTGTGTTGTTTATGAAGAATTTGTAGGTTAGATGCTATGTCTATGTAGTCATGTTTTGTGGAGTTGAGATGATCGGCGAAGTTTGATTGGTAGTTATTGTTTTTTAGTGCTTTTATATGTTCTTGGTAACGTGTGTAGAAGGACCTCCCTGTCTGGCCTATGTAAAAACTGGGGCACAACCGGCAAGTTAGTTTGTAAACTCCAGTGGCGTTGTAAATATCGTCGATTTTGTTGTTGGGATTAAATTTTTTTATTGAGAGTGTTGTGTGTGGAGTAAGATATTTTGTAGTTGTATTTTCATTACTCTCAATAAACAATTTAAACCCAACAACAAAATCAACGATATTGGGTAGAGTCAACCCAATTTCTTCGGGTGTGCATCTGTTACACCCTAAAAAGGAAAAATTTGGCTAGGATAGGGAGCTTTCACGATAGGGGAAAGCATAGCTCTCTTGATTAGAGTAAACCCATTATCTGCAGGTCCAATTTCTTCGGGTGTGCATCTGTTACACCCTAAAAAGGAAAAATTTGGCTAGGATAGGGAGCTTTCACGATAGGGGAAAGCATAGCTCTCTTGATTAGAGTAAACCCATTATCTGCAGGTATGCATCTGTTACACCCCATTAAGGATATATTTGGCTGGGATAAGGTAGTTGTCACAATAGTGTAAAGGATAGCTCTCTTGAGTAGAGTAAACCCATTTTCTACAGGTGTGCATCTGTTACACCCCAAGCAGAATATATTTGGATAGCATAATGTAGCTGTCACGATATTAGAAAGGATAGCTCTCTTGAGTAGAGTAAACCCATTTTCTACAGGTGTGCATCTGTTACACCCCAAGAAGGATATATTTGGCTGGGATAAGGTAGTTGTCACGATAGTGTAAAGGATAGCTCTCTTGAGTAGAGTAAACCCATTTTCTCCAGGTGCGCATCTATTACACCCCAAGAAGGATATATTTGGCTGGGATAAGGTAGTTGTCACGATAGTGTAAAGGATAGCTCTCTTGAGTAGAGGAACCCCAGTTTCTCCAGGTGCGCATCTGTTACACCCCAAGAAGGATATATTTGGCTGGGATAAGGTAGTTGTCACGATAGTGGAAAGGATAGCTCTCTTGAGTAGAGGAACCCCAGTTTCTCCAGGTGCGCATCTGTTACACCCCAAGAAGGATATATTTGGCTGTGATAAGGTAGTTGTCACGATAGTGGAAAGGATAGATCTCTTGAGTAGAGGAACCCCAGTTTCTCCAGGTGCGCATCTGTTACACCCCAAGAAGGATATATTTGGCTGGGATAAGGTAGTTGTCACGATAGTGGAAAGGATAGCTCTCTTGAGTAGAGGAACCCCAGTTTCTCCAGGTGCGCATCTGTTACACCCCAAGAAGGATATATTTGGCTGGGATAAGGTAGTTGTCACGATAGTGGAAAGGATAGCTCTCTTGAGTAGAGGAACCCCAGTTTCTACAGGTGCGCATCTGTTACATCCCAAGAAGGATATATTTGGCTGGGATAAGGTAGTTGTCACGATAGTGGAAAGGATAGCTCTCTTGAGTAGAGGAACCCCAGTTTCTACAGGTGTGCATCTGTTACACCCCAAGAAAGATATATTTGGCTGGGATAAGGTAGTTGTTACGATAGTGGAAAGGATAGCTCTCTTGAGTAGAGTAAACCCAGTTTCTACAGGTGTGCATCTGCTACATCCCAAGAAGGATATATTTGGCTGGGATAAGGTTGTTGTCACGATAGTGGAAAGGATAGCTCTCTTGAGTAGAGGAAACCCATTTTCTACAGGTGTGCATCTGTTACACCCCAAGAAGGATATATTTGGCTGGGATAAGGTAGTTGTCACGATAGTGGAAAGGATAGCTCTCTTGAGTAGAGGAAACCCATTTTCTACAGGTGTGCAGCTGTTACACCCCAAGAAGGATATATTTAGCTGGGATAAGGTAGTTGTCACGATAGTGGAAAGGATAGCTCTCTTGAGTAGAGTAAACCCATTTTCTCCAGGTGCGCATCTGTTACACCCCAAGAAGGATATATTTGACTGGGATAAGGTAGTTGTCACGATAGTGGAAAGGATAGCTCTCTTGAGTAGAGTAAACCCAGTTTTTACAGGTGCGCATCTGTTACACCCCAAGAAGGATATAGTTGGCTGGGATAAGGTAGTTGTCACGATAGTGGAAAGGATAGCTCTCTTGAGTAGAGTAAACCCAGTTTTTACAGGTGTGCATCTGTTACACCCCAAGAAGGATATATTTTGCTGATATAAGGTAGTTGTCACGATAGTGGAAAGGATAGCTCTCTTGAGTAGAGTAAACCCATTTTCTACAGGTGTGCATCTGTTACACCCCAAGAAGGATATATTTGGCTGAGATAAGGTAGTTTCACGATAGTGGAAAGGATAGTTCTCTTGAATAGAGTAAACCCATTTTCTACAGGTGTGCATCTGTTACACCCCAAGAAGGATATATTTGGCTGAGATAAGGTAGTTGTCACGATAGTGGAAAGGATAGCTCTCTTGAGTAGAGGAAACCCATTTTCTACAGGTGTGCATCTGTTACACCCCAAGAAGGATATATTTGGCTGAGATAAGGTAGTTGTCACGATAGTGGAAAGGATAGCTCTCTTGAGTAGAGGAACCCCAGTTTCTACAGGTGCGCATCTGTTACATCCCAAGAAGGATATATTTGGCTGGGATAAGGTAGTTGTCACGATAGTGGAAAGGATAGCTCTCTTGAGTAGAGGAACCCCAGTTTCTACAGGTGTGCATCTGTTACACCCCAAGAAAGATATATTTGGCTGGGATAAGGTAGTTGTTACGATAGTGGAAAGGATAGCTCTCTTGAGTAGAGTAAACCCAGTTTCTACAGGTGTGCATCTGCTACATCCCAAGAAGGATATATTTGGCTGGGATAAGGTTGTTGTCACCATAGTGGAAAGGATAGCTCTCTTGAGTAGGGGAAACCCATTTTCTACAGGTGTGCATCTGTTACACCCCAAGAAGGATATATTTGGCTGGGATAAGGTAGTTGTCACGATAGTGGAAAGGATAGCTCTCTTGAGTAGAGGAAACCCATTTTCTACAGGTGTGCAGCTGTTACACCCCAAGAAGGATATATTTAGCTGGGATAAGGTAGTTGTCACGATAGTGGAAAGGATAGCTCTCTTGAGTAGAGTAAACCCATTTTCTCCAGGTGCGCATCTGTTACACCCCAAGAAGGATATATTTGACTGGGATAAGGTAGTTGTCACGATAGTGGAAAGGATAGCTCTCTTGAGTAGAGTAAACCCAGTTTTTACAGGTGCGCATCTGTTACACCCCAAGAAGGATATAGTTGGCTGGGATAAGGTAGTTGTCACGATAGTGGAAAGGATAGCTCTCTTGAGTAGAGTAAACCCAGTTTTTACAGGTGTGCAACTGTTACACCCCAAGAAGGATATATTTTGCTGATATAAGGTAGTTGTCACGATAGTGGAAAGGATAGCTCTCTTGAGTAGAGTAAACCCATTTTCTACAGGTGTGCATCTGTTACACCCCAAGAAGGATATATTTGGCTGAGATAAGGTAGTTTCACGATAGTGGAAAGGATAGTTCTCTTGAATAGAGTAAACCCATTTTCTACAGGTGTGCATCTGTTACACCCCAAGAAGGATATATTTGGCTGAGATAAGGTAGTTGTCACGATAGGGGAAAGGATAGCTCTCTTGAGTAGAGGAACCCCAGTTTCTACAGGTGTGCATCTGTTACACCCCAAGAAGGATATATTTGGCTGAGATAAGGTAGTTGTCATGATAGTGGAAAGGATAGCTCTCTTGAGTAGAGGAAACCCAGTTTCTACAGGTGTGCATCTGTTACACCCCAAGAAGGATATATTTGGCTGAGATAAGGTAGTTGTCATGATAGTGGAAAGCATAGCTCTCTTGTGTAGAGGAAACCCAGTTTCTGCAGGTGTGCATCTGTTACACCCCAAGAAGGATATATTTGGCTGAGATAAGGTAGTTGTCACGATAGTGGAAAGGATAGCTCTCTTGAGTAGAGTAAACCCATTTTCTACAGGTGTGCATCTGTTACACCCCAAGAAGGATATATTTGGCTGGGATAAGGTAGTTGTCACGATAGTGGAAAGGATAGCTCTCTTGAGTAGAGGAACCCCAGTTTCTCCAGGTGCGCATCTGTTACACCCCAAGAATTATATATTTGGCTGAGATAAGGTAGTTGTCACGATAGTGGAAAGGATAGCTCTCTTGAGTAGAGTAAACCCATTTTCTACAGGTGTGCATCTGTTACACCCCAAGAAGGATATATTTGGCTGAGATAAGGTAGTTGTCACGATAGTGGAAAGGATAGCTCTCTTGAGTAGAGTAAACCCATTTTCTACAGGTGTGCATCTGTTACACCCCAAGAAGGATATATTTGGCTGAGATAAGGTAGTTGTCACGATAGTGGAAAGGATAGCTCTCTTGAGTAGAGTAAACCCATTTTCTACAGGTGTGCATCTGTTACACCCCAAGAAGGATATATTTGGCTGGGATAAGGTAGTTGTCACGATAGTGGAAAGGATAGCTCTCTTGAGTAGAGGAAACCCAGTTTCTACAGGTGTGCATCTGTTACACCCCAAGAAGGATATATTTGGCTGGGATAAGGTAGTTGTCACGATATTGGAAAGGATAGCTCTCTTGAGTAGAGTAAACCCATTTTCTACAGGTGTGCATCTGTTACACCCCAAGAAGGATATATTTGGCTGAGATAAGGTAGTTGTCACGATATTGGAAAGGATAGCTCTCTTGAGTAGAGTAAACCCATTTTCTACAGGTGTGCATCTGTTACACCCCAAGAAGGATATATTTGGCTGGGATAAGGTAGTTGTCACGATAGTGGAAAGGATAGCTCTCTTGAGTAGAGGAACCCCAGTTTCTCCAGGTGCGCATCTGTTACACCCCAAGAAGGATATATTTGGCTGGGATAAAGTAGTTGTCACGATAGTGGAAAGGATAGCTCTCTTGAGTAGAGTAAACCCATTTTCTACAGGTGTGCATCTGTTACACCCCAAGAAGGATATATTTGGCTGGGATAAGGTAGTTGTCACGATAGTGGAAAGGATAGCTCTCTTGAGTAGAGGAACCCCAGTTTCTACAGGTGTGCATCTGTTACACCCCAAGAAGGATATATTTGGCTGGGATAAGGTAGTTGTCACGATAGTGGAAAGGATAGCTCTCTTGAGTAGAGGAAACCCATTTTCTACAGGTGCGCATCTGTTACACCCCAAGAAGGATATATTTGGCTGGGATCGCTTTTGATGAGAACTCGAATTTGTATTTGAATCATGGAGTAACGTTTTAAAACTAATCACAGAATGTTTTAAATTTTATTTGTCTGTAATTAGACAGTGTTGATATACAGATTATAAATAATTATTAGGGATAGCCTAACATTTGTTGATTCCATCTTCGCGTGAGCTACTAGTAATCACTAACACTAGTAGTGTTAGTGATAGGGTATTTTTAATAAAGATGAGCTGTGGAGGTTGTACCATTCCAATGATCACACGTCACGACAAAGTAAACAGAACACATGCATAATAGGTGTCACAAAATTTCAATTTCGTCCACCCTTTCTCCCATGTTCCAGTGACATCGTGGAGTTTCTCTTCGTGCAAGATGTACAAGTAGGACAGATCAATAGCCTTCACTACTAAGTTCTCGTTGACCCCATAAGTGCTGGAAGCAGGTCATCGCAAATAGTGCTTTCTAGACCATTACAAACATCGTATCTTCTTCATTTTGAAGGATCTGTAAAACTATTCACAATAACAGACCGTCATGTGTTCGTGAGTACGAAGTATGTCAGGTGCATTGAATATTACAAAAATAGATGCTAGCCTTACTTTTATAAACCTGTGTAATATTTCTCTCAGACATTTGATATCATAATGTTTATGTGTGTGTGTTGTAGTGTACATTTCTATAGGAACACTATTTAAAATAGAATTGTTGATAGCCATTTCGTTAATTTAATATTACTGAGAGAATCTTAAGACTAGACCATATGTGTAGTATTGTTTTAATTATAACTGGATGGAGATAATACCATGACACTTATTAATGGACTGCTAAAGCTAAGCTATCCTGGTCACGTGATGTCATATGATCCTCCCTATTCCCTTTAATTGTTTGCGACCCTGCCTAATCGATACCATGGCATTTATTAATGGACTACTAAAGCTAAGCTATCCTGGTCACGTGATGTCACATGATCCTCCCTATTCCCTTTAATTGTTTGCGACCCTGCCTAATCGATACCATGGCACTTATTAATGGACTGCTAAAGCTAAGCTATCCTGGTCACGTGATGTCATATGATCCTCCCTATTCCCTTTAATTGTTTGCGACCCTGCCTAATCGATACCATGACACTTATTAATGGACTGCTAAAGCTAAGCTATCCTGGTCACGTGATGTCATATGATCCTCCCTATTCCCTTTAATTGTTTGCGACCCTGCCTAATCGATACCATGACACTTATTAATGGACTACTAAAGCTAAGCTACCCTGGTCACGTGATGTCATATGATCCTCCCTATTCCCTTTACTTCTTTGCAACCCTGCCTAATCGATACCATGGCAATTATTAATGGACTACTAAAGCTAAGCTATCCTGGTCACGTGATGTCATATGATCCTCCCTATTCCCTTTACTTCTTTGCAACCCTGCCTAATCGATACCATGACACTTATTAATGGACTGCTAAAGCTAAGCTAACCTGGTCACGTGATGTCATATGATCCTTCCTATTCCCTTTACTTCTTTGCAACCCTGCCTAATCGATACCATGGCATTTATTAATGGACTATGAAAGCTAAGCTATCCTGGTCACGTGATGTCATATGATCCTCCCTATTCCCTTTACTTCTTTGCAACCCTGCCTAATCGATACCATGGCATTTATTAATGGACTACCAAAGCTAAGCTATCCTGGTCACGTGATGTCATATGATCCTCCCTATTCCCTTTACTTCTTTGCAACCCTCCCTAATCGATACCATGACATTTATTAATGGACTACTACAGCTAAGCTAACTAGGCCACGTGATGTCATATGATCCTCCCTATTCCCTTTACTTCTTTGCAACCCTGCCTAATCGATACCATGGCATTTATTAATGGACTACTAAAGCTAAGCTATCCTGGTCACGTGATGTCATATGATCCTCCCTATTCCCTTTACTTCTTTGCAACCCTGCCTAATCGATACAATGACACTTATTAATGGACTGCTAAAGCTAAGCAATCCTGGTCACGTGATGTCATATGATCCTCCCTATTCCCTTTAATTGTTTGCGACCCTGCCTAATCGAAACCATGACACTTATTAATGGACTGCTAAAGCTAAGCTATCCTGGTCACGTGATGTCATATGATCCTCCCTATTCCCTTTAATTGTTTGCAACCCTGCCTAATCGATACCATGACACTTATTAATGGACTGCTAAAGCTAAGCTATCCTGGTCACGTGATGTCATATGATCCTCCCTATTCCCTTTACGTCTTTGCAACCCTGCCTAATCGATACCATGGCATTTATTAATGGACTACCAAAGCTAAGCTATCCTGGTCACGTGATGTCATATGATCCTCCCTATTCCCTTTACTTCTTTGCAACCCTGCCTAATCGATACCATGGCATTTATTAATGGACTACCAAAGCTAAGCTATCCTGGTCACGTGATGTCATATGATCCTCCCTATTCCCTTTACTTCTTTGCAACCCTGCCTAATCGATACCATGGCATTTATTAATGGACTACCAAAGCTAAGCTATCCTGGTCACGTGATGTCATATGATCCTCCCTATTCCCTTTACTTCTTTGCAACCCTCCCTAATCGATACCATGACATTTATTAATGGACTACTAAAGCTAAGCTATCCTGGTCACGTGATGTCATATGATCCTCCCTATTCCCTTTACTTCTTTGCAACCCTGCCTAATCGATACCATGGCATTTATTAATGGACTACTAAAGCTAAGCTATCCTGGTCACGTGATGTCATATGATCCTCCCTATTCCCTTTACTTCTTTGCAACCCTGCCTAATCGATACCATGACACTTATTAATGGACTGCTAAAGCTAAGCTATCCTGGTCACGTGATGTCATATGATCCTCCCTATTCCCTTTACTTCTTTGCAACCCTGCCTAATCGATACCATGACACTTATTAATGGACTACTAAAGCTAAGCTATCCTGGTCACGTGATGTCATATGATCCTCCCTATTCCCTTTACTTCTTTGCAACCCTGCCTAATCGATACCATGACACTTATTAATGGACTGCTAAAGCTAAGCTATCCTGGTCACGTGATGTCATATGATCCTCCCTATTCCCTTTACTTCTTTGCAACCCTGCCTAATCGATACCATGGCATTTATTAATGGACTACTAAAGCTAAGCTATCCTGGTCACGTGATGTCATATGATCTTCCCTATTCCTTTTAATTGTTTGCGACCCTGCCTAATCGATACCATGACACTTATTAATGGACTGCTACAGCTATGCTACCCTGGCCACGTGATGTCATATGATCCCCCCTATTCCCTTTCCTTCTTTGCAACCCTGCCTAATCGATACCATGACACTTATTAATGGACTACTACAGCTAAGCTACCCTGGCCACGTGATGTCATATGATCCCCCCTATTCCCTTTCCTTCTTTGCGACCCTGCCTAATCGATACCATGACACGTATTAATGGACTACTAAATCTAAGCTACCCTGGTCACGTGATGTCATATGATCCCCCCTATTCTCTTTCCTTCTTTGCGACCCTGCCTAATCGATACCGTGACACTTATTAATGGACTGCTACAGCTAAGCTACCCTGGCCACGTGATGTCATATGATCCTCCCTATTCCCTTTCCTTCTTTGCGACCCTGCCTAAACGATACCATGACACTTATTAATGGACTGCTACAGCTAAGCTACCCTGGCCACGTGATGTCATATGATCCTCCCTATTCCCTTTCCTTCTTTGCGACCCTGCCTAATCGATACCATGACACTTATTAATGGACTACTACAGCTAAGCTACCCTGGCCACGTGATGTCATATGATCAACCCTATTCCCTTTCCTTCTTTGCGACCCTGCCTAATCGATACCATGACACTTAATAATGGACTACTAAATCTAAGCTACCCTGGTCACGTGATGTCATATGATCCCCCCTATTCTCTTTCCTTCTTTGCGACCCTGCCTAATCGATACCATGACACTTATTAATGGACTACTAAAGCTAAGCTATCCTGGTCACGTGATGTCATATGATCCTCCCTATTCCCTTTAATTGTTTGCGACCCTGCCTAATCGATACCATGGCATTTATTAATGGACTACTAAAGCTAAGCTATCCTGGTCACGTGATGTCATATGATCCTCCCTAATCGTTTTAATTGTTTGCGACCCTGCCTAATCGATACCATGACACTTATTATTGGACTACTAAAGCTAAGCTATCCTGGTCAAGTGATGTCATATGATCCTCCCTATTCATTTTAATTGTTTGCGACCCTGCCTAATCGATACCATGGCATTTATTAATGGACTACTAAAGCTAAGCTATCCTGGTCACGTGATGTCATATGATCCTCCCTATTCCCTTTAATTGTTTGCGACCCTGACTAATCGATACAATGGCATTTATTAATGGACTACTAAAGCTAAGCTATCCTGGTCACGTGATGTCATATGATCCTCCCTATTCCCTTTAATTGTTTTGCGACCCTGTCTAATCGATTCCGTGCCATTTATTAATGGACTACTAAAGCTAAGCTATCCTGGTCACGTGATGTCATATGATCCTCCCTATTCCCTTTAATTGTTTGCGACCCTGCCTAATCGATACCTTGGCACTTATTATTCTACTACTAAAGCTAAGCTATCCTGGTCACGTGATGTCATATGATCCTCCCTATTCCCTTTAATTGTTTGCGACCCTGCCTAATCGATACCATGGCATTTATTAATGGACTACTAAAGCTAAGCTATCCTGGTCACGTGATGTCATATGATCCTCCCTATTCCCTTTAATTGTTTGCGATCCTGCCTAATCGATACCATGACACTTATTATTGGACAACTAATGCTAAGCTATCCTGGTCACGTGATGTCATATGATCCTCCCTATCTCCTTTAATTGTTTGCGACCCTGCCTAATCGATACCATGACATTTATTAATGGACTACTAAAGCTAAGCTATCCTGGTCACGTGATGTCATATGATCCTCCCTATTCCCTTTAATTGTTTGCGATCCTGCCTAATCGATACCATGACACTTATTATTGGACAACTAAAGCTAAGCTATCCTGGTCACGTGATGTCATATGATCCTCCCTATTCCCTTTAATTGTTTGCGACCCTGCCTAATCGATACCATGGCATTTATTAATGGACTACTAAAGCTAAGCTATCCTGGTCACGTGATGTCATATGATCCTCCCTATTCCCTTTAATTGTTTGCGATCCTGCCTAATCGATACCATGACACTTATTATTGGACAACTAAAGCTAAGCTATCCTGGTCACGTGATGTCATATGATTCTCCCTATTCACTTTAATTGTTTGCGACCCTGCCTAATCGATACCATGGCATTTATTAATGGACTACTAAAGCTAAGCTATCCTGGTCACGTGATGTCATATGATCCTCCCTATTCCCTTTAATTGTTTGCGACCCTGCCTAATCGATACCATGGCATTTATTAATTGACTACTAAAGCTAAGCTATCCTGGTCACGTGATGTCATATGATCCTCCCTATTCCCTTTAATTGTTTGCGATCCTGCCTAATCGATACCATGACACTTATTATTGGACAACTAAAGGTAAGCTATCCTGGTCACGTGATGTCATATGATCCTCCCTATTCCCTTTAATTGTTTGCGACCCTGCCTAATCGATACCATGACATTTATTAATGGTCTACTACAGCTAAGCTAACTAGGCCACGTGATGTCATATTATCCTCCCTATTCCCATTACTTCTTTGCAAACCTCCCTAATCGATACCATGACATTTATTAATGGACTACTACAGCTAAGCTGACTAGGCCACGTGATGTCATATTATCCTCCCTATTCCCTTTACTTCTTTGCAACCCTCCCTAATCGATACCATGACATTTATTATTGGACTACTACAGCTAAGCTAACTAGGCCACGTGATGTCATATTATCCTCCCTATTCCCTTTACTTCTTTGCAACCCTCCCTAATCGATACCATGACATTTATTATTGGACTATTACAGCTAAGCTAACTAGGCCACGTGATGTCATATTATCCTCCCTATTCTCTTTACTTCTTTGCAACCCTCCCTAATCGATACCATGACATTTATTATTGGACTACTACAGCTAAGCTAACTAGGCCACGTGATGTCATATGTTCCTTCCTAATCCTTTTACTTCTTTGCAACCCTCCCTAATCGATACCATGACATTTATTATTGGACTACTACAGCTAAGCTAACTAGGCCACGTGATGTCATATTATCCTCCCTATTCTCTTTACTTCTTTGCAACCCTCCCTAATCGATACCATGACATTTATTATTGGACTACTACAGCTAAGCTAACTAGGCCACGTGATGTCATATGTTCCTTCCTAATCCTTTTACTTCTTTGCAACCCTCCCTAATCGATACCATGACATTTATTAATGGAATACTACAGCTAACTTAACTAGGCCACGTGATGTCATATGATCCTCCCTATTCTCTTTACTTCTTTGCAACCCTGCCTAATCGATACCATGACATTTATTAATGGACGACTACAGCTAAGCTAACTAGGCCACGTGATGTCACATGATCGTCCCTATTCCCTTTACTTCTTTGCGACCCTGCCTAATCGATACCATGGCATTTATTAATGGACTACTACAGCTAAGCTAACTAGGACACATGATGTCATATGATCCTCCATATTCCCTTTACTTCTTTGCGACCCTGCCTAATCGATACCATGGCATTTATTAATGGACTGCTACAGCTAAGCTATCGTGGCCACGTGATGTCATATTATTCTCCCTATTCCCTTTTCTTCTTTGCGACCCTGCCTAATCGATACCATGACATTTATTAAAAGACTACTAAAGCTAAGATAACCAGGCCACGTGATGTCATATGATCCTCCATATTCCCTTTACTTCTTTGCGACCCTGCCTAATCGATACCATGGCATTTATTAATGGACTGCTACAGCTAAGCTACCCTGGCCACGTGATGTCATATTATCCTCCCTATTCAATTTACTTCCTTGCAACCCTCCCTAATCGATACCATGACATTTATTATTGGACTACTACAGCTAAGCTAACTAGGCCACGTGATGTCATATGATCCTCCCTATTCCCTTTACTTTTTTGCCACCCTGCCTAATCGATATATGGCATTTATTAATGGACTGCTACAGCTAAGCTAACTAGGCTACGTGATGTCATATTATCCTCCGTAATCCCTTTACTTCTTTGCGAACCTGCCTAATCGATACCATGACATTTATTAATGGACTGCTACAGTCATGCTACCCTGGCCACGTGATATCATATGATCCTCCCTATTCCCTTTACTTCTTTGCGACCCTGCTAATCGATACCATGGCATTTATTAATAGACTGCTACAGCTAAGCTATCGTGGCCACGTGATGTCATATTATCCTCCCTATTCCCTTTACTTCTTTGCGACCCTGCCCAATCGATACCATGACATCTATTAATGGACTGCTACAGTCATGCTACCCTGGCCACGTGATGTCATATGATCCTCCCTATTTCCTTTACTTCTTTGCAACCCTGCCTAATCGATACCATGGCATTTATTAATAGACTGCTACAGCTAAGCTACCCTGGCCACGTGTTGTCATATTATCCTTCCTATTCCCTTTATTTCTTTGCGACCCTGCCTAATCGATACCATGACATTTATTAATGGACTGCTACAGTCATGATACCCTGGCCACGTGATGTCATATGATCCTCCCTATTCCCTTTACTTCTTTGTAACCCTCCCTAATTGATACCATGACATTTATTAATGGACGTCTACAGCTAAGCTAACTAGGCCACGTGATTTCATATTATCCTCCCTATTCCCTTTACTTCTTTGCAACCCTCCATAATCGATACCATGGCATTTATTAATGCACTGGTACAGCTAAGCTACCCTGGCCACGTAATGTCATATTATCCTCCCTATTCCCTTTACTTCTTTGCAACCCTCCCTAATCGATACCATGACATTTATTATTGGACTACTACAGCTAAGTTAACTAGGCCACGTGATGTCATATTATCCTCCCTATTCCCTTTACTTCTTTGCAACCCTCCCTAATCGATACCATGACATTTATTAATGGACGTCTACAGCTAAGCTAACTAGGCCACGTGATGTCATATGATCCTCCCTATTCCCTTTACTTTTTTGCCACCCTGCCTAATCGATATATGGCATTTATTAATGGACTGCTACAGCTAAGCTAACTAGGCTACGTGATTTCATATTATCCTCCGTAATCCCTTTACTTCTTTGCGAACCTGCCTAATCGATACCATGACATTTATTAATGGACTGCTACAGTCATGCTACCCTGGCCACGTGATATCATATGATCCTCCCTATTCCCTTTACTTCTTTGCGACCCTGCCTAATCGATACCATGGCATTTATTAATAGACTGCTACAGCTAAGCTATCGTGGCCACGTGATGTCATATTATCCTCCCTATTCCCTTTACTTCTTTGCGACCCTGCCCAATCGATACCATGACATTTATTAATGGACTGCTACAGTCATGCTACCCTGGCCACGTGATGTCATATGATCCTCCCTATTTCCTTTACTTCTTTGCGACCCTGCCTAATCGATACCATGACATTTATTATTGGACTACTACAGCTAAGCTAACTAGGCCACGTGTTGTCATATTATCCTTCCTATTCCCTTTATTTCTTTGCGACCCTGCCTAATCGATACCATGACATTTATTAATGGACTGCTACAGTCATGATACCCTGGCCACGTGATGTCATATGATCCTCCCTATTCCCATTACTTCTTTGTAACCCTCCCTAATTGATACCATGACATTTATTAATGGACGTCTACAGCTAAGCTAACTAGGCCACGAGATGTCATATGATCCTCCCTATTCCCTTTACTTCTTTGCAACCCTGCCTAATCGATACCATGACATTTAATTATGGACTATTACAGCTAAGCTAACTAGGCCACGTGATGTCATATTATCCTCCCTATTCCCTTTACTTCATTGAAACCCTGCCTATTCGATACCATGACATTTATTAATGGACTATTACAGCTAAGCTAACTAGGCCGCGTGATGTCATATTATTCTCCCTATTCCCTTTATTTCTTTGCAACCCTCCCTTGGCGATACCATGACATTAATTATTGGACTACTACAGCTAAGCTAACTAGACCACGTGATGTCATATGATCCTCCCTATTCCCTTTACTTCTTTGCAACCCTGCCTAATCGATACCATGATATTTATTAATGGACTATTACAGGTAAGCTAACTAGGCCACGTGATGTCATATTATCCTCCCTATTCCCATTACTTTTTTGCAACCCTGCCTAATCGATACCATGACATTTATTAATGGACTATTACAGCTAAGCTAACTAGGCCACGTGATGTCATATTATCCTCCCTATTCCCTTTACTTCTTTGCAACCCTCCCTAATCGATACCATGACATTTATTAATGGACTATTACAGCTAAGCTAACTAGGCCACGTAATGTCATATTATCCTCCCTATTCCCTTTACTTCTTTGCAACCCTGCCTAATCGATACCATGACATTTATTAATGGACTACTACAGCAAAGCTGACTAGGCCACGTGATGTCATATTATCCTCCCTATTCCCTTTACTTCTTTGCAACCCTCCCTAATCGATACCATGACATTTATTAATGGACTACTACAGCAAAGCTGACTAGGCCACGTGATGTCATATTATCCTCCCTATTCCCTTTACTTCTTTGCAACCCTCCATAATCGATACCATGACATTTATTAATGGACTACTACAGCAAAGCTGACTAGGCCACGTGATGTCATAATATCCTCCCTATTCCCTTTACTTCTTTGCAACCCTCCCTAATCGATACCATGACATTTATTAATGGACTACTACAACAAAGCTGACTAGGCCACGTGATGTCATAATATACTCCCTATTCCCTTTACTTCTTTGCAACCCTGCCTAATCGATACCATGACATTTATTAATGCACTACTACAGCTAAGCTAACTAGGCCACGTGATGTCATATTATCCTCCCTATTCGTTTTACTTCTTTGCAACCCTCCCTAATCGATACCATGACATTTATTAATGGACTACTACAGCTAAGCTAACTAGGTCACGTGATGTCATATGATCCTCCCTATTCCCTTTACTTCTTTGCAACCCTCCCTAATCTATACCATGACATTTATTATTGGACTACTACAGCTAAGCTAACTAGAGCACGTGATGTCATATGATCCTCCCTATTCCCTTTCATCTTTGCAACCCTCCATAATCGATACCATGACATTTATTAATGGACTACTACAGCTAAGCTAACTAGGCCACGTGATGTCATATGATCCTCCCTATTCCCTTTACTTCTTTGCAACCCTCCCTAATCGATACCATGGCACTTATTAATGGACTACTACAGCTAAGCTAACTAGGCCACAAGATGTCTTATGATCCTCCCTATTCCCTTTACTTCTTTGCAACCCTGCCTAATCGATACCATGACATTTATTAATGGACTACTACAGCTAAGCTAACTAGGCCACGTGATGTCATATGATCCTCCCTATTCCCTTTACTTCTTTGCAACCCTCCCTAATCGATACCATGACATTTATTAATGGACTACTACAGCTAAGCTAACTAGGCCACAAGATGTCTTATGATCCTCCCTATTGCCTTTACTTCTTTGCAACCCTCCCTAATCGATACCATGACATTTATTAATGGACTACTACAGCTAAGCTAACTAGGCCACGTGATGTCATATGATCCTCCCTATTGCCTTTACTTCTTTGCAACCCTCCCTAATCGATACCATGACATTTATTAATGGACTACTACAGCTAAGCTAACTAGGCCACGTGATGTCATATGATCCTACCTATTCCCTTTACTTCTTTGCAACCCTCCCTAATCGATACCATGGCACTTATTAATGGACTACTACAGCTAAGCTAACTAGGCCACGTGATGTCATATGATCCTCCCTATTCTCTTTACTTCTTTGCAACCATCCCTAATCGATACCATGGCACTTATTAATGGACTACTACAGCTAAGCTAACTAGGCCACGTGATGTCATATGATCCTACCTATTCCCTTCACTTCTTTGCAACCCTCCCTAATCGATACCATGACATTTATTAATGGACTACTACAGCTAAGCTAACTAGGCCACGTGATGTCATATGATCCTACCTATTCCCTTTACTTCTTTGCAACCCTCCCTAATCGATACCATGGCACTTATTAATGGACTACTACAGCTAAGCTAACTACGCCACGTGATGTCATATGATCCTCCCTATTCTCTTTACTTCTTTGCAACCATCCCTAATCGATACCATGGCACTTATTAATGGACTACTACAGCTAAGCTAACTAGGCCACGTGATGTCATATGATCCTACCTATTTCCTTTACTTCTTTGCAACCCTCCCTAATCGATACCATGGCACTTATTAATGGACTACTACAGCTAAGCTAACTAGGCCACGTGATGTCATATGATCCTCCCTATTCTCTTTACTTCTTTGCAACCATCCCTAATCGATACCATGGCACTTATTAATGGACTACTACAGCTAAGCTAACTAGGCCACGTGATGTCATATGATCCTACCTATTCCCTTCACTTCTTTGCAACCCTCCCTAATCGATACCATGACATTTATTAATGGACTACTACAGCTAAGCTAAGTAGGCCACGTGATGTCATATGATCCTCCCTATTCCCTTTACTTCTTTGCAACCCTCCCTAATCGATACCATGGCACTTATTAATGGACTATTACAGCTAAGCTAACTAGGCCACGTGATGTCACATTATCCTCCCTATTCCCTTAACTTCTTTGCAACCCTCCCTAATCGATACCATGGCACTTATTAATGGACTACTACAGCTAAGCTAACTAGGCCACGTGATGTGATATTATCCTCCCTATTCCCTTTACGTCTTTGCAACCCTGCCTAATCGATACCATGACATTTATTAATGGACTACTAAAGCAAAGCTGACTAGGCCACGTGTTGTCATATTATCCTCCCTATTCCCTTTACTTCTTTGCAACCCTGCCTAATCGATACCATGACATTTATTATTGGACTACTACAGCTAAGCTAACTAGGCCACGTGATGTCATATGATCCTCCCTATTCCCTTTCATCTTTGCAACCCTCCATAATCGATACCATGACATTTATTAATGGACTACTACAGCTAAGCTGACTAGGTAACGTGATGTCATATTATCCTCCCTATTCGTTTTACTTCTTTGCAACCCTCCATAATCGATACCATGACATTTATTAATGGACTATTACAGCTAAGCTAACTAGGCCACGTGATGTCATAATATCCTCCCTATTCCCTTTACTTCTTTGCAACCCTCCCTAATCGATACCATGACATTTATTAATGGACTACTACAGCTAAGCTAACTAGGCCACGTGATGTCATATGATCCTCCCTATTCCCTTTCATCTTTGCAACCCTCCATAATCGATACCATGACATTTATTAATGGACTACTACAGCAAAGCTGACTAGGCCACGTGATGTCATAATATCCTCCCTATTCCCTTTACTTCTTTGCAACCCTCCCTAATCGATACCATGACATTTATTAATGGACTACTACAGCTAAGCTAACTAGGCCACGTGATGTCATATGATCCTCCCTATTCCCTTTCATCTTTGCAACCCTCCATAATCGATACCATGACATTTATTAATGGACTACTACAGCAAAGCTGACTAGGCCACGTGATGTCATAATATCCTCCCTATTCCCTTTACTTCTTTGCAACCCTCCCTAATCGATACCATGACATTTATTAATGGACTACTACAGCTAAGCTAACTAGGCCACGTGATGTCATATGATCCTCCCTATTCCCTTTCATCTTTGCAACCCTCCATAATCGATACCATGACATTTATTAATGGACTACTACAGCTAAGCTGACTAGGCCACGTGATGTCATATTATCCTCCCTATTCGTTTTACTTCTTTGCAACCCTCCATAATCGATACCATGACATTTATTAATGGACTACTACAGCAAAGCTGACTAGGCCACGTGATGTCATAATATGCTCCCTATTCCCTTTACTTCTTTGCAACCCTCCATAATCGATACCATGACATTTATTAATGGACTACTACAGCAAAGCTGACTAGGCCACATGATGTCATATTATCCTCCCTATTCCCTTTACTTCTTTGCAAACCTCCCTAATCGATACCATGACATTTATTAATGGACTACTACAGCAAAGCTGACTAGGCCACGTGATGTCATATTATCCTCCCTATTCCCTTTACTTCTTTGCAACCCTCCATAATCGATACCATGACATTTATTAATGGACTACTACGCAAAAGCTGACTAGGCCACGTGATGTCATATTATCCTCCCTATTCCCTTTACTACTTTGCAACCCTCCCTAATCGATACCATGACATTTATTAATGGACTACTACAGCAAAGCTGACTAGGCCACGTGATGTCATATTATCCTCCCTATTCCCTTTACTTCTTTGCAACCCTCACTAATCGATACCATGACATTTATTAATGGACTACTACAGCAAAGCTGACTAGGCCACGTGATGTCATATTATCCTCCCTATTCCCTTTACTTCTTTGCAACCCTCCATAATCGATACCATGACATTTATTAATGGACTACTACAGCAAAGCTGACTAGGCCACGTGATGTCATAATATCCTCCCTATTCCCTTTACTTCTTTGCAACCCTCCCTAATCGATACCATGACATTTATTAATGGACTACTACAACAAAGCTGACTAGGCCACGTGATGTCATAATATACTCCCTATTCCCTTTACTTCTTTGCAACCCTCCCTAATCGATATCATGACATTTATTAATGGACTACTACAGCAAAGATGACTAGGCCACGTGATGTCATATTATCCTCCCTATTCCCTTTACTTCTTTGCAACCCTCCCTAATCGATACCATGACATTTATTAATGGACTACTACAGCTAAGCTAACTAGGCCACGTGATGTCATATGATCCTACCTATTCCCTTTACTTCTTTGCAACCCTCCCTAATCGATACCATGACATTTATTATTGTACTACTACAGCTAAGCTAACTAGGCCACGTGATGTCATATGATCCTACCTATTCCCTTTACTTCTTTGCCACCCTCCCTAATCGATACCATGACAATTATTATTGTACTACTACAGCTAAGCTAACTAGGCCACGTGATGTCATATTATCCTCCCTATTCCCTTTACTTCTTTGCAACCCTCCCTAATCGATACCATGACATTTATTATTGTACTACTACAGCTAAGCTAACTAGGCCACGTGATGTCATATGATCCTCCCTATTCCCTTTCATCTTTGCAATCCTCCATAATCGATACCATGACATTTATTAATGGACTTCTACAGCTAAGCTAACTAGGCCACGTGATGTCATATGATCCTCCCTATTCCCTTTACTTCTTTGCAACCCTGCCTAATCGATACCATGACATTTATTAATGGACTACTACAGCTAAGGTAACTAGGCCACATGATGTCATATGATCCTCCCTATTCCCTTTACTTCTTTGCAACCCTCCCTAATCGATACCATGACATTTATTAATGGACTACTACAGCTAAGCTAACTAGGCCACATGATGTCATATGATCCTCCCTATTCGCTTTACTTCTTTGCAAACCTGCCTAATCGATATCATGACATTTATTAATGGACTACTACAGCTAAGCTGACTAGGCCACGTGATGTCATATGATCCTCCCTATTCCCTTTACTTCTTTGCGACCCTGCCTAATCGATACCATGACATTTATTAATGGACTACTACAGCTAAGCTGACTAGGCCACGTGATGTCATATTATCCTCCCTATTCCCTTTACTTCTTTGCAACCCTGCCTAATCGATACCATGACATTTATTAATGGACTACTACAGCTAAGCTAACTAGGCCACGTGATGTCATATTATCCTCCCTATTTCCTTTACTTCTTTGCAACCCTGCCTAATCGATATCATGACATTTATTAATGGACTACTACAGCTAAGCTGACTAGGCCACGTGATGTCATATGATCCTCCCTATTCCCTTTACTTCTTTGCCAACCTCCCTAATCGATACCATGACATTTATTATTGGACTACTACAGCTAAGCTAACTAGGCCATGTGATGTCATATTATCCTCCCTATTCCCTTTACTTCTTTGCAACCCTGCCTAATCGATACCATGACATTTATTAATGGACTACTACAGCTAAGCTAACTAGGCCACGTGATGTCATATTATCCTCCCTATTCCCTTTACTTCTTTGCAACCCTGCCTAATCGATACCATGACATTTATTAATGGACTACTACAGCTAAGCTAACTAGGCCACGTGATGTCATATGATCCTCCCTATTCCCTTTACTTGTTTGCAACCCTGCCTAATCGATACACTGACATTTATTAATGGACTACTACAGCTAAGCTAACTAGGCCACATGCTGTCATATGATCCTCCCTATTCCCTTTACTTCTTTGCAACCCTCCCTAATCGATACCATGACATTTATTAATGGACTACTACAGCTAGGCTAACTAGGCCACATGATGTCATATGATCCTCCCTATTCGCTTTACTTCTTTGCAACCCTGCCTAATCGATACCATGACATTTATTAATGAACTACTACAGCTAGTCTGACTAGGCCACGTGATGTCATATGATCCTCCCTATTCCCTTTACTTGTTTGCAACCCTGCCTAATCGATACCATGACATTTATTAATGGACTACTACAGCTAAGCTAACTAGGCCACATGATGTCATATGATCCTCCCTATTCCCTTTACTTCTTTGCGACCCTGCCTAATCGATACCATGACATTTATTAATGGTTTACTACAGCAAAGCTGACTAGGCCACGTGATGTCATATGATCCTCCCTATTCCCTTTACTTCTTTGCCAACCTCCCTAATCGATACCATGACATTTATTAATGGACTTCTACAGCTAAGCTAACTAGGCCACGTGATGTCATATGATCCTCCCTATTCCCTTTACTTCTTTGCAACCCTGCCTAATCGATACCATGACATTTATTATTGGACTACTACAGCTAAGCTAACTAGGCCACGTGATGTCATATTATCCTCCCTATTCCCTTTACTTCCTTGCAACCCTGCCTAATCGATACCATGACATTTATTAATGGACTACTACAGCTAAGCTAACTAGGCCACGTGATGTCATATTATCCTCCCTATTCCCTTTACTTCTTTGCAACCCTGCCTAATCGATACCATGACATTTATTAATGGACTACTACAGCTAAGCTAACTAGGCCACGTGATGTCATATTATCCTCCCTATTCCCTTTACTTCTTTGCAACCCTGCCTAATCGATACCATGACATTTATTAATGGACTACTACAGCTAAGCTAACTAGGCCACGTGATGTCATATGATCCTCCCTATTCCCTTTACTTGTTTGCAACCCTGCCTAATCGATACCATGACATTTATTAATGGACTACTACAGCTAAGCTAACTAGGCCACATGATGTCATATGATCCTCCCTATTCCCTTTACTTCTTTGCAACCCTGCCTAATCGATACCATGACATTTATTAATGGACTACTACAGCTAGTCTGACTAGGCCACGTGATGTCATATGATCCTCCCTATTCCCTTTACTTCTTTGCGACCCTGCCTAATCGATACCATGACATTTATTAATGGACTACTACAGCTAAGCTGACTAGGCAACGTGATGTCATATTATCCTCCCTATTCCCTTTATTTCTTTGCAACCCTGCCTAATCGATACCATGACATTTATTAATGGACTACTACAGCTAAGCTAACTAGGCCACATGATGTCATATGATCCTCCCTATTCCCTTTACTTCTTTGCGACCCTGCCTAATCGATACCATGACATTTATTAATGGACTACTACAGCAAAGCTGACTAGGCCACGTGATGTCATATGATCCTCCCTATTCCCTTTACTTCTTTGCAACCCTGCCTAATCGATACCATGACATTTATTAATGGACTACTACAGCTAAGCTAACTAGGCCACATGATGTCATATGATCCTCTCTATTCCCTTTACTTCTTTGCAACCCTGCCTAATCGATACCATGATATTTATTAATGGACTATTACAGGTAAGCTAACTAGGCCACGTGATGTCATATTATCCTCCCTATTCCCTTTACTTTTTTGCAACCCTGCCTAATCGATACCATGACATTTATTAATGGACTATTACAGCTAAGCTAACTAGGCCACGTGATGTCATATTATCCTCCCTATTCCCTTTACTTCTTTGCAACCCTCCCTAATCGATACCATGACATTTATTAATGGACTATTACAGCTAAGCTAACTAGGCCACGTAATGTCATATTATCCTCCCTATTCCCTTTACTTCTTTGCAACCCTGCCTAATCGATACCATGACATTTATTAATGGACTACTACAGCAAAGCTGACTAGGCCACGTGATGTCATATTATCCTCCCTATTCCCTTTACTTCTTTGCAACCCTCCCTAATCGATACCATGACATTTATTAATGGACTACTACAGCAAAGCTGACTAGGCCACGTGATGTCATATTATCCTCCCTATTCCCTTTACTTCTTTGCAACCCTCCATAATCGATACCATGACATTTATTAATGGACTACTACAGCAAAGCTGACTAGGCCACGTGATGTCATAATATCCTCCCTATTCCCTTTACTTCTTTGCAACCCTCCCTAATCGATACCATGACATTTATTAATGGACTACTACAACAAAGCTGACTAGGCCACGTGATGTCATAATATACTCCCTATTCCCTTTACTTCTTTGCAACCCTGCCTAATCGATACCATGACATTTATTAATGCACTACTACAGCTAAGCTAACTAGGCCACGTGATGTCATATTATCCTCCCTATTCGTTTTACTTCTTTGCAACCCTCCCTAATCGATACCATGACATTTATTAATGGACTACTACAGCTAAGCTAACTAGGTCACGTGATGTCATATGATCCTCCCTATTCCCTTTACTTCTTTGCAACCCTCCCTAATCTATACCATGACATTTATTATTGGACTACTACAGCTAAGCTAACTAGAGCACGTGATGTCATATGATCCTCCCTATTCCCTTTCATCTTTGCAACCCTCCATAATCGATACCATGACATTTATTAATGGACTACTACAGCTAAGCTAACTAGGCCACGTGATGTCATATGATCCTCCCTATTCCCTTTACTTCTTTGCAACCCTCCCTAATCGATACCATGGCACTTATTAATGGACTACTACAGCTAAGCTAACTAGGCCACAAGATGTCTTATGATCCTCCCTATTCCCTTTACTTCTTTGCAACCCTGCCTAATCGATACCATGACATTTATTAATGGACTACTACAGCTAAGCTAACTAGGCCACGTGATGTCATATGATCCTCCCTATTCCCTTTACTTCTTTGCAACCCTCCCTAATCGATACCATGACATTTATTAATGGACTATTACAGCTAAGCTAACTAGGCCACGTAATGTCATATTATCCTCCCTATTCCCTTTACTTCTTTGCAACCCTGCCTAATCGATACCATGACATTTATTAATGGACTACTACAGCAAAGCTGACTAGGCCACGTGATGTCATATTATCCTCCCTATTCCCTTTACTTCTTTGCAACCCTCCCTAATCGATACCATGACATTTATTAATGGACTACTACAGCAAAGCTGACTAGGCCACGTGATGTCATATTATCCTCCCTATTCCCTTTACTTCTTTGCAACCCTCCATAATCGATACCATGACATTTATTAATGGACTACTACAGCAAAGCTGACTAGGCCACGTGATGTCATAATATCCTCCCTATTCCCTTTACTTCTTTGCAACCCTCCCTAATCGATACCATGACATTTATTAATGGACTACTACAACAAAGCTGACTAGGCCACGTGATGTCATAATATACTCCCTATTCCCTTTACTTCTTTGCAACCCTGCCTAATCGATACCATGACATTTATTAATGCACTACTACAGCTAAGCTAACTAGGCCACGTGATGTCATATTATCCTCCCTATTCGTTTTACTTCTTTGCAACCCTCCCTAATCGATACCATGACATTTATTAATGGACTACTACAGCTAAGCTAACTAGGTCACGTGATGTCATATGATCCTCCCTATTCCCTTTACTTCTTTGCAACCCTCCCTAATCTATACCATGACATTTATTATTGGACTACTACAGCTAAGCTAACTAGAGCACGTGATGTCATATGATCCTCCCTATTCCCTTTCATCTTTGCAACCCTCCATAATCGATACCATGACATTTATTAATGGACTACTACAGCTAAGCTAACTAGGCCACGTGATGTCATATGATCCTCCCTATTCCCTTTACTTCTTTGCAACCCTCCCTAATCGATACCATGGCACTTATTAATGGACTACTACAGCTAAGCTAACTAGGCCACAAGATGTCTTATGATCCTCCCTATTCCCTTTACTTCTTTGCAACCCTGCCTAATCGATACCATGACATTTATTAATGGACTACTACAGCTAAGCTAACTAGGCCACGTGATGTCATATGATCCTCCCTATTCCCTTTACTTCTTTGCAACCCTCCCTAATCGATACCATGACATTTATTAATGGACTACTACAGCTAAGCTAACTAGGCCACAAGATGTCTTATGATCCTCCCTATTGCCTTTACTTCTTTGCAACCCTCCCTAATCGATACCATGACATTTATTAATGGACTACTACAGCTAAGCTAACTAGGCCACGTGATGTCATATGATCCTCCCTATTGCCTTTACTTCTTTGCAACCCTCCCTAATCGATACCATGACATTTATTAATGGACTACTACAGCTAAGCTAACTAGGCCACGTGATGTCATATGATCCTACCTATTCCCTTTACTTCTTTGCAACCCTCCCTAATCGATACCATGGCACTTATTAATGGACTACTACAGCTAAGCTAACTAGGCCACGTGATGTCATATGATCCTCCCTATTCTCTTTACTTCTTTGCAACCATCCCTAATCGATACCATGGCACTTATTAATGGACTACTACAGCTAAGCTAACTAGGCCACGTGATGTCATATGATCCTACCTATTCCCTTCACTTCTTTGCAACCCTCCCTAATCGATACCATGACATTTATTAATGGACTACTACAGCTAAGCTAACTAGGCCACGTGATGTCATATGATCCTACCTATTCCCTTTACTTCTTTGCAACCCTCCCTAATCGATACCATGGCACTTATTAATGGACTACTACAGCTAAGCTAACTACGCCACGTGATGTCATATGATCCTCCCTATTCTCTTTACTTCTTTGCAACCATCCCTAATCGATACCATGGCACTTATTAATGGACTACTACAGCTAAGCTAACTAGGCCACGTGATGTCATATGATCCTACCTATTTCCTTTACTTCTTTGCAACCCTCCCTAATCGATACCATGGCACTTATTAATGGACTACTACAGCTAAGCTAACTAGGCCACGTGATGTCATATGATCCTCCCTATTCTCTTTACTTCTTTGCAACCATCCCTAATCGATACCATGGCACTTATTAATGGACTACTACAGCTAAGCTAACTAGGCCACGTGATGTCATATGATCCTACCTATTCCCTTCACTTCTTTGCAACCCTCCCTAATCGATACCATGACATTTATTAATGGACTACTACAGCTAAGCTAAGTAGGCCACGTGATGTCATATGATCCTCCCTATTCCCTTTACTTCTTTGCAACCCTCCCTAATCGATACCATGGCACTTATTAATGGACTATTACAGCTAAGCTAACTAGGCCACGTGATGTCACATTATCCTCCCTATTCCCTTAACTTCTTTGCAACCCTCCCTAATCGATACCATGGCACTTATTAATGGACTACTACAGCTAAGCTAACTAGGCCACGTGATGTGATATTATCCTCCCTATTCCCTTTACGTCTTTGCAACCCTGCCTAATCGATACCATGACATTTATTAATGGACTACTAAAGCAAAGCTGACTAGGCCACGTGTTGTCATATTATCCTCCCTATTCCCTTTACTTCTTTGCAACCCTGCCTAATCGATACCATGACATTTATTATTGGACTACTACAGCTAAGCTAACTAGGCCACGTGATGTCATATGATCCTCCCTATTCCCTTTCATCTTTGCAACCCTCCATAATCGATACCATGACATTTATTAATGGACTACTACAGCTAAGCTGACTAGGTAACGTGATGTCATATTATCCTCCCTATTCGTTTTACTTCTTTGCAACCCTCCATAATCGATACCATGACATTTATTAATGGACTATTACAGCTAAGCTAACTAGGCCACGTGATGTCATAATATCCTCCCTATTCCCTTTACTTCTTTGCAACCCTCCCTAATCGATACCATGACATTTATTAATGGACTACTACAGCTAAGCTAACTAGGCCACGTGATGTCATATGATCCTCCCTATTCCCTTTCATCTTTGCAACCCTCCATAATCGATACCATGACAATTATTAATGGACTACTACAGCAAAGCTGACTAGGCCACGTGATGTCATAATATCCTCCCTATTCCCTTTACTTCTTTGCAACCCTCCCTAATCGATACCATGACATTTATTAATGGACTACTACAGCTAAGCTAACTAGGCCACGTGATGTCATATGATCCTCCCTATTCCCTTTCATCTTTGCAACCCTCCATAATCGATACCATGACATTTATTAATGGACTACTACAGCAAAGCTGACTAGGCCACGTGATGTCATAATATCCTCCCTATTCCCTTTACTTCTTTGCAACCCTCCCTAATCGATACCATGACATTTATTAATGGACTACTACAGCTAAGCTAACTAGGCCACGTGATGTCATATGATCCTCCCTATTCCCTTTCATCTTTGCAACCCTCCATAATCGATACCATGACATTTATTAATGGACTACTACAGCTAAGCTGACTAGGCCACGTGATGTCATATTATCCTCCCTATTCGTTTTACTTCTTTGCAACCCTCCATAATCGATACCATGACATTTATTAATGGACTACTACAGCAAAGCTGACTAGGCCACGTGATGTCATAATATGCTCCCTATTCCCTTTACTTCTTTGCAACCCTCCATAATCGATACCATGACATTTATTAATGGACTACTACAGCAAAGCTGACTAGGCCACATGATGTCATATTATCCTCCCTATTCCCTTTACTTCTTTGCAAACCTCCCTAATCGATACCATGACATTTATTAATGGACTACTACAGCAAAGCTGACTAGGCCACGTGATGTCATATTATCCTCCCTATTCCCTTTACTTCTTTGCAACCCTCCATAATCGATACCATGACATTTATTAATGGACTACTACGCAAAAGCTGACTAGGCCACGTGATGTCATATTATCCTCCCTATTCCCTTTACTACTTTGCAACCCTCCCTAATCGATACCATGACATTTATTAATGGACTACTACAGCAAAGCTGACTAGGCCACGTGATGTCATATTATCCTCCCTATTCCCTTTACTTCTTTGCAACCCTCACTAATCGATACCATGACATTTATTAATGGACTACTACAGCAAAGCTGACTAGGCCACGTGATGTCATATTATCCTCCCTATTCCCTTTACTTCTTTGCAACCCTCCATAATCGATACCATGACATTTATTAATGGACTACTACAGCAAAGCTGACTAGGCCACGTGATGTCATAATATCCTCCCTATTCCCTTTACTTCTTTGCAACCCTCCCTAATCGATACCATGACATTTATTAATGGACTACTACAACAAAGCTGACTAGGCCACGTGATGTCATAATATACTCCCTATTCCCTTTACTTCTTTGCAACCCTCCCTAATCGATATCATGACATTTATTAATGGACTACTACAGCAAAGATGACTAGGCCACGTGATGTCATATTATCCTCCCTATTCCCTTTACTTCTTTGCAACCCTCCCTAATCGATACCATGACATTTATTAATGGACTACTACAGCTAAGCTAACTAGGCCACGTGATGTCATATGATCCTACCTATTCCCTTTACTTCTTTGCAACCCTCCCTAATCGATACCATGACATTTATTATTGTACTACTACAGCTAAGCTAACTAGGCCACGTGATGTCATATGATCCTACCTATTCCCTTTACTTCTTTGCCACCCTCCCTAATCGATACCATGACAATTATTATTGTACTACTACAGCTAAGCTAACTAGGCCACGTGATGTCATATTATCCTCCCTATTCCCTTTACTTCTTTGCAACCCTCCCTAATCGATACCATGACATTTATTATTGTACTACTACAGCTAAGCTAACTAGGCCACGTGATGTCATATGATCCTCCCTATTCCCTTTCATCTTTGCAATCCTCCATAATCGATACCATGACATTTATTAATGGACTTCTACAGCTAAGCTAACTAGGCCACGTGATGTCATATGATCCTCCCTATTCCCTTTACTTCTTTGCAACCCTGCCTAATCGATACCATGACATTTATTAATGGACTACTACAGCTAAGGTAACTAGGCCACATGATGTCATATGATCCTCCCTATTCCCTTTACTTCTTTGCAACCCTCCCTAATCGATACCATGACATTTATTAATGGACTACTACAGCTAAGCTAACTAGGCCACATGATGTCATATGATCCTCCCTATTCGCTTTACTTCTTTGCAAACCTGCCTAATCGATATCATGACATTTATTAATGGACTACTACAGCTAAGCTGACTAGGCCACGTGATGTCATATGATCCTCCCTATTCCCTTTACTTCTTTGCGACCCTGCCTAATCGATACCATGACATTTATTAATGGACTACTACAGCTAAGCTGACTAGGCCACGTGATGTCATATTATCCTCCCTATTCCCTTTACTTCTTTGCAACCCTGCCTAATCGATACCATGACATTTATTAATGGACTACTACAGCTAAGCTAACTAGGCCACGTGATGTCATATTATCCTCCCTATTTCCTTTACTTCTTTGCAACCCTGCCTAATCGATATCATGACATTTATTAATGGACTACTACAGCTAAGCTGACTAGGCCACGTGATGTCATATGATCCTCCCTATTCCCTTTACTTCTTTGCCAACCTCCCTAATCGATACCATGACATTTATTATTGGACTACTACAGCTAAGCTAACTAGGCCATGTGATGTCATATTATCCTCCCTATTCCCTTTACTTCTTTGCAACCCTGCCTAATCGATACCATGACATTTATTAATGGACTACTACAGCTAAGCTAACTAGGCCACGTGATGTCATATTATCCTCCCTATTCCCTTTACTTCTTTGCAACCCTGCCTAATCGATACCATGACATTTATTAATGGACTACTACAGCTAAGCTAACTAGGCCACGTGATGTCATATGATCCTCCCTATTCCCTTTACTTGTTTGCAACCCTGCCTAATCGATACACTGACATTTATTAATGGACTACTACAGCTAAGCTAACTAGGCCACATGCTGTCATATGATCCTCCCTATTCCCTTTACTTCTTTGCAACCCTCCCTAATCGATACGATGACATTTATTAATGGACTACTACAGCTAGGCTAACTAGGCCACATGATGTCATATGATCCTCCCTATTCGCTTTACTTCTTTGCAACCCTGCCTAATCGATACCATGACATTTATTAATGAACTACTACAGCTAGTCTGACTAGGCCACGTGATGTCATATGATCCTCCCTATTCCCTTTACTTGTTTGCAACCCTGCCTAATCGATACCATGACATTTATTAATGGACTACTACAGCTAAGCTAACTAGGCCACATGATGTCATATGATCCTCCCTATTCCCTTTACTTCTTTGCGACCCTGCCTAATCGATACCATGACATTTATTAATGGTTTACTACAGCAAAGCTGACTAGGCCACGTGATGTCATATGATCCTCCCTATTCCCTTTACTTCTTTGCCAACCTCCCTAATCGATACCATGACATTTATTAATGGACTTCTACAGCTAAGCTAACTAGGCCACGTGATGTCATATGATCCTCCCTATTCCCTTTACTTCTTTGCAACCCTGCCTAATCGATACCATGACATTTATTATTGGACTACTACAGCTAAGCTAACTAGGCCACGTGATGTCATATTATCCTCCCTATTCCCTTTACTTCTTTGCAACCCTGCCTAATCGATACCATGACATTTATTAATGGACTACTACAGCTAAGCTAACTAGGCCACGTGATGTCATATTATCCTCCCTATTCCCTTTACTTCTTTGCAACCCTGCCTAATCGATACCATGACATTTATTAATGGACTACTACAGCTAAGCTAACTAGGCCACGTGATGTCATATTATCCTCCCTATTCCCTTTACTTCTTTGCAACCCTGCCTAATCGATACCATGACATTTATTAATGGACTACTACAGCTAAGCTAACTAGGCCACGTGATGTCATATGATCCTCCCTATTCCCTTTACTTGTTTGCAACCCTGCCTAATCGATACCATGACATTTATTAATGGACTACTACAGCTAAGCTAACTAGGCCACATGATGTCATATGATCCTCCCTATTCCCTTTACTTCTTTGCAACCCTGCCTAATCGATACCATGACATTTATTAATGGACTACTACAGCTAGTCTGACTAGGCCACGTGATGTCATATGATCCTCCCTATTCCCTTTACTTCTTTGCGACCCTGCCTAATCGATACCATGACATTTATTAATGGACTACTACAGCTAAGCTGACTAGGCAACGTGATGTCATATTATCCTCCCTATTCCCTTTATTTCTTTGCAACCCTGCCTAATCGATACCATGACATTTATTAATGGACTACTACAGCTAAGCTAACTAGGCCACATGATGTCATATGATCCTCCCTATTCCCTTTACTTCTTTGCGACCCTGCCTAATCGATACCATGACATTTATTAATGGACTACTACAGCAAAGCTGACTAGGCCACGTGATGTCATATGATCCTCCCTATTCCCTTTACTTCTTTGCCAACCTCCCTAATCGATACCATGACATTTATTAATGGACTTCTACAGCTAAGCTAACTAGGCCACGTGATGTCATATGATCCTCCCTATTCCCTTTACTTCTTTGCAACCCTGCCTAATCGATACCATGACATTTATTAATGGACTACTACAGCTAAGCTAACTAGGCCACATGATGTCATATGATCCTCTCTATTCCCTTTACTTCTTTGCAACCATCCCTAATCGATACCATGACATTTATTAATGGACTACTACAGCTAAGCTAACTAGGCCACATGTTGTCATATGATCCTCCCTATTCCCTTTACTTCTTTGCAACCCTGCCTAATCGATACCATGACATTTATAAATGGACTACTACAGCAAAGCTGACTAGGCCACGTGATGTCATATGATTCTCCCTATTCCCTTTACTTCTTTGCCAACCTCCCTAATCGATACCATGACATTTATTATTGGACTACTACAGCTAAGCTAACTAGGCCACGTGATGTCATATTATCCTCCCTATTCCCTTTACTTCTTTGCAACCCTGCCTAATCGATACCATGACATTTATTAATGGACTACTACAGCTAAGCTAACTAGGCCACGTGATGTCATATTATCCTCCCTATTCCCTTTACTTCTTTGCAACCCTGCCTAATCGATACCATGACATTTATTAATGGACTACTACAGCTAAGCTAACTAGGCCACGTGATGTCATATTATCCTCCCTATTCCCTTTACTTCTTTGCAACCCTGCCTAATCGATACCATGACATTTATTAATGGACTACTACAGCTAAGCTAACTAGGCCACGTGATGTCATATGATCCTCCCTATTCCCTTTACTTGTTTGCAACCCTGCCTAATCGATACCATGACATTTATTAATGGACTACTACAGCTAAGCTAACTAGGCCACATGATGTCATATGATCCTCCCTATTCCCTTTACTTCTTTGCAACCCTGCCTAATCGATACCATGACATTTATTAATGGACGACTATAGCTAGTCTGACTAGGCCACGTGATGTCATATGATCCTCCCTATTCCCTTTACTTCTTTGCGACCCTGCCTAATCGATACCATGACATTTATTAATGGACTACTACACCTAAGCTGACTAGGCAACGTGATGTCATATTATCCTCCCTATTCCCTTTATTTCTTTGCAACCCTGCCTAATCGATACCATGACATTTATTAATGGACTACTACAGCTAAGCTAACTAGGCCACATGATGTCATATGATCCTCCCTATTCCCTTTACTTCTTTGCGACCCTGCCTAATCGATACCATGACATTTATTAATGGACTACTACAGCAAAGCTGACTAGGCCACGTGATGTCATATTATCCTCCCTATTCCCTTTACTTCTTTGCAACCCTCCCTAATCGATACCATGACATTTATTAATGGACTACTACAGCAAAGCTGACTAGGCCACGTGATGTCATATGATCCTCCCTATTCCCTTTACTTCTTTGCCAACCTCCCTAATCGATACCATGACATTTATTATTGGACTACTACAGCTAAGCTAACTAGGCCACGTGATGTCATATTATCCTCCCTATTCGTTTTACTTCTTTGCAACCCTCCCTAATCGATACAATGACATTTATTAATGGACTACTACAGCTAAGCTAACTAGGCCACATGATGTCATATGATCCTCCCTATTCCCTTTACTTCTTTGCAACCCTGCCTAATCTATACAATGACATTTATTAATGGACTACTACAGCTAAGCTGACTAGGCCACGTGATGTCATATGATCCTCCCTATTCCCTTTACTTCTTTGCGACCCTGCCTAATCGATACCATGACTTTTATTAATGGACTACTACAGCTAAGCTGACTAGGCCACGTGATGTCATATTATCCTCCCTATTCCCTTTACTTCTTTGCCACCCTGCCTAATCGATACCATGACATTTATTAATGGACTACTACAGCTAAGCTGACTAGGCCACGTGATGTCATATTATCCTCCCTATTCCCTTTACTTCTTTGCAACCCTGCCTAATCGATACCATGACATTTATTAATGGACTACTACAGCTAAGCTAACTAGGCCACATGATGTCATATGATCCTACCTATTCCCTTTACTTCTTTGCGACCCTGCCTAATCGATACCATGACATTTATTAATGGACTACTACAGCAAAGCTGACTAGGCCACGTGATGTCATAATATCCTCCCTATTCGTTTTACTTCTTTGCAACCCTCCCTAATCGATACCATGACATTTATTAATGGACTACTACAGCAAAGCTGACTAGGCCACGTGACGTCATATGATCCTCCCTATTCCCTTTACTTCTTTGCCAACCTCCCTAATCGATACCATGACATTTATTATTGGACTACTACAGCTAAGCTAACTAGGCCACGTGATGTCATATTATCCTCCCTATTCCCGTTACTTCTTTGCAACCCTGCCTAATCGATACCATGACATTTATTAATGGACTACTACAGCTAAGCTAACTAGGCCACGTGATGTCATATTATCCTCCCTATTCAATTTACTTCTTTGCAACCCTGCCTAATCGATACCATGACAATTATTAATGAACTACTACAGCTAAGCTAACTAGGCCACATGATGTCATATGATCCTCCCTATTCCCTTTATTTCTTTGCAACCCTGCCTAATCGATACCATGACATTTATTAATGGACTACTACAGCTAAGCTAACTAGGCCACATGATGTCATATGATCCTCCCTATTCGTTTTACTTCTTTGCAACCTTCCCTAATCGATACCATGACATTTATTAATGGACTACTACAGCAAAGCTGACTAGGCCACGTGATGTCATATTATCCTCCCTATTCCCTTTACTTCTTTGCAACCCTGCCTAACCGATAACATGACATTTATTAATGGACTACTACAGCTAAGCTAACTAGGCCACGTGATGTCATATTATCCTCCCTATTCCCTTTACTTCTTTGCAACCCTGCCTAATCGATACCATGACATTTATTAATGGACTACTACAGCAAAGCTGACTAGGCCACGTGATGTCATATTATCCTCCCTATTCCCTTTACTTCTTTGCAACCCTGCCTAATCGATACCATGACATTTATTAATGGACTACTACAGCAAAGCTGACTAGGCCACGTGATGTCATATTATCCTCCCTATTCACTTTACTTCTTTGCAACCCTGCCTAATCGATACCATGACATTTATTAATGGACTACTACAGCTAAGCTAACTAGGCCACGTGATGTCATATGATCCTCCCTATTCCATTTACTTCTTTGCAACCCTGCCTAATCGATACCATGACATTTATTAATGGACTACTACAGCTAAGCTAACTAGGCCACATGATGTCATATGATCCTCCCTATTCCCTTTACGTCTTTGCAACCCTGCCTAATCGATACCATGACATTTATTAATGGACTACTACAGCTAAGCTGCCTAGGCCACGTGATGTCATATTATCCTCCCTATTCCCTTTATTTCTTTGCAACCCTGCCTAATCGATACCATGACATTTATTAATGGACTACTACAGCTAAGCTAACTAGGCCACATGATGTCATATGATCCTCCCTATTCCCTTTACTTCTTTGCGACCCTGCCTAATCGATACCATAACATTTATTAATGGACTACTACAGCAAAGCTGACTAGGCCACGTGATGTCATATTATCCTCCCTATTCCCTTTACTTCTTTGCAACCCTCCCTAATCGATACCATGACATTTATTAATGGACTACTACAGCAAAGCTGACTAGGCCACGTGATGTCACATTATTCTCCCTATTCGTTTTACTTCTTTACAACCCTCCCTAATCGATACCATGACATTTATTAATGGACTACTACAGCAAAGCTGACTAGGCCACGTGATGTCATATGATCCTCCCTATTCCCTTTACTTCTTTGCCAACCTCCCTAATCGATACCATGACATTTATTATTGGACTACTACAGCTAAGCTAACTAGGCCACGTGATGTCATATTATCCTTCCTATTCGTTTTACTGCTTTGCAACCCTCCCTAATCGATACCATGACATTTATTAATGGACTACTACAGCTAAGCTAACTAGGCCACATGATGTCATATGATCCTCCCTATTCCCTTTACTTCTTTGCAACCCTGCCTAATCGATACCATGACATTTATTAATGGACTACTACAGCTAAGCTAACTAGGCCACGTGATGTCATATGATCCTCACTATTCCCTTTACTTCTTTGCAACCCTCCCTAATCGATACCATGACATTTATTAATGGACTACTACAGCTAAGCTAACTAGGCCACGTGATGTCATATGATCCTCCCTATTCCCTTTACTTCTTTGCAACCCTCCCTAATCGATACCATGACATTTATTAATGGACTACTACAGCTAAGCTAACTAGGCCACGTGATGTCATATGATCCTCCCTATTCCCTTTACTTCTTTGCAACCCTCCCTAATCGATACCATGACATTTATTAATGGACTTCTACAGCTAAGCTAACTAGGCCACGTGATGTCATATGATCCTCCCTATTCCCTTTACTTCTTTGCAACCCTGCCTAATCGATACCATGACATTTATTAATGGACTACTACAGCTAAGCTAACTAGGCCACATGATGTCATATGATCCTCCCTATTCCCTTTACTTCTTTGCAACCCTCCCTAATCGATACCATGACATTTATTAATGGACTACTACAGCTATGCTAACTAGGCCACATGATGTCATATGATCCTCCCTATTCCCTTTACTTCTTTGCAACCCTGCCTAATCGATACCATGACATTTATTAATGGACTACTACAGCTAAGCTGACTAGGCCACGTGATGTCATATGATCCTCCCTATTCCCTTTCCTTCTTTGCGACCCTGCCTAATCGATACCATGACATTTATTAATGGACTACTACAGCTAAGCTGACTAGGCCACGTGATGTCATATTATCCTCCCTATTCCCTTTTCTTCTTTGCAACCCTGCCTAATCGATACCATGACATTTATTAATGGACTACTACAGCTAAGCTAACTAGGCCACATGATGTCATATGATCCTACCTATTCCCTTTACTTCTTTGCGACCCTGCCTAATCGATACCATGACATTTATTAATGGACTACTACAGCAAAGCTGACTAGGCCACGTGATGTCATATTATCTTCCCTATTTCCTTTACTTCTTTGCAACCCTCACTAATCGATACCATGACATTTATTAATGGACTACTACAGCAAAGCTGACTAGGCCACGTGATGTCATATGATCCTCCCTATTCCCTTTACTTCTTTGCCAACCTCCCTAATCGATACCATGACATTTATTATTGGACTACTACAGCTAAGCTAACTAGGCCACGTGATGTCATATTATCCTTCCTATTCGTTTTACTGCTTTGCAACCCTCCCTAATCGATACCATGACATTTATTAATGGACTACTACAGCTAAGCTAACTAGGCCACATGATGTCATATGATCCTCCCTATTCCCTTTACTTCTTTGCAACCCTGCCTAATCGATACCATGACATTTATTAATGGACTACTACAGCTAAGCTAACTAGGCCACGTGATGTCATATGATCCTCACTATTCCCTTTACTTCTTTGCAACCCTCCCTAATCGATACCATGACATTTATTAATGGACTACTACAGCTAAGCTAACTAGGCCACGTGATGTCATATGATCCTCCCTATTCCCTTTACTTCTTTGCAACCCTCCCTAATCGATACCATGACATTTATTAATGGACTACTACAGCTAAGCTAACTAGGCCACGTGATGTCATATGATCCTCCCTATTCCCTTTACTTCTTTGCAACCCTCCCTAATCGATACCATGACATTTATTAATGGACTTCTACAGCTAAGCTAACTAGGCCACGTGATGTCATATGATCCTCCCTATTCCCTTTACTTCTTTGCAACCCTGCCTAATCGATACCATGACATTTATTAATGGACTACTACAGCTAAGCTAACTAGGCCACATGATGTCATATGATCCTCCCTATTCCCTTTACTTCTTTGCAACCCTCCCTAATCGATACCATGACATTTATTAATGGACTACTACAGCTATGCTAACTAGGCCACATGATGTCATATGATCCTCCCTATTCCCTTTACTTCTTTGCAACCCTGCCTAATCGATACCATGACATTTATTAATGGACTACTACAGCTAAGCTGACTAGGCCACGTGATGTCATATGATCCTCCCTATTCCCTTTCCTTCTTTGCGACCCTGCCTAATCGATACCATGACATTTATTAATGGACTACTACAGCTAAGCTGACTAGGCCACGTGATGTCATATTATCCTCCCTATTCCCTTTTCTTCTTTGCAACCCTGCCTAATCGATACCATGACATTTATTAATGGACTACTACAGCTAAGCTAACTAGGCCACATGATGTCATATGATCCTACCTATTCCCTTTACTTCTTTGCGACCCTGCCTAATCGATACCATGACATTTATTAATGGACTACTACAGCAAAGCTGACTAGGCCACGTGATGTCATATTATCTTCCCTATTTCCTTTACTTCTTTGCAACCCTCCCTAATCGATACCATGACATTTATTAATGGACTACTACAGCAAAGCTGACTAGGCCACGTGATGTCATATGATCCTCCCTATTCCCTTTACTTCTTTGCAACCCTCCCTAATCGATACCATGACATTTATTAATGGACTACTACAGCAGAGCTGACTAGGCCACGTGATGTCATATTATCCTCCCTATTCGTTTTACTTCTTTGCAACCCTCCCTAATCGATACCATGACATTTAATAATGGACTACTACAGCAAAGCTGACTAGGCCACGTGATGTCATATGATCCTCCCTATTCCCTTTACTTCTTTGACAAACTCCCTAATCGATACCATGACATTTATTATTGGACTACTACAGCTAAGCTAACTAGGCCACGTGATGTCATATTATCCTCCCTATTCCCTTTACTTCTTTGCAACCCTGCCAAATCGATACCATGACATTTATTAATGGACTACTACAGCTAAGCTAACTAGGCCACGTGATGTCATATTATCCTCCCTATTCCCTTTACTTCTTTGCAACCCTGCCTAATCGATACCATGACATTTATTAATGGACTACTACAGCTAAGCTAACTAGGCCACGTGATGTCATATGATCCTCCCTATTCCCTTTACTTCTTTGCAACCCTCCCTATACGATACCATGACATTTATTAATGGACTTCTACAGCTAAGCTAACTAGGCCACGTGATGTCGTATGATCCTCCCTATTCCCTTTACTTCTTTGCAACCCTGCCTAATCGATACCATGACATTTATTAATGGACTACTACAGCTAAGCTAACTAGGCCACATGATGTCATATGATCCTCCCTATTCCCTTTACTTCTTTGCAACCCTCCCTAATCGATACCATGACATTTATTAATGGACTACTACAGCTAAGCTAACTAGGCCACATGATGTCATATGATCCTCCCTATTCCCTTTACTTCTTTGCAACCCTGCCTAATCGGTACCATGACATTTATTAATGGACTACTACAGCTAAGCTGACTAGGCCACGTGATGTCATATGATCCTCCCTATTCCCTTTACTTCTTTGCGACCCTGCCTAATCGATACCATGACATTTATTAATGGACTACTACAGCTAAGCTGACTAGGCCACGTGATGTCATATTATCCTCCCTATTCCCTTTACTTCTTTGCAACCCTGCCTAATCGATACCATGACATTTATTAATGGACTACTACAGCTAAGCTAACTAGGCCACATGATGTCATATGATCCTACCTATTCCCTTTACTTCTTTGCGACCCTGCCTAATCGATACCATGACATTTATTAATGGACTACTACAGCAAAGCTGACTAGGCCACGTGATGTCATATTATCTTCCCTATTCCCTTTACTTCTTTGCAACCCTCCCTAATCGATACCATGACATTTATTAATGGACTACTACAGCAAAGCTGACTAGGCCACGTGATGTCATATGATCCTCCCTATTCCCTTTACTTCTTTGCAACCCTCCCTAATCGATACCATGACATTTATTAATGGACTACTACAGCAAAGCTGACTAGGCCACGTGATGTCATATTATCCTCCCTATTCGTTTTACTTCTTTGCAACCCTCCCTAATCGATACCATGACATTTAATAATGGACTACTACAGCAATGCTGACTAGGCCACGTGATGTCATATGATCCTCCCTATTCCCTTTACTTCTTTGCCAACCTCCCTAATCGATACCATGACATTTATAATTGGATTACTACAGCTAAGCTAACTAGGCCACAAGATGTCTTATGATCCTCCCTATTCCCTTTACTTCTTTGCGACCCTGCCTAATCGATACCATGACATTTATTAATGGACTACTACAGCAAAGCTGACTAGGCCACGTGATGTCATATTATCCTCCCTATTCCCTTTACTTCTTTGCAACCCTCCCTAATCGATACCATGACATTTATTAATGGACTACTACAGCAAAGCTGACTAGGCCACGTGATGTCATATTATCCTCCCTATTCGTTTTACTTCTTTGCAACCCTCCCTAATCGATACCATGACATTTATTAATGGACTACTACAGCAAAGCTGACTAGGCCACGTGATGTCATATTATCTTCCCTATTCCCTTTACTTCTTTGCAACCCTCCCTAATCGATACCATGACATTTATTAATGGACTACTGCAGCAAAGCTGACTAGGCCACGTGATGTCATATGATCCTCCCTATTCCCTTTACTTCTTTGCAACCCTCCCTAATCGATACCATGACATTTATTAATGGACTACTACAGCAAAGCTGACTAGGCCACGTGATGTCATATTATCCTCCCTATTCGTTTTACTTCTTTGCAACCCTCCCTAATCGATACCATGACATTTAATAATGGACTACTACAGCAAAGCTGACTAGGCCACGTGATGACATATGATCCTCCCTATTCCCTTTACTTCTTTGCCAACCTCCCTAATCGATACCATGACATTTATTATTGGACTACTACAGCTAAGCTAACTAGGCCACGTGATGTCATATTATCCTCCCTATTCCCTTTATTTCTTTGCAACCCTGCCTAATCGATACCATGACATTTATTAATGGACTACTACAGCTAAGCTAACTAGGCCACGTGATGTCATATTATCCTCCCTATTCCCTTTACTTCTTTGCAACCCTGCCTAATCGATACCATGACATTTATTAATGGACTACTACAGCTAAGCTAACTAGGCCACGTGATGTCATATTATCCTCCCTATTCCCTTTACTTCTTTGCAACCCTGCCTAATCGATACCATGACATTTATTAATGGACTACTACAGCAATGCTGACTAGGCCACGTGATGTCATATTATCCTCCCTATTCCCTTTACTTCTTTGCAACCCTGCCTAATCGATACCATGACATTTATTAATAGACTACTACAGCTAAGCTAACTAGGCCACGTGATGTCATATTATCCTCCCTATTCCCTTTACTTCTTTGCAACCCTGCCTAATCGATACCATGACATTTATTAATGGACTTCTACAGCTAAGCTAACTAGGCCACGTGATGTCATATTATCCTCCCTATTCCCTTTACTTCTTTGCAACCCTGCCTAATCGATACCATGATATTTATTAATGGACTACTACAGCAAAGCTGACTAGGCCACGTGATGTCATAATATCCTCCCTATTCCCTTTACTTCTTTGCAACCCTGCCTAATCGATACCATGACATTTATTAATGGACTACTACAGCAAAGCTGACTAGGCCACGTGATGTCATATTATCTTCCCTATTCCCTTTACTTCTTTGCAACCCTGCCTAATCGATACCATGACATTTATTAATGGAATACTTCAGCTAAGCTAACTAGGCCACGTGATGTCATATGATCCTCCCTATTCCCTTTACTTCTTTGCAACCCTGCCTAATCGATACCATGACATTTATTAATGGACTACTACAGCTAAGCTAACTAGGCCACATGATGTCATATGATCCTCCCTATTCCCTTTACTTCTTTGCAACCCTGCCTAATCGATACCATGACATTTATTAATGGACTACTACAGCTAAGCTGACTAGGCCACGTGATGTCATATGATCCTCCCTATTCCCTTTACTTCTTTGCGACCCTGCCTAATCGATACCTTGACATTTATTAATGGACTACTACAGCTAAGCTGACTAGGCCACGTGATGTCATATTATCCTACCTATTCGTTTCACTTCTTTGCAACCCTCCCTAATCGATACCATGACATTTATTAATGGACTACTACAGCTAAGCTATCTAGGCCACATGATGTCATATGATCCTCCCTATTCCCTTTACTTCTTTGCAACCCTGCCTAATCGATACCATGACATTTATTAATGGACTACTACAGCAAAGCTGACTAGGCCACGTGATGTCATATTATCCTCCCTATTCCCTTTACTTCTTTGCAACCCTGCCTAATCGATACCATGACATTTATTAATGGACTACTACAGCTAAGCTAACTAGGCCACGTGATGTCATATGATCCTCCCTATTCCATTTACTTCTTTGCAACCCTGCCTAATCGATACCATGACATTTATTAATGGACTACTACAGCTAAGCTAACTAGGCCACATGATGTCATATGATCCTCCCTATTCCCTTTACGTCTTTGCAACCCTGCCTAATCGATACCATGACATTTATTAATGGACTACTACAGCTAAGCTGACTAGGCCACGTGATGTCATATTATCCTCCCTATTCCCTTTATTTCTTTGCAACCCTGCCTAATCGATACCATGACATTTATTAATGGACTACTACAGCTAAGCTAACTAGGCCACATGATGTCATATGATCCTCCCTATTCCCTTTACTTCTTTGCGACCCTGCCTAATCGATACCATAACATTTATTAATGGACTACTACAGCAAAGCTGACTAGGCCACGTGATGTCATATTATCCTCCCTATTCCCTTTACTTCTTTGCAACCCTCCCTAATCGATACCATGACATTTATTAATGGACTACTACAGCAAAGCTGACTAGGCCACGTGATGTCACATTATTCTCCCTATTCGTTTTACTTCTTTACAACCCTCCCTAATCGATACCATGACATTTATTAATGGACTACTACAGCAAAGCTGACTAGGCCACGTGATGTCATATGATCCTCCCTATTCCCTTTACTTCTTTGCCAACCTCCCTAATCGATACCATGACATTTATTATTGGACTACTACAGCTAAGCTAACTAGGCCACGTGATGTCATATTATCCTTCCTATTCGTTTTACTGCTTTGCAACCCACCCTAATCGATACCATGACATTTATTAATGGACTACTACAGCTAAGCTAACTAGGCCACATGATGTCATATGATCCTCCCTATTCCCTTTACTTCTTTGCAACCCTGCCTAATCGATACCATGACATTTATTAATGGACTACTACAGCTAAGCTAACTAGGCCACGTGATGTCATATGATCCTCACTATTCCCTTTACTTCTTTGCAACCCTCCCTAATCGATACCATGACATTTATTAATGGACTACTACAGCTAAGCTAACTAGGCCACGTGATGTCATATGATCCTCCCTATTCCCTTTACTTCTTTGCAACCCTCCCTAATCGATACCATGACATTTATTAATGGACTACTACAGCTAAGCTAACTAGGCCACGTGATGTCATATGATCCTCCCTATTCCCTTTACTTCTTTGCAACCCTCCCTAATCGATACCATGACATTTATTAATGGACTTCTACAGCTAAGCTAACTAGGCCACGTGATGTCATATGATCCTCCCTATTCCCTTTACTTCTTTGCAACCCTGCCTAATCGATACCATGACATTTATTAATGGACTACTACAGCTAAGCTAACTAGGCCACATGATGTCATATGATCCTCCCTATTCCCTTTACTTCTTTGCAACCCTCCCTAATCGATACCATGACATTTATTAATGGACTACTACAGCTATGCTAACTAGGCCACATGATGTCATATGATCCTCCCTATTCCCTTTACTTCTTTGCAACCCTGCCTAATCGATACCATGACATTTATTAATGGACTACTACAGCTAAGCTGACTAGGCCACGTGATGTCATATGATCCTCCCTATTCCCTTTCCTTCTTTGCGACCCTGCCTAATCGATACCATGACATTTATTAATGGACTACTACAGCTAAGCTGACTAGGCCACGTGATGTCATATTATCCTCCCTATTCCCTTTACTTCTTTGCAACCCTGCCTAATCGATACCATGACATTTATTAATGGACTACTACAGCTAAGCTAACTAGGCCACATGATGTCATATGATCCTACCTATTCCCTTTACTTCTTTGCGACCCTGCCTAATCGATACCATGACATTTATTAATGGACTACTACAGCAAAGCTGACTAGGCCACGTGATGTCATATTATCTTCCCTATTTCCTTTACTTCTTTGCAACCCTCCCTAATCGATACCATGACATTTATTAATGGACTACTACAGCAAAGCTGACTAGGCCACGTGATGTCATATGATCCTCCCTATTCCCTTTACTTCTTTGCAACCCTCCCTAATCGATACCATGACATTTATTAATGGACTACTACAGCAGAGCTGACTAGGCCACGTGATGTCATATTATCCTCCCTATTCGTTTTACTTCTTTGCAACCCTCCCTAATCGATACCATGACATTTAATAATGGACTACTACAGCAAAGCTGACTAGGCCACGTGATGTCATATGATCCTCCCTATTCCCTTTACTTCTTTGACAAACTCCCTAATCGATACCATGACATTTATTATTGGACTACTACAGCTAAGCTAACTAGGCCACGTGATGTCATATTATCCTCCCTATTCCCTTTACTTCTTTGCAACCCTGCCAAATCGATACCATGACATTTATTAATGGACTACTACAGCTAAGCTAACTAGGCCACGTGATGTCATATTATCCTCCCTATTCCCTTTACTTCTTTGCAACCCTGCCTAATCGATACCATGACATTTATTAATGGACTACTACAACTAAGCTAACTAGGCCACGTGATGTCATATGATCCTCCCTATTCCCTTTACTTCTTTGCAACCCTTCCTATACGATACCATGACATTTATTAATGGACTTCTACAGCTAAGCTAACTAGGCCACGTGATGTCGTATGATCCTCCCTATTCCCTTTACTTCTTTGCAACCCTGCCTAATCGATACCATGATATTTATTAATGGACTACTACAGCAAAGCTGACTAGGCCACGTGATGTCATAATATCCTCCCTATTCCCTTTACTTCTTTGCAACCCTGCCTAATCGATACCATGACATTTATTAATGGACTACTACAGCAAAGCTGACTAGGCCACGTGATGTCATATTATCTTCCCTATTCCCTTTACTTCTTTGCAACCCTGCCTAATCGATACCATGACATTTATTAATGGAATACTTCAGCTAAGCTAACTAGGCCACGTGATGTCATATGATCCTCCCTATTCCCTTTACTTCTTTGCAACCCTGCCTAATCGATACCATGACATTTATTAATGGACTACTACAGCTAAGCTAACTAGGCCACATGATGTCATATGATCCTCCCTATTCCCTTTACTTCTTTGCAACCCTGCCTAATCGATACCATGACATTTATTAATGGACTACTACAGCTAAGCTGACTAGGCCACGTGATGTCATATGATCCTCCCTATTCCCTTTACTTCTTTGCGACCCTGCCTAATCGATACCTTGACATTTATTAATGGACTACTACAGCTAAGCTGACTAGGCCACGTGATGTCATATTATCCTACCTATTCGTTTCACTTCTTTGCAACCCTCCCTAATCGATACCATGACATTTATTAATGGACTACTACAGCTAAGCTATCTAGGCCACATGATGTCATATGATCCTCCCTATTCCCTTTACTTCTTTGCAACCCTGCCTAATCGATACCATGACATTTATTAATGGACTACTACAGCAAAGCTGACTAGGCCACGTGATGTCATATTATCCTCCCTATTCCCTTTACTTCTTTGCAACCCTGCCTAATCGATACCATGACATTTATTAATGGACTACTACAGCTAAGCTAACTAGGCCACGTGATGTCATATGATCCTCCCTATTCCATTTACTTCTTTGCAACCCTGCCTAATCGATACCATGACATTTATTAATGGACTACTACAGCTAAGCTAACTAGGCCACATGATGTCATATGATCCTCCCTATTCCCTTTACGTCTTTGCAACCCTGCCTAATCGATACCATGACATTTATTAATGGACTACTACAGCTAAGCTGACTAGGCCACGTGATGTCATATTATCCTCCCTATTCCCTTTATTTCTTTGCAACCCTGCCTAATCGATACCATGACATTTATTAATGGACTACTACAGCTAAGCTAACTAGGCCACATGATGTCATATGATCCTCCCTATTCCCTTTACTTCTTTGCGACCCTGCCTAATCGATACCATAACATTTATTAATGGACTACTACAGCAAAGCTGACTAGGCCACGTGATGTCATATTATCCTCCCTATTCCCTTTACTTCTTTGCAACCCTCCCTAATCGATACCATGACATTTATTAATGGACTACTACAGCAAAGCTGACTAGGCCACGTGATGTCACATTATTCTCCCTATTCGTTTTACTTCTTTACAACCCTCCCTAATCGATACCATGACATTTATTAATGGACTACTACAGCAAAGCTGACTAGGCCACGTGATGTCATATGATCCTCCCTATTCCCTTTACTTCTTTGCCAACCTCCCTAATCGATACCATGACATTTATTATTGGACTACTACAGCTAAGCTAACTAGGCCACGTGATGTCATATTATCCTTCCTATTCGTTTTACTGCTTTGCAACCCACCCTAATCGATACCATGACATTTATTAATGGACTACTACAGCTAAGCTAACTAGGCCACATGATGTCATATGATCCTCCCTATTCCCTTTACTTCTTTGCAACCCTGCCTAATCGATACCATGACATTTATTAATGGACTACTACAGCTAAGCTAACTAGGCCACGTGATGTCATATGATCCTCACTATTCCCTTTACTTCTTTGCAACCCTCCCTAATCGATACCATGACATTTATTAATGGACTACTACAGCTAAGCTAACTAGGCCACGTGATGTCATATGATCCTCCCTATTCCCTTTACTTCTTTGCAACCCTCCCTAATCGATACCATGACATTTATTAATGGACTACTACAGCTAAGCTAACTAGGCCACGTGATGTCATATGATCCTCCCTATTCCCTTTACTTCTTTGCAACCCTCCCTAATCGATACCATGACATTTATTAATGGACTTCTACAGCTAAGCTAACTAGGCCACGTGATGTCATATGATCCTCCCTATTCCCTTTACTTCTTTGCAACCCTGCCTAATCGATACCATGACATTTATTAATGGACTACTACAGCTAAGCTAACTAGGCCACATGATGTCATATGATCCTCCCTATTCCCTTTACTTCTTTGCAACCCTCCCTAATCGATACCATGACATTTATTAATGGACTACTACAGCTATGCTAACTAGGCCACATGATGTCATATGATCCTCCCTATTCCCTTTACTTCTTTGCAACCCTGCCTAATCGATACCATGACATTTATTAATGGACTACTACAGCTAAGCTGACTAGGCCACGTGATGTCATATGATCCTCCCTATTCCCTTTCCTTCTTTGCGACCCTGCCTAATCGATACCATGACATTTATTAATGGACTACTACAGCTAAGCTGACTAGGCCACGTGATGTCATATTATCCTCCCTATTCCCTTTACTTCTTTGCAACCCTGCCTAATCGATACCATGACATTTATTAATGGACTACTACAGCTAAGCTAACTAGGCCACATGATGTCATATGATCCTACCTATTCCCTTTACTTCTTTGCGACCCTGCCTAATCGATACCATGACATTTATTAATGGACTACTACAGCAAAGCTGACTAGGCCACGTGATGTCATATTATCTTCCCTATTTCCTTTACTTCTTTGCAACCCTCCCTAATCGATACCATGACATTTATTAATGGACTACTACAGCAAAGCTGACTAGGCCACGTGATGTCATATGATCCTCCCTATTCCCTTTACTTCTTTGCAACCCTCCCTAATCGATACCATGACATTTATTAATGGACTACTACAGCAGAGCTGACTAGGCCACGTGATGTCATATTATCCTCCCTATTCGTTTTACTTCTTTGCAACCCTCCCTAATCGATACCATGACATTTAATAATGGACTACTACAGCAAAGCTGACTAGGCCACGTGATGTCATATGATCCTCCCTATTCCCTTTACTTCTTTGACAAACTCCCTAATCGATACCATGACATTTATTATTGGACTACTACAGCTAAGCTAACTAGGCCACGTGATGTCATATTATCCTCCCTATTCCCTTTACTTCTTTGCAACCCTGCCAAATCGATACCATGACATTTATTAATGGACTACTACAGCTAAGCTAACTAGGCCACGTGATGTCATATTATCCTCCCTATTCCCTTTACTTCTTTGCAACCCTGCCTAATCGATACCATGACATTTATTAATGGACTACTACAACTAAGCTAACTAGGCCACGTGATGTCATATGATCCTCCCTATTCCCTTTACTTCTTTGCAACCCTTCCTATACGATACCATGACATTTATTAATGGACTTCTACAGCTAAGCTAACTAGGCCACGTGATGTCGTATGATCCTCCCTATTCCCTTTACTTCTTTGCAACCCTGCCTAATCGATACCATGACATTTATTAATGGACTACTACAGCTAAGCTAACTAGGCCACATGATGTCATATGATCCTCCCTATTCCCTTTACTTCTTTGCAACCCTCCCTAATCGATACCATGACATTTATTAATGGACTACTACAGCTAAGCTAACTAGGCCACATGATGTCATATGATCCTCCCTATTCCCTTTACTTCTTTGCAACCCTGCCTAATCGGTACCATGACATTTATTAATGGACTACTACAGCTAAGCTGACTAGGCCACGTGATGTCATATGATCCTCCCTATTCCCTTTACTTCTTTGCGACCCTGCCTAATCGATACCATGACATTTATTAATGGACTACTACAGCTAAGCTGACTAGGCCACGTGATGTCATATTATCCTCCCTATTCCCTTTACTTCTTTGCAACCCTGCCTAATCGATACCATGACATTTATTAATGGACTACTACAGCTAAGCTAACTAGGCCACATGATGTCATATGATCCTACCTATTCCCTTTACTTCTTTGCGACCCTGCCTAATCGATACCATGACATTTATTAATGGACTACTACAGCAAAGCTGACTAGGCCACGTGATGTCATATTATCTTCCCTATTCCCTTTACTTCTTTGCAACCCTCCCTAATCGATACCATGACATTTATTAATGGACTTCTACAGCTAAGCTAACTAGGCCACGTGATGTCATATGATCCTCCCTATTCCCTTTACTTCTTTGCAACCCTGCCTAATCGATACCATGACATTTATTAATGGACTACTACAGCTAAGCTAACTAGGCCACATGATGTCATATGATCCTCCCTATTCCCTTTACTTCTTTGCAACCCTCCCTAATCGATACCATGACATTTATTAATGGACTACTACAGCTATGCTAACTAGGCCACATGATGTCATATGATCCTCCCTATTCCCTTTACTTCTTTGCAACCCTGCCTAATCGATACCATGACATTTATTAATGGACTACTACAGCTAAGCTGACTAGGCCACGTGATGTCATATGATCCTCCCTATTCCCTTTCCTTCTTTGCGACCCTGCCTAATCGATACCATGACATTTATTAATGGACTACTACAGCTAAGCTGACTAGGCCACGTGATGTCATATTATCCTCCCTATTCCCTTTACTTCTTTGCAACCCTGCCTAATCGATACCATGACATTTATTAATGGACTACTACAGCTAAGCTAACTAGGCCACATGATGTCATATGATCCTACCTATTCCCTTTACTTCTTTGCGACCCTGCCTAATCGATACCATGACATTTATTAATGGACTACTACAGCAAAGCTGACTAGGCCACGTGATGTCATATTATCTTCCCTATTTCCTTTACTTCTTTGCAACACTCCCTAATCGATACCATGACATTTATTAATGGACTACTACAGCAAAGCTGACTAGGCCACGTGATGTCATATGATCCTCCCTATTCCCTTTACTTCTTTGCAACCCTCCCTAATCGATACCATGACATTTATTAATGGACTACTACAGCAGAGCTGACTAGGCCACGTGATGTCATATTATCCTCCCTATTCGTTTTACTTCTTTGCAACCCTCCCTAATCGATACCATGACATTTAATAATGGACTACTACAGCAAAGCTGACTAGGCCACGTGATGTCATATGATCCTCCCTATTCCCTTTACTTCTTTGACAAACTCCCTAATCGATACCATGACATTTATTATTGGACTACTACAGCTAAGCTAACTAGGCCACGTGATGTCATATTATCCTCCCTATTCCCTTTACTTCTTTGCAACCCTGCCAAATCGATACCATGACATTTATTAATGGACTACTACAGCTAAGCTAACTAGGCCACGTGATGTCATATTATCCTCCCTATTCCCTTTACTTCTTTGCAACCCTGCCTAATCGATACCATGACATTTATTAATGGACTACTACAGCTAAGCTAACTAGGCCACGTGATGTCATATGATCCTCCCTATTCCCTTTACTTCTTTGCAACCCTCCCTATACGATAACATGACATTTATTAATGGACTTCTACAGCTAAGCTAACTAGGCCACGTGATGTCGTATGATCCTCCCTATTCCCTTTACTTCTTTGCAACCCTGCCTAATCGATACCATGACATTTATTAATGGACTACTACAGCTAAGCTAACTAGGCCACATGATGTCATATGATCCTCCCTATTCCCTTTACTTCTTTGCAACCCTCCCTAATCGATACCATGACATTTATTAATGGACTACTACAGCTAAGCTAACTAGGCCACATGATGTCATATGATCCTCCCTATTCCCTTTACTTCTTTGCAACCCTGCCTAATCGGTACCATGACATTTATTAATGGACTACTACAGCTAAGCTGACTAGGCCACGTGATGTCATATGATCCTCCCTATTCCCTTTACTTCTTTGCGACCCTGCCTAATCGATACCATGACATTTATTAATGGACTACTACAGCTAAGCTGACTAGGCCACGTGATGTCATATTATCCTCCCTATTCCCTTTACTTCTTTGCAACCCTGCCTAATCGATACCATGACATTTATTAATGGACTACTACAGCTAAGCTAACTAGGCCACATGATGTCATATGATCCTACCTATTCCCTTTACTTCTTTGCGACCCTGCCTAATCGATACCATGACATTTATTAATGGACTACTACAGCAAAGCTGACTAGGCCACGTGATGTCATATTATCTTCCCTATTCCCTTTACTTCTTTGCAACCCTCCCTAATCGATACCATGACATTTATTAATGGACTACTACAGCAAAGCTGACTAGGCCACGTGATGTCATATGATCCTCCCTATTCCCTTTACTTCTTTGCAACCCTCCCTAATCGATACCATGACATTTATTAATGGACTACTACAGCAAAGCTGACTAGGCCACGTGATGTCATATTATCCTCCCTATTCGTTTTACTTCTTTGCAACCCTCCCTAATCGATACCATGACATTTAATAATGGACTACTACAGCAATGCTGACTAGGCCACGTGATGTCATATGATCCTCCCTATTCCCTTTACTTCTTTGCCAACCTCCCTAATCGATACCATGACATTTATTATTGGATTACTACAGCTAAGCTAACTAGGCCACAAGATGTCTTATGATCCTCCCTATTCCCTTTACTTCTTTGTGACCCTGCCTAATCGATACCATGACATTTATTAATGGACTACTACAGCAAAGCTGACTAGGCCACGTGATGTCATATTATCCTCCCTATTCCCTTTACTTCTTTGCAACCCTCCCTAATCGATACCATGACATTTATTAATGGACTACTACAGCAAAGCTGACTAGGCCACGTGATGTCATATTATCCTCCCTATTCGTTTTACTTCTTTGCAACCCTCCCTAATCGATACCATGACATTTATTAATGGACTACTACAGCAAAGCTGACTAGGCCACGTGATGTCATATTATCTTCCCTATTCCCTTTACTTCTTTGCAACCCTCCCTAATCGATACCATGACATTTATTAATGGACTACTGCAGCAAAGCTGACTAGGCCACGTGATGTCATATGATCCTCCCTATTCCCTTTACTTCTTTGCAACCCTCCCTAATCGATACCATGACATTTATTAATGGACTACTACAGCAAAGCTGACTAGGCCACGTGATGTCATATTATCCTCCCTATTCGTTTTACTTCTTTGCAACCCTCCCTAATCGATACCATGACATTTAATAATGGACTACTACAGCAAAGCTGACTAGGCCACGTGATGACATATGATCCTCCCTATTCCCTTTACTTCTTTGCCAACCTCCCTAATCGATACCATGACATTTATTATTGGACTACTACAGCTAAGCTAACTAGGCCACGTGATGTCATATTATCCTCCCTATTCCCTTTATTTCTTTGCAACCCTGCCTAATCGATACCATGACATTTATTAATGGACTACTACAGCTAAGCTAACTAGGCCACGTGATGTCATATTATCCTCCCTATTCCCTTTACTTCTTTGCAACCCTGCCTAATCGATACCATGACATTTATTAATGGACTACTACAGCTAAGCTAACTAGGCCACGTGATGTCATATTATCCTCCCTATTCCCTTTACTTCTTTGCAACCCTGCCTAATCGATACCATGACATTTATTAATGGACTACTACAGCAATGCTGACTAGGCCATGTGATGTCATATTATCCTCCCTATTCCCTTTACTTCTTTGCAACCCTGCCTAATCGATACCATGACATTTATTAATAGACTACTACAGCTAAGCTAACTAGGCCACGTGATGTCATATTATCCTCCCTATTCCCTTTACTTCTTTGCAACCCTGCCTAATCGATACCATGACATTTATTAATGGACTTCTACAGCTAAGCTAACTAGGCCACGTGATGTCATATTATCCTCCCTATTCCCTTTACTTCTTTGCAACCCTGCCTAATCGATACCATGATATTTATTAATGGACTACTACAGCAAAGCTGACTAGGCCACGTGATGTCATAATATCCTCCCTATTCCCTTTACTTCTTTGCAACCCTGCCTAATCGATACCATGACATTTATTAATGGACTACTACAGCAAAGCTGACTAGGCCACGTGATGTCATATTATCTTCCCTATTCCCTTTACTTCTTTGCAACCCTGCCTAATCGATACCATGACATTTATTAATGGAATACTTCAGCTAAGCTAACTAGGCCACGTGATGTCATATGATCCTCCCTATTCCCTTTACTTCTTTGCAACCCTGCCTAATCGATACCATGACATTTATTAATGGACTACTACAGCTAAGCTAACTAGGCCACATGATGTCATATGATCCTCCCTATTCCCTTTACTTCTTTGCAACCCTGCCTAATCGATACCATGACATTTATTAATGGACTACTACAGCTAAGCTGACTAGGCCACGTGATGTCATATGATCCTCCCTATTCCCTTTACTTCTTTGCGACCCTGCCTAATCGATACCTTGACATTTATTAATGGACTACTACAGCTAAGCTGACTAGGCCACGTGATGTCATATTATCCTCCCTATTCCCTTTACTTCTTTGCAACCCTGCCTAATTGATACCATGACATTTATTAATGGACTACTACAGCTAAGCTAACTAGGCCACAAGATGTCTTATGATCCTCCCTATTCCCTTTACTTCTTTGCCAACCTCCCTAATCGATACCATGACATTTATTATTGGACTACTACAGCTAAGCTAACTAGGCCACGTGATGTCATATTATCCTACCTATTCGTTTCACTTCTTTGCAACCCTCCCTAATCGATACCATGACATTTATTAATGGACTACTACAGCTAAGCTATCTAGGCCACATGATGTCATATGATCCTCCCTATTCCCTTTACTTCTTTGCAACCCTGCCTAATCGATACCATGAATTTAATAATGGACTACTACAGCTAAGCTAACTAGGCCACGTGATGTCATATGATCCTCCCTATTCCCTTTACTTCTTTGCAACCCTCCATAATCGATACCATGACATTTATTAATGGACTACTACAGCTAAGCTAACTAGGCCACGTGATGTCATATGATCCTCCCTATTCCCTTTACTTCTTTGCAACCCTCCCTAATCGATAACATGACATTTATTAATGGCCTACTACAGCTAAGCTAACTAGGCCACGTGATGTCATATGATCCTCCTATTCCCTTTACTTCTTTGCAACCCTCCCTAATCGATACCATGACATTTATTAATGGACTACTACAGCTAAGCTAACTAGGCCACGTGATGTCATATGATCCTCCCTATTCCCTTTACTTCTTTGCAACCCTCCCTAATCGATAACATGACATTTATTAATGGACTACTACAGCTAAGCTAACTAGGCCACGTGATGTCATATGATCCTCCCTATTCCCTTTACTTCTTTGCAACCCTCCCTAATCGATACCATGACATTTATTATTGGACTACTACAGCAAAGCTGACTAGGACACGTGATGTCATATTATCCTCCCTATTCCCTTTACGTCTTTGCAACCCTCCCTAATCGATACCATGACATTTATTATGGACTACTACAGCAAAGCTGACTAGGCCACGTGATGTCATATTATCCTCCCTATTCGTTTTACTTCTTTGCAACCCTCCCTAATCGATACCATGACATTTAATAATGGACTACTACAGCAAAGCTGAATAGGCCACGTGATGTCATATTATCCTCCCTATTCGTTTTACTTCTTTGCAACCCTCCCTAATCGATACCATGACATTTATTAATGGACTACTACAGCAAAGCTGACTAGGCCACGTGATGTCATATAATCCTCCCTATCCCCTTTACTTCTTTGCCAACCTCCCTAATCGATACCATGACATTTATTATTGGACTACTACAGCTAAGCTAACTAGGCCACGTGATGTCATATTATCCTCCCTATTCGTTTTACTTCTTTTCAACCCTCCCTAATCGATACCATGACATTTATTAATGGACTACTACAGCTAAGCTAACTAGGCCACATGATGTCATATGATCCTCCCTATTCCCTTTACTTCTTTGCAACCCTGCCTAATCGATACCATGACATTTATTAATGGACTATTACAGCTAAGCTAACTAGGCCACGTGATGTCATAAGATCCTCCCTATTCCCTTTACTTCTTTGCAACCCTGCCTTATCGATACCATGACATTTATTAATGGACTACTACAGCAAAGCTGACTAGGCCACGTGATGTCATATTATCCTCCCTATTCCCTTTACTTCTTTGCAACCCTGCCTAATCGATACCATGACATTTATTAATGGACTACTACAGCAAAGCTGACTAGGCCACGTGATGTCATATTATCCTCCCTATTCCCTTTACTTCTTTGCAACCCTGCCTAATCGATACCATGACATTTATTAATGGACTACTACAGCTAAGCTAACTAGGCCACGTGATGTCTTATTATCCTCCCTATTCCCTTTACTTCTTTGCAACCCTGCCTAATCGATACCATGAAATTTATTAATGGACTACTACAGATAAGCTAACAAGGCCACGTGATGTCATATTATCCTCCCTATTCCCTTTACTTCTTTGCAACCCTGCCTAATCGATACCATGACATTTATTAATGGACTACTACAGCAAAGCTGACTAGGCCACGTGATGTCATATTATCCTCCCTATTCCCTTTACTTCTTTGCAACCCTGCCTAATCGATACCATGACATTTATTAATGGACTACTACAGCAAAGCTGACTAGGCCACGTGATGTCATATTATCCTCCCTATTCCCTTTACTTTTTTGCAACCCTGCCTAATCGATACCATGACATTTATTAATGGACTACTACAGCTAAGCTAACTAGGCCACGTGATGTCATATGATCCTCCCTATTCCCTTTACTTCTTTGCAAACCTGCATAATCGATACCATGACATTTATTAATGGACTACTACAGCTAAGCTAACTAGGCCACATGATGTCATATGATCCTCCCTATTCACTTTACTTCTTTGCAACCCTGCCTAATCGACACCATGACATTTATTAATGGACTACTACAGCTAAGCTGACTAGGCCACGTGATGTCATATGATCCTCCCTATTCCCTTTACTTCTTTGCGACCCTGCCTAATCGATACCATGACATTTATTAATGGACTACTACAGCTAAGCTGACTAGGCCACGGATGTCATATTATCCTCCCTATTCCCTTTACTTCTTTGCAACCCTGCCTAATCGATACCATGACATTTATTAATGGACTACTACAGCTAAGCTAACTAGGCCACAAGATGTCATATGATCCTCCCTATTCCCTTTACTTCTTTGCGACCCTGCCTAATCGATACCATGACATTTATTAATGGACTACTACAGCAAAGCTGACCAGGCCACGTGATGTCAAATTATCCTCCCTATTCGTGTTACTTTTTTGCAACCCTCCCTAATCGATACCATGACATTTAATAATGGACTACTACAGCTAAGCTGACTAGGCCACGTGATGTCATAATATCCTCCCTATTCGTTTTACTTCTTTGCAACACCCCCTAATCGATACCATGACATTTATTAATGGACTACTACAGCAATGCTGACTAGGCCTCGTGATGTCATATGATCTTCCCTATTCCCTTTACTTCTTTGCCTACCTCCCTAATCGATACCATGACATTTATTAATGGACTACTACAGCTAAGCTAACTAGGCCACATGATGTCATATGATCCTCCCTATTCCCTTTACTTCTTTGCAACCCTGCCTAATCGATACCATGACATTTATTAATGGACTACTACAGCTAAGCTAACTAGGCCACGTGATGTCATATGATCCTCCCTATTCCCTTTACTTCTTTGCAACCCTCCCTAATCGGTACCATGACATTTATTAATGGACTACTACAGCTAAGCTAACTAGGCCACGTGATGTCATATGATCCTCCCTATTCCCTTTACTTCTTTGCAACCCTCCCTAATCGATACCATGACATTTATTAATGGACTACTACGGCTAAGCTAACTAGGCCACGTGATGTCATATTATCCTCCCTATTCCCTTTACTTCTTTGCAACCCTGCCTAATCGATACCATGACATTTATTAATGGACTACTACAGCTAAGCTAACTAGGCCACATGATGTCATATGATCCTCCCTATTCCCTTTACTTCTTTGCAACCCTGCCTAATCGATACCATGACATTTATTAATGGACTACTACAGCTAAGCTGACTAGGCCACGTGATGTCATATGATCCTCCCTATTCCCTTTACTTCTTTGCGACCCTGCCTAATCGATACCTTGACATTTATTAATGGATTACTACAGCTAAGCTGACTAGGCCACGTGATGTCATATTATCCTCCCTATTCCCTTTACTTCTTTGCAACCCTGCCTAATTGATACCATGACATTTATTAATGGACTACTACAGCTAAGCTAACTAGGCCACAAGATGTCTTATGATCCTCCCTATTCCCTTTACTTCTTTGCCAACCTCCCTAATCGATACCATGACATTTATTATTGGACTACTACAGCTAAGCTAACTAGGCCACGTGATGTCATATTATCCTACCTATTCGTTTCACTTCTTTGCAACCCTCCCTAATCGATACCATGACATTTATTAATGGACTACTACAGCTAAGCTATCTAGGCCACATGATGTCATATGATCCTCCCTATTCCCTTTACTTCTTTGCAACCCTGCCTAATCGATACCATGACATTTAATAATGGACTACTACAGCTAAGCTAACTAGGCCACGTGATGTCATATGATCCTCCCTATTCCCTTTACTTCTTTGCAACCCTCCCTAATCGATACCATGACATTTATTAATGGACTACTACAGCTAAGCTAACTAGGCCACGTGATGTCATATGATCCTCCCTATTCCCTTTACTTCTTTGCAACCCTCCCTAATCGATAGACATTTATTAATGGCCTACTACAGCTAAGCTAACTAGGCCACGTGATGTCATATGATCCTCCTATTCCCTTTACTTCTTTGCAACCCTCCCTAATCGATACCATGACATTTATTAATGGACTACTACAGCTAAGCTAACTAGGCCACGTGATGTCATATGATCCTCCCTATTCCCTATACTTCTTTGCAACCCTCCCTAATCGATAACATGACATTTATTAATGGACTACTACAGCTAAGCTAACTAGGCCACGAGATGTCATATGATCCTCCCTATTCCCTTTACTTCTTTGCAACCCTCCCTAATCGATACCATGACATTTATTAATGGACTACTACAGCAAAGCTAACTAGGACACGTGATGTCATATTATCCTCCCTATTCCCTTTACGTCTTTGCAACCCTCCCTAATCGATACCATGACATTTAATATGGACTACTACAGCAAAGCTGACTAGGCCACGTGATGTCATATTATCCTCCCTATTCGTTTTACTTCTTTGCAACCCTCCCTAATCGATACCATGACATTTAATAATGGACTACTACAGCAAAGCTGAATAGGCCACGTGATGTCATATTATCCTCCCTATTCGTTTTACTTCTTTGCAACCCTCCCTAATCGATACCATGACATTAATTAATGGACTACTACAGCAAAGCTGACTAGGCCACGTGATGTCATATAATCCTCCCTATCCCCTTTACTTCTTTGCCAACCTCCCTAATCGATACCATGACATTTATTATTGGACTACTACAGCTAAGCTAACTAGGCCACGTGATGTCATATTATCCTCCCTATTCGTTTTACTTCTTTTCAACCCTCCCTAATCGATACCATGACATTTATTAATGGACTACTACAGCTAAGCTAACTAGGCCACATGATGTCATATGATCCTCCCTATTCCCTTTACTTCTTTGCAACCCTGCCTAATCGATACCATGACATTTATTAATGGACTATTACAGCTAAGCTAACTAGGCCACGTGATGTCATAAGATCCTCCCTATTCCCTTTACTACTTTGCAACCCTGCCTTATCGATACCATGACATTTATTAATGGACTACTACAGCAAAGCTGACTAGGCCACAAGATGTCATATGATCCTCCCTATTCCCTTTACTTCTTTGCGACCCTGCCTAATCGATACCATGACATTTATTAATGGACTACTACAGCAAAGCTGACTAGGCCACGTGATGTCATATTATCCTCCCTATTCCCTTTACTTCTTTGCAACCCTGCCTAATCGATACCATGACATTTATTAATGGACTACTACAGCTAAGCTAACTAGGCCACGTGATGTCTTATTATCCTCCCTATTCCCTTTACTTCTTTGCAACCCTGCCTAATCGATACCATGAAATTTATTAATGGACTACTACAGCTAAGCTAACAAGGCCACGTGATGTCATATTATCCTCCCTATTCCCTTTACTTCTTTGCAACCCTGCCTAATCGATACCATGACATTTATTAATGGACTACTACAGCAAAGCTGACTAGGCCACGTGATGTCATATTATCCTCCCTATTCCCTTTACTTCTTTGCAACCCTGCCTAATCGATACCATGACATTTATTAATGGACTACTACAGCAAAGCTGACTAGGCCACGTGATGTCATATTATCCTCCCTATTCCCTTTACTTCTTTGCAACCCTGCCTAATCGATACCATGACATTTATTAATGGACTACTACAGCTAAGCTAACTAGGCCACGTGATGTCATATGATCCTCCCTATTCCCTTTACTTCTTTGCAAACCTGCATAATCGATACCATGACATTTATTAATGGACTACTACAGCTAAGCTAACTAGGCCACATGATGTCATATGATCCTCCCTATTCACTTTACTTCTTTGCAACCCTGCCTAATCGACACCATGACATTTATTAATGGACTACTACAGCTAAGCTGACTAGGCCACGTGATGTCATATGATCCTCCCTATTCCCTTTACTTCTTTGCGACCCTGCCTAATCGATACCATGACATTTATTAATGGACTACTACAGCTAAGCTGACTAGGCCACGGATGTCATATTATCCTCCCTATTCCCTTTACTTCTTTGCAACCCTGCCTAATCGATACCATGACATTTATTAATGGACTACTACAGCTAAGCTAACTAGGCCACAAGATGTCATATGATCCTCCCTATTCCCTTTACTTCTTTGCGACCCTGCCTAATCGATAAAATGACATTTATTAATGGACTACTACAGCAAAGCTGACTAGGCCACGTGATGTCAAATTATCCTCCCTATTCGTGTTACTTTTTTGCAACCCTCCCTAATCGATACCATGACATTTAATAATGGACTACTACAGCTAAGCTAACTAGGCCACTTGATGTCATATTATCCTCCCTATTCCCTTTACTTCTTTGCAACCCTGCCTAATCGATACCATGACATTTATTAATGGACTACTACAGCTAAGCTAACTAGGCCACAAGATGTCATATGATCCTCCCTATTCCCTTTACTTCTTTGCGACCCTGCCTAATCGATACCATGACATTTATTAATGGACTACTACAGCTAAGCTGACTAGGCCACGGATGTCATATTATCCTCCCTATTCCCTTTACTTCTTTGCAACCCTGCCTAATCGATACCATGACATTTATTAATGGACTACTACAGCTAAGCTAACTAGGCCACAAGATGTCATATGATCCTCCCTATTCCCTTTACTTCTTTGCGACCCTGCCTAATCGATACCATGACATTTATTAATGGACTACTACAGCTAAGCTGACTAGGCCACGGATGTCATATTATCCTCCCTATTCCCTTTACTTCTTTGCAACCCTGCCTAATCGATACCATGACATTTATTAATGGACTACTACAGCTAAGCTGACTAGGCCACGTGATGTCATATTATCCTCCCTATTCGTTTTACTTCTTTGCAACCCCCCCTAATCGATACCATGACATTTATTAATGGACTACTACAGCAATGCTGACTAGGCCTCGTGATGTCATATGATCTTCCCTATTCCCTTTACTTCTTTGCCTACCTCCCTAATCGATACCATGACATTTATTATTGGACTACTACAGCTAAGCTAACTAGGCCACGTGATGTCATATTATCCTCCCTATTCGTTTTACTTCTTTGCAACCCTCCCTAATCGATACCATGACATTTATTAATGGACTACTACAGCTAAGCTAACTAGCCACGTGATGTCATATGATCCTCCCTATTCCCTTTACTTCTTTGCAACCCTCCCTAATCGATACCATGACATTTATTAATGGACTACTACAGCTAAGCTAACTAGGCCACGTGATGTCATATGATCCTCCCTATTCCCTTTACTTCTTTGCAACCCTTCCTAATCGATACCATGACATTTATTATGGACTACTACAGCATAGCTGACTAGGCCACGTGATGTCATATTATCCTCCCTATTCGTTTTACTTTTTTGCAACCCTCCTTAATCGATACCATGACATTTATTAATGGACTACTACAGCAAAGCTGACTAGGCCACGTGATGTCATATTATCCTCCCTATTCGTTTTACTTCTTTGCAACTCTCCCTAATCGATACCATGACATTTATTAATGGACTACTACAGCAAAGCTGACTAGACCACTTGATGTCATATGATCCTCTCTATCCCCTTTACTTCTTTGCCAACCTCCCTAATCGATACCATGACATTTATTATTGGACTACTACAGCTAAGATAACTAAGCCACGTGATGTCATATTATCCTCCCTATTCGTTTTACTTCTTTTCAACCCTCCCTAATCGATACCATGACATTTATTAATGGACTACTACAGCTAAGCTAACTAGGCCACATGATGTCATATGATCCTCCCTATTCCCTTTACTTCTTTGCAACCCTGCCTAATCGATACCATGACATTTATTAATGGACTATTACAGCTAAGCTAACTAGGCCACGTGATGTCATAAGATCCTCCCTATTCCCTTTACTTCTTTGCAACCCTCCCTAATCGATACCATGACTTTTATTAATGGACTACTACAGCTAAGCTAACTAGGCCACGTGATGTCATATGATCCTCCCTATTCCCTGTACTTCTTTGCAACCCTCCCTAATCGATACCATGACATTTATTAATGGACTACTACAGCTAAGCTAACTAGGCCACGTGATGTCATATGATCCTCCCTATTCCCTGTACTTCTTTGCAACCCTCCCTAATCGATACCATGACATTTATTAATGGACTACTACAGCTAAGCTAACTAGGCCACGTGATGTCATATGATCCTCCCTATTCCCTTTACTTCTTTGCAACCCTCCTTAATCGATACCATGGCATTTATTAATGGACTACTACAGCTAAGCTAACTAGGCCACGTGATGTCATATGATCCTCCCTATTCCCTTTACTTCTTTGCAACCCTCCCGAATCGATACCATGACATTTATAATTGGACTACTACAGCAAAGCTGACTAGGCCACGTGATGTCATATGATCCTCCCTATTCCCTTTACTTCTTTGCAACCCTCCTTAATCGATACCATTACATTTATTAATGGACTACTACAGCTAAGCTAACTAGGCCACAAGATGTCATATGATCCTCCCTATTCCCTTTACTTCTTTGCAACCCTCCTTAATCGATACCATGACATTTATTAATGGACTACTACAGCTAAGCTAACTAGGCCACTGTGATGTCATATGATCCTCCCTATTCCCTTTCATCTTTGCAACCCTCCATAATCGATACCATGACATTTATTAATGGACTCCTACAGCTAAGCTAACTAGGCCACGTGATGTCATATGATCCTCCCTATTCCCTTTCATCTTTGCAACCCTCCATAATCGATACCATGACATTTATTAATGGACTACTACAGCTAAGCTGACTAGGCCACGTGATGTCATATTATCCTCCCTATTCCCTTTACTTCTTTGCAACCCTCCCTAATCGATACCATGGCACTTATTAATGGACTACTACAGCTAAGCTAACTAGGCCACGTGATGTCACTCGATCCTACCTATTCCCTTTACTTCTTTGCAACCCTACCTAATCGATACCATGGCACTTATTAATGGACTACTACAGCTAAGCTAACTAGGCCACGTGATGTCATATGATCCTCCCTATTCTCTTTACTTCTTTGCAACCCTCCCTAATCGATACCATGGCACTTATTAATGGACTACTACAGCTAAGCTAACTAGGCCACGTGATGACATTTGATCCTACCTATTCCCTTTACTTCTTTGCAACCCTCCCTAATCGATACCATGACATTTATTATGGACTACTACAGCATAGCTGACTAGGCCACGTGATGTCATATTATCCTCCCTATTCGTTTTACTTTTTTGCAACCCTCCCTAATCGATACCATGACATTTATTAATGGACTACTACAGCAAAGCAGACTAGGCCACGTGATGTCATATTATCCTCCCTATTCCCTTTACTTCTTTGCAACCCTCCCTAATCGATACCATGACATTTATTAATGGACTACTACAGCAAAGCTGACTAGACCACGTGATGTCATATGATCCTCTCTATCCCCTTTACTTCTTTGCCAACCTCCCTAATCGATACCATGGCACTTATTAATGGACTACTACAGCTAAGCTAACTAGGCCACATGATGTCATATTATCCTCCCTATTCGTTTTACTTCTTTGCAACCCTCCCTAATCGATACCATGACATTTATTAATGGACTACTACAGCAAAGCTGACTAGACCACGTGATGTCATATGATCCTCTCTATCCCCTTTACTTCTTTGCCAACCTCCCTAATCGATACCATGACATTTATTATTGGACTACTACAGCTAAGATAACTAAGCCACGTGATGTCATATTATCCTCCCTATTCGTTTTACTTCTTTTCAACCCTCCCTAATCGATACCATGACATTTATTAATGGACTACTACAGCTAAGCTAACTAGGCCACATGATGTCATATGATCCTCCCTATTCCCTTTACTTCTTTGCAACCCTGCCTAATCGATACCATGACATTTATTAATGGACTATTACAGCTAAGCTAACTAGGCCACGAGATGTCATAAGATCCTCCCTATTCCCTTTACTTCTTTGCAACCCTCCCTAATCGATACCATGACATTTATTAATGGACAACTACAGCTAAGCTAACTAGGCCACGTGATGTCATATGATCCTCCCTATTCCCTGTACTTCTTTGCAACCCTCCCTAATCGAAACCATGACATTTATTAATGGACTATTACAGCTAAGCTAACTAGGCCACGTGATGTCATATGATCCTCCCTATTCCCTTTACTTCTTTGCAACCCTCCCTAATCGATACCATGACTATTATTAATGGACTACTACAGCTAAGCTAACTAGGCCACGTGATGTCATATGATCCTCCCTATTCCCTTTACTTCTTTGCAACCCTCCCTAATCGATACCATGACTATTATTAATGGACTATTACAGCTAAGCTAACTAGGCCACGTGATGTCATATGATCCTCCCTATTCCCTTTACTTCTTTGCAACCCTCCCTAATCGATACCATGACTATTATTAATGGACTACTACAGCTAAGCTAACTAGGCCACGTGATGTCATAAGATCCTCCCTATTCCCTTTACTTCTTTGCAACCCTCCCTAATCGATAACATGACATTTATTATTGGACTACTACAGCTAAGCTAACTAGGCCACGTGATGTCATATGATCCTCCCTATTCCCTTTACTTCTTTGCAACCCTCCCTAATCGATAACATGACATTTATTAATGGACTCCTACAGCTAAGCTAACTAGGCCACGTGATGTCATATGATCCTCCCTATTCCCTTTCATCTTTGCAACCCTCCATAATCGATACCATGACATTTATTAATGGACTACTACAGCTAAGCTGACTAGGCCACGTGATGTCATATTATCCTCCCTATTCCCTTTACTTCTTTGCAACCCTCCCTAATCGATACCATGGCACTTATTAATGGACTACTACAGCTAAGCTAACTAGGCCACGTGATGTCATATGATCCTACCTATTCCCTTTACTTCTTTGCAACCCTACCTAATCGATACCATGGCACTTATTAATGGACTACTACAGCTAAGCTAACTAGGCCACGTGATGTCATATGATCCTCCCTATTCTCTTTACTTCTTTGCAACCCTCCCTAATCGATACCATGGCACTTATTAATGGACTACTACAGCTAAGCTAACTAGGCCACGTGATGACATTTGATCCTACCTATTCCCTTTACTTCTTTGCAACCCTCCCTAATCGATACCATGGCACTTATTAATGGACTACTACAGCTAAGCTAACTAGGCCACGTGATGTCATATTATCCTCCCTATTCCCTTTACTTCTTTGCAACCCTCCCTAATCGATACCATGACATTTATTAATGGACTACTACAGCAAAGCTGACTAGGCCACGTGATGTCATATTATCCTCCCTATTCCCTTTACTTCTTTGCAACCCTCCCTAATCGATACCATGACATTTATTATTGGACTATTACAGCTAAGCTAACTAGGCCACGTGATGTCATATGATCCTCCCTATTCCCTTTACTTCTTTGCAACCCTCCCTAATCGATACCATGACATTTATTAATGGACTACTACAGCTAAGCTAACTAGGCCACGTGATGTCATATGATCCTCCCTATTCCCTGTACTTCTTTGCAACCCTCCCTAATCGATACCATGACATTTATTAATGGACTACTACAGCTAAGCTAACTAGGCCACGTGATGTCATATGATCCTCCCTATTCCCTTTACTTCTTTGCAACCCTCCCTAATCGATACCATGACATTTATTAATGGACTACTACAGCTAAGCTAACTAGGCCACGTGATGTCATATTATCCTCCCTATTCGTTTTACTTCTTTGCAACCTTCCCTAATCGATACCATGACATTTATTAATGGACTACTACAGCTAAGCTAACTAGGCCACGTGATGTCATATGATCCTCCCTATTCCCTTTACTTCTTTGCAACCCTCCCTAATCGATACAATGACATTTATTAATGGACTACTACAGCTAAGCTAACTAGGCCACGTGATGTCATATGATCCTCCCTATTCCCTGTACTTCTTTGCAACCCTCCCTAATCGATACCATGACATTTATTAATGGACTACTACAGCTAAGCTAACTAGGCCACGTGATGTCATATGATCCTCCCTATTCCCTTTACTTCTTTGCAACCCTCCCTAATCGATACCATGACATTTATTAATGGACTACTACAGCTAAGCTAACTAGGCCACGTGATGTCATATTATCCTCCCTATTCGTTTTACTTCTTTGCAACCTTCCCTAATCGATACCATGACATTTATTAATGGACTACTACAGCTAAGCTAACTAGGCCACGTGATGTCATATGATCCTCCCTATTCCCTTTACTTCTTTGCAACCCTCCCTAATCGATACAATGACATTTATTAATGGACTACTACAGCTAAGCTAACTAGGCCACGTGATGTCATATGATCCTCCCTATTCCCTTTCATCTTTGCAACCCTCCATAATCGATACCATGACATTTATTAATGGACTACTACAGCTAAGCTGACTAGGCCACGTGATGTCATATTATCCTCCCTATTCCCTTTACTTCTTTGCAACCCTCCCTAATCGATACCATGGCACTTATTAATGGACTACTACAGCTAAGCTAACTAGGCCGCGTGATGTCATATGATCCTACCTATTCCCTTTACTTCTTTGCAACCCTCCCTAATCGATACCATGGCACTTATTAATGGACTACTACAGCTAAGCTAACTAGGCCACGTGATGTCATATGATCCTACCTATTCCCTTTACTTCTTTGCAACCCTCCCTAATCGATACAATGACATTTATTAATGGACTACTACAGCTAAGCTAACTAGGCCACGTGATGTCATATTATCCTCCCTATTCCCTTTACTTCTTTGCAACCCTGCCTAATCGATACCATGACATTTATTAATGGACTACTACAGCAAAGCTGACTAGGCCACGTGATGTCATATTATCCTCCCTATTCCCTTTACTTCTTTGCAACCCTCCCTAATCGATACCATGACATTTATTATTGGACTATTACAGCTAAGCTAACTAGGCCACGTGAAGTCATATGATCCTCCCTATTCCCTTTACTTCTTTGCAACCCTCCCTAATCGATACCATGACATTTATTATTGGACTACTACAGCTAAGCTAACTAGGCCACGTGATGTCATATGATCCTCCCTATTCCCTTTACTTCTTTGCAACCCTCCCTAATCGATACCATGACATTTATTAATGGACTACTACAGCTAAGCTAACTAGGCCACGTGATGTCATATGATCCTCCCTATTCCCTTTACTTCTTTGCAACCCTCCCTAATCGATACCATTACTATTATTAATGGACTACTACAGCTAAGCTAACTAGGCCACGTGATGTCATATGATCCTCCCTATTCCCTTTACTTCTTTGCAACCCTCCCGAATCGATACCATGACATTTATTATTGGACTACTACAGCTAAGCTAACTAGGCCACGTGATGTCATATGATCCTACCTATTCCCTTTACTTCTTTGCAACCCTCCCTAATCGATAACATGACATTTATTAATGGACTACTACAGCTAAGCTAACTAGGCCACGTGATGTCATATGATCCTCCCTATTCCCTTTCATCTTTGCAACCCTCCATAATCGATACCATGACATTTATTAATGGACTACTACAGCTAAGCTGACTAGGCCACGTGATGTCATATTATCCTCCCTATTCCCTTTACTTCTTTGCAACCCTCCCTAATCGATACAATGGCACTTATTAATGGACTACTACAGCTAAGCTAACTAGGCCACGTGATGTCATATGACCCTACCTATTCCCTTTACTTCTTTGCAACCCTACCTAATCGATACCATGGCACTTATTAATGGACTACTACAGCTAAGCTAACTAGGCCACGTGATGTCATATGATCCTCCCTATTCTCTTTACTTCTTTGCAACCCTCCCTAATCGATAACATGACATTTATTAATGGACTACTACAGCTAAGCTAACTAGGCCACGTGATGTCATATGATCCTCCCTATTCCCTTTCATCTTTGCAACCCTCCATAATCGATACCATGACATTTATTAATGGACTACTACAGCTAAGCTGACTAGGCCACGTGATGTCATATTATCCTCCCTATTCCCTTTACTTCTTTGCAACCCTCCCTAATCGATACCATGGCACTTATTAATGGACTACTACAGCTAAGCTAACTAGGCCACGTGATGTCATATGACCCTACCTATTCCCTTTACTTCTTTGCAACCCTACCTAATCGATACCATGGCACTTATTAATGGACTACTACAGCTAAGCTAACTAGGCCACGTGATGTCATATGATCCTCCCTATTCTCTTTACTTCTTTGCAACCCTCCCTAATCGATACCATGGCACGTATTAATGGACTACTACAGCTAAGCTAACTAGGCCACGTGATGTCATATGATCCTCCCTATTCCCTTTACTTCTTTGCAACCCTCCCTAATCGATACCATGACATTTATTAATGGACTACTACAGCTAAGCTAACTAGGCCACGTGATGTCATATTATCCTACCTATTCCCTTTACTTCTTTGCAACCCTCCCTAATCGATACAATGACATTTATTAATGGACTACTACAGCTAAGCTAACTAGGCCACGTGATGTCATATTATCCTCCCTATTCCCTTTACTTCTTTGCAACCCTCCCTAATCGATACCATGGCACTTATTAATGGACTACTACAGCTAAGCTAACTAGGCCACGTGATGTCATATGACCCTACCTATTCCCTTTACTTCTTTGCAACCCTACCTAATCGATACCATGGCACTTATTAATGGACTACTACAGCTAAGCTAACTAGGCCACGTGATGTCATATGATCCTCCCTATTCTCTTTACTTCTTTGCAACCCTCCCTAATCGATACCATGGCACTTATTAATGGACTACTACAGCTAAGCTAACTAGGCCACGTGATGTCATATGATCCTCCCTATTCCCTTTACTTCTTTGCAACCCTCCCTAATCGATACCATGACATTTATTAATGGACTACTACAGCTAAGCTAACTAGGCCACGTGATGTCATATTATCCTACCTATTCCCTTTACTTCTTTGCAACCCTCCCTAATCGATACAATGACATTTATTAATGGACTACTACAGCTAAGCTAACTAGGCCACGTGATGTCATATTATCCTCCCTATTCCCTTTACTTCTTTGCAACCCTCCCTAATCGATACCATGACATTTATTAATGGACTACTACAGCAAAGCTGACTAGGCCACGTGATGTCATATTATCCTCCCTATTCCCTTTACTTCTTTGCAACCCTCCCTAATCGATACCATGACATTTATTATTGGACTATTACAGCTAAGCTAACTAGGCCACGTGATGTCATATGATCCTCCCTATTCCCTTTACTTCGTTGCAACCCTCCCTAATCGATACCATGACATTTATTAATGGACTACTACAGCTAAGCTAACTAGGCCACGTGATGTCATATGATCCTCCCTATTCCCTGTACTTCTTTGCAACCCTCCCTAATCGATACCATGACATTTATTAATGGACTACTACAGCTAAGCTAACTAGGCCACGTGATGTCATATGATCCTCCCTATTCCCTTTACTTCTTTGCAACCCTCCCTAATCGATACCATGACATTTATTAATGGACTACTACAGCTAAGCTAACTAGGCCACGTGATGTCATATTATCTTCCCTATTCGTTTTACTTCTTTGCAACCTTCCCTAATCGATACCATGACATTTATTAATGGACTACTACAGCTAAGCTAACTAGGCCACGTGATGTCATATGATCCTCCCTATTCCCTTTACTTCTTTGCAACCCTCCCTAATCGATACAATGACATTTATTAATGGACTACTACAGCTAAGGTAACTAGGCCACGTGATGTCATATGATCCTCCCTATTCCCTGTACTTCTTTGCAACCCTCCCTAATCGATACCATGACATTTATTAATGGACTACTACAGCTAAGCTAACTAGGCCACGTGATGTCATATGATCCTCCCTATTCCCTTTACTTCTTTGCAACCCTCCCTAATCGATACCATGACATTTATTAATGGACTACTACAGCTAAGCTAACTAGGCCACGTGATGTCATATTATCCTCCCTATTCGTTTTACTTCTTTGCAACCTTCCCTAATCGATACCATGACATTTATTAATGGACTACTACAGCTAAGCTAACTAGGCCACGTGATGTCATATGATCCTCCCTATTCCCTTTACTTCTTTGCAACCCTCCCTAATCGATACAATGACATTTATTAATGGACTACTACAGCTAAGCTAACTAGGCCACGTGATGTCATATGATCCTCCCTATTCCCTTTCATCTTTGCAACCCTCCATAATCGATACCATGACATTTATTAATGGACTACTACAGCTAAGCTGACTAGGCCACGTGATGTCATATTATCCTCCCTATTCCCTTTACTTCTTTGCAACCCTCCCTAATCGATACCATGGCACTTATTAATGGACTACTACAGCTAAGCTAACTAGGCCGCGTGATGTCATATGATCCTACCTATTCCCTTTACTTCTTTGCAACCCTCCCTAATCGATACCATGACATTTATTAATGGACTACTACAGCTAAGCTAACTAGGCCACGTGATGTCATATGATCCTACCTATTCCCTTTACTTCTTTGCAACCCTCCCTAATCGATACAATGACATTTATTAATGGACTACTACAGCTAAGCTAACTAGGCCACGTGATGTCATATTATACACCCTATTCCCTTTACTTCTTTGCAACCCTCCCTAATCGATACCATGACATTTATTAATGGACTACTACAGCAAAGCTGACTAGGCCACGTGATGTCATATTATCCTCCCTATTCCCTTTACTTCTTTGCAACCCTCCCTAATCGATACCATGACATTTATTAATGGACTCCTACAGCTAAGCTAACTAGGCCACGTGATGTCATATTATCCTCCCTATTCCCTTTACTTCTTTGCAACCCTGCCTAATCGATACCATGACATTTATTATTGGACTATTACAGCTAAGCTAACTAGGCCACGTGAAGTCATATGATCCTCCCTATTCCCTTTACTTCTTTGCAACCCTCCCTAATCGATACCATGACATTTATTATTGGACTACTACAGCTAAGCTAACTAGGCCACGTGATGTCATATGATCCTCCCTATTCCCTTTACTTCTTTGCAACCCTGCCTAATCGATACCATGACATTTATTAATGGACTACTACAGCTAAGCTAACTAGGCCACGTGATGTCATATGATCCTCCCTATTCCCTTTACTTCTTTGCAACCCTCCCTAATCGATACCATGACATTTATTAATGGACTACTACAGCTAAGCTAACTAGGCCACGTGATGTCATTTGATCCTCCCTATTCCCTTTACTTCTTTGCAACCCTCCCTAATCGATACCATGACATTTAATCATGGACTACTACAGCTAAGCTAACTAGGCCACTTGATGTCATATGATCCTCCCTATTCCCTTTACTTCTTTGCAACCCTCCCTAATCGATACAATGACATTTAATAATGGACTACTACAGCTAAGCTAACTAGGCCACGTGATGTCATATGATCCTCCCTATTCCCTTTACTTCTTTGCAACCCTCCCTAATCGATACCATGACATTTAATTATGGACTACTACAGCTAAGCTAACTAGGCCACTTGATGTCATATGATCCTAACTATTCCCTTTACTTCTTTGCAACCCTGCCTAATCGATACCATGACATTTATTAATGGACTACTACAGCTAAGCTAACTAGGCCACGTGATGTCATATGACCCTCCCTATTCCCTTTACTTCTTTGCAACCCTCCCAAATCGAATTTATTAATGAACTACTACAGCTAAGCTAACTAGGCCACGTGATGTCATATTATCCTCCCTATTCCCTTTACTTCTTTGCAACCCTGCCTAATCGATACCATGACATTTATTAATGGACTACTACAGCTAAGCTAACTAGGCCACGTGATGTCATATTATCCTCCCTATTCCCTTTACTTCTTTGCAACCCTCCCTAATCGATACCATGACATTTATTAATGGACTACTACAGCTAAGCTGACTAGGCCACGTGATGTCATATTATCCTCCCTATTCCCTTTACTTCTTTGCAACACTCCCTAATCGATACCATGGCACTTATTAATGGACTACTACAGCTAAGCTAACTAGGCCACGTGATGTCATATGATCCTACCTATTCCCTTTACTTCTTTGCAACCCTACCTAATCGATACCATGGCACTTATTAATGGACTACTACAGCTAAGCTAACTAGGCCACGTGATGACATTTGATCCTACCTATTCCCTTTACTTCTTTGCAACCCTCCCTAATCGATACCATGACATTTATTATGGACTACTACAGCATAGCTGACTAGGCCACGTGATGTCATATTATCCTCCCTATTCGTTTTACTTTTTTGCAACCCTCCCTAATCGATACCATGACATTTATTAATGGACTACTACAGCAAAGCTGACTAGGCCACGTGATGTCATATGATCCTCCCTATTCGTTTTACTTTTTTGCAACCCTCCCTAATCGATACCATGACATTTATTAATGGACTACTACAGCAAAGCTAACTAGGCCACGTGATGTCATATTATCCTCCCTATTCGTTTTACTTCTTTGCAACCCTCCCTAATCGATACCATGACATTTATTAATGGACTACTACAGCAAAGCTGACTAGACCACGTGATGTCATATGATCCTCTCTATCCCCTTTACTTCTTTGCCAACCCCCCTAATCGATACCATGACATTTATTATTGGACTACTACAGCTAAGATAACTAAGCCACGTGATGTCATATTATCCTCCCTATTCGTTTTACTTCTTTTCAACCCTCCCTAATCGATACCATGACATTTATTAATGGACTACTACAGCTAAGCTAACTAGGCCACATGATGTCATATGATCCTCCCTATTCCCTTTACTTCTTTGCAACCCTGCCTAATCGATACCATGACATTTATTAATGGACTATTACAGCTAAGCTAACTAGGCCACGTGATGTCATAAGATCCTCCCTATTCCCTTTACTTCTTTGCAACCCTCCCTAATCGATACCCTGACATTTATTAATGGACTACTACAGCTAAGCTAACTAGGCCACGTGATGTCATATGATCCTCCCTATTCCCTGTACTTCTTTGCAACCCTCCCTAATCGATACCATGACATTTATTAATGGACTACTACAGCTAAGCTAACTAGGCCACGTGATGTCATATGATCCTCCCTATTCCCTTTACTTCTTTGCAACCCTCCCTAATCGATACCATGACATTTATTAATGGACTACTACAGCTAAGCTAACTAGGCCACGTGATGTCATATGATCCTCCCTATTCCCTTTACTTCTTTGCAACCCTCCCTAATCGATACCATGGCACTTATTATTGGACTACTACAGCTAAGCTAACTAGGCCACGTGATGTCATATGATCCTCCCTATTCCCTTTACTTCTTTGCAACCCTCCCTAATCGATACCATGGCATTTATTAATGGACTATTACAGCTAAGCTAACTAGGCCACGTGATGTCATATGATCCTACCTATTCCCTTTACTTCTTTGCAACCCTCCCTAATCGATAACATGACATTTATTAATGGACTCCTACAGCTAAGCTAACTAGGCCACGTGATGTCATATGATCCTCCCTATTCCCTTTACTTCTTTGCAACCCTCCCTAATCGATACCATGGCATTTATTAATGGACTATTACAGCTAAGCTAACTAGGCCACGTGATGTCATATGATCCTACCTATTCCCTTTACTTCTTTGCAACGCTCCCTAATCGATAACATGACATTTATTAATGGACTATTACAGCTAAGCTAACTAGGCCACGTGATGTCATATGATCCTACCTATTCCCTTTACTTCTTTGCAACCCTCCCTAATCGATAACATGACATTTATTAATGGACTCCTACAGCTAAGCTAACTAGGCCACGTGATGTCATATGATCCTTCCTATTCCCTTTCATCTTTGCAACCCTCCATAATCGATACCATGACATTTATTAATGGACTACTACAGCTAAGCTGACTAGGCCACGTGATGTCATATTATCCTCCATATTCCCTTTACTTCTTTGCAACCCTCCCTAATCGATACCATGACATTTATTAATGGACTACTACAGCTAAGCTGACTAGGCCACGTGATGTCATATTATCCTCCATATTCCCTTTACTTCTTTGCAACCCTGCCTAATCGATACCATGGCACTTATTAATGGACTACTACAGCTAAGCTAACTAGGCCACGTGATGTCATATGATCCTACCTATTCCCTTTACTTCTTTGCAACCCTACCTAATCGATACCATGGCACTTATTAATGGACTACTACAGCTAAGCTAACTAGGCCACGTGATGTCATATGATCCTCCCTATTCTCTTTACTTCTTTGCAACCCTCCCTAATCGATACCATGACATTTATTAATGGACTACTACAGCTAAGCTAACTAGGCCACGTGATGTCATATGATCCTACCTATTCCCTTTACTTCTTTGCAACCCTACCTAATCGATACCATGGCACTTATTAATGGACTACTACAGCTAAGCTAACTAGGCCACGTGATGTCATATGATCCTCCCTATTCTCTTTACTTCTTTGCAACCCTCCCTAATCGATACCATGACATTTATTAATGGACTACTACAGCTAAGCTAACTAGGCCACGTGATGTCATATGATCCTACCTATTCCCTTTACTTCTTTGCAACCCTACCTAATCGATACCATGGCACTTATTAATGGACTACTACAGCTAAGCTAACTAGGCCACGTGATGACATTTGATCCTACCTATTCCCTTTACTTCTTTGCAACCCTCCCTAATCGATATCATGGCACTTATTAATGGACTACTACAGCTAAGCTAACTAGGCCACGTGATGACATTTGATCCTACCTATTCCCTTTACTTCTTTGCAACCCTCCCTAATCGATACCATGACATTTATTAATGGACTTCTACAGCTAAGCTAACTAGGCCACGTGATGTCATATGATCCTACCTATTCCCTTTACTTCTTTGCAACCCTCACTAATCGATACCATGGCACTTATTAATGGACTACTACAGCTAAGCTAACTAGGCCACGTGATGTCATATGATCCTCCCTATTCCCTTTACTTCTTTGCAACCCTCCCTAATCGATACCATGACATTTATTAATGGACTACTACAGCTAAGCTAACTAGGCCACGTGATGTCATATTATCCTACCTATTCCCTTTACTTCTTTGCAACCCTCCCTAATCGATACAATGACATTTATTAATGGACTACTACAGCTAAGCTAACTAGGCCACGTGATGTCATATTATCCTCCCTATTCCCTTTACTTCCTTGCAACCCTCCCTAATCGATACCATGACATTTATTAATGGACTACTACAGCTAAGCTGACTAGGCCACGTGATGTCATATTATCCTCCCTATTCCCTTTACTTCTTTGCAACCCTCCCTAATCGATACCATGACATTTATTATTGGACTATTACAGCTAAGCTAACTAGGCCACGTGAAGTCATATGATCCTCCCTATTCCCTTTACTTCTTTGCAACCCTCCCTAATCGATACCATGACATTTATTATTGGACTACTACAGCTAAGCTAACTAGGCCACGTGATGTCATATGATCCTCCCTATTCCCTTTACTTCTTTGCAACCCTGCCTAATCGATACCATGACATTTATTAATGGACGACTACAGCTAAGCTAACTAGGCCACGTGATGTCATATGATCCTCCCTATTCCCTTTACTTCTTTGCAACCCTCCCTAATCGATACCATGACATTTATTAATGGACTACTACAGCTAAGCTAACTAGGCCACGTGATGTCATATGATCCTCCCTATTCCCTGTACTTCTTTGCAACCCTCCCTAATCGATACCATGACATTTATTAATGGACTACTACAGCTAAGCTAACTAGGCCACGTGATGTCATATGATCCTCCCTATTCCCTTTACTTCTTTGCAACCCTCCCTAATCGATACCATGACATTTATTAATGGACTACTACAGCTAAGCTAACTAGGCCACGTGATGTCATATGATCCTCCCTATTCCCTTTACTTCTTTGCAACCCTCCCTAATCGATACCATGACATTTATTAATGGACTACTACAGCTAAGCTAACTAGGCCACGTGATGTCATATGATCCTCCCTATTCTCTTTACTTCTTTGCAACCCTCCCGAATCGATACCATGACATTTATTATTGGACTATTACAGCAAAGCTGACTAGGCCACATGATGTCATATTATCCTCCCTATTCCCTTTACTTCTTTGCAACCCTCCCTAATCGATACCATGACATTTATTAATGGACTACTACAGCTAAGCTAACTAGGCCACGTGATGTCATATGATCCTCCCTATTCCCTTTACTTCTTTGCAACCCTCCCTAATCGATACCATGACATTTATTAATGGACTACTACAGCTAAGCTAACTAGGCCACGTGATGTCATATGATCCTCCCTATTCCCTTTACTTCTTTGCAACCCTCCCGAATCGATACCATGACATTTATTATTGGACTACTACAGCTAAGCTAACTAGGCCACGTGATGTCATATGATCCTCCCTATTCCCTTTACTTCTTTGCAACCCTCCCGAATCGATACCATGACATTTATTATTGGACTACTACAGCTAAGCTAACTAGGCCACGTGATGTCATATGATCCTCCCTATTCCCTTTACTTCTTTGCAACCCTCCCGAATCGATACCATGACATTTATTATTGGACTACTACAGCAAAGCTGACTAGGCCACATGATGTCATATTATCCTCCCTATTCCCTTTACTTCTTTGCAACCCTCCCGAATCGATACCATGACATTTATTATTGGACTACTACAGCAAAGCTGACTAGGCCACATGATGTCATATTATCCTCCCTATTCCCTTTACTTCTTTGCAACCCTCCCTAATCGATACCATGACATTTATTAATGGACTACTACAGCTAAGCTAACTAGGCCACGTGATGTCATATGATCCTCCCTATTCCCTTTACTTCTTTGCAACCCTCCCTAATCGATACCATGACATTTATTAATGGACTACTACAGCTAAGCTAACTAGGCCACGTGATGTCATATGATCCTCCCTATTCCCTTTACTTCTTTGCAACCCTCCCGAATCGATACCATGACATTTATTATTGGACTACTACAGCTAAGCTAACTAGGCCACGTGATGTCATATGATCCTCCCTATTCCCTTTACTTCTTTGCAACCCTCCCGAATCGATACCATGACATTTATTATTGGACTACTACAGCAAAGCTGACTAGGCCACATGATGTCATATTATCCTCCCTATTTCCTTTACTTCTTTGCAACCCTCCCTAATCGATACCATGACATTTATTAATGGACTACTACAGCTAAGCTAACTAGGCCACGTGATGTCATATGATCCTCCCTATTCCCTTTACTTCTTTGCAACCCTCCCGAATCGATACCATGACATTTATTATTGGACTACTACAGCTAAGCTAACTAGGCCACGTGATGTCATATGATCCTACCTATTCCCTTTACTTCTTTGCAACCCTCCCTAATCGATAACATGACATTTATTAATGGACTACTACAGCTAAGCTAACTAGGCCACGTGATGTCATATGATAATCCCTATTCCCTTTCATCTTTGCAACCCTCCATAATCGATACCATGACATTTATTAATGGACTACTACAGCTAAGCTGACTAGGCCACGTGATGTCATATTATCCTCTCTATTCCCTTTACTTTTTTGTAACCCTCCCTAATCGATACCATGACATTTATTAATGGACTACTACAGCTAAGCTGACTAGGCCACGTGATGTCATATTATCCTCTCTATTCCCTTTACTTTTTTGTAACCCTCCCTAATCGATACCATGACATTTATTAATGGACTACTACAGCTAAGCTGACTAGGCCACGTGATGTCATATTATCCTCTCTATTCCCTTTACTTTTTTGTAACCCTCCCTAATCGATACCATGACATTTATTAATGGACTACTACAGCTAAGCTAACTAGGCCACGTGATGTCATATGATCCTACCTATTCCCTTTACTTTTTTGTAACCCTCCCTAATCGATACCATGACATTTATTAATGGACTACTACAGCTAAGCTGACTAGGCCACGTGATGTCATATTATCCTCTCTATTCCCTTTACTTTTTTGTAACCCTCCCTAATCGATACCATGACATTTATTAATGGACTACTACAGCTAAGCTAACTAGGCCACGTGATGTCATATGATAATCCCTATTCCCTTTCATCTTTGCAACCCTCCATAATCGATACCATGACATTTATTAATGGACTACTACAGCTAAGCTAACTAGGCCACGTGATGTCATATTATCCTCCCTATTCGTTTTACTTCTTTGCAACCTTCCCTAATCGATACCATGACATTTATTAATGGACTACTACAGCTAAGCTAACTAGGCCACGTGATGTCATATGATCCTCCCTATTCCCTTTACTTCTTTGCAACCCTCCCTAATCGATACAATGACATTTTTTAATGGACTACTACAGCTAAGCTAACTAGGCCACGTGATGTCATATGATCCTCCCTATTCCCTTTCATCTTTGCAACCCTCCATAATCGATACCATGACATTTATTAATGGACTACTACAGCTAAGCTGACTAGGCCACGTGATGTCATATTATCCTCCCTATTCCCTTTACTTCTTTGCAACCCTCCCTAATCGATACCATGGCACTTATTAATGGACTACTACAGCTAAGCTAACTAGGCCGCGTGATGTCATATGATCCTACCTATTCCCTTTACTTCTTTGCAACCCTCCCTAATCGATACCATGACATTTATTAATGGACTACTACAGCTAAGCTAACTAGGCCACGTGATGTCATATGATCCTACCTATTCCCTTTACTTCTTTGCAACCCTCCCTAATCGATACAATGATATTTATTAATGGACTACTACAGCTAAGCTAACTAGGCCACGTGATGTCATATAATCCTCCCTATTCCCTTTACTTCTTTGCAACCCTCCCTAATCGATACCATGACATTTATTAATGGACTACTACAGCAAAGCTGACTAGGCCACGTGATGTCATATTATCCTCCCTATTCCCTTTACTTCTTTGCAACCCTCCCTAATCGATACCATGACATTTATTATTGGACTATTACAGCTAAGCTAACTAGGCCACGTGAAGTCATATGATCCTCCCTATTCCCTTTACTTCTTTGCAACCCTCCCTAATCGATACCATGACATTTATTATTGGACTACTACAGCTAAGCTAACTAGGCCACGTGATGTCATATGATCCTCCCTATTCCCTTTACTTCTTTGCAACCCTGCCTAATCGATACCATGACATTTATTAATGGCCTACTACAGCTAAGCTAACTAGGCCACGTGATGTCATATGATCCTCCCTATTCCCTTTACTTCTTTGCAACCCTCCCTAATCGATACCATGACATTTATTAATGGACTACTACAGCTAAGCTAACTAGGCCACGTGATGTCATTTGATCCTCCCTATTCCCTTTACTTCTTTGCAACCCTCCCTAATCGATACCATGACATTTAATTATGGACTACTACAGCTAAGCTAACTAGGCCACTTGATGTCATATGATCCTCCCTATTCCCTTTACTTCTTTGCAACCCTCCCTAATCGATACAATGACATTTAATAATGGACTACTACAGCTAAGCTAACTAGGCCACGTGATGTCATATGATCCTCCCTATTCCCTTTACTTCTTTGCAACCCTCCCTAATCGATACCATGACATTTAATTATGGACTACTACAGCTAAGCTAACTAGGCCACTTGATGTCATATGATCCTAACTATTCCCTTTACTTCTTTGCAACCCTGCCTAATCGATACCATGACATTTATTAATGGACTACTACAGCTAAGCTAACTAGGCCACGTGATGTCATATGATCCTCCCTATTCCCTTTACCTCTTTGCAACCCTCCCAAATCGATACCATGACATTTATTAATGAACTACTACAGCTAAGCTAACTAGGCCACGTGATGTCATAATATCCTCCCTATTCCCTTTACTTCTTTGCAACCCTCCCTAATCGATACCATGACATTTATTAATGGACTACTACAGCAAAGCTGACTAGGCCACGTGATGTCATATTATCCTCCCTATTCCCTTTACTTCTTTGCAACCCTCCCTAATCGATACCATGACATTTATTAATGGACTACTACAGCTAAGGTAACTAGGCCACATGATGTCATATGATCCTCCCTATTCCCTTTACTTCTTTGCAACCCTCCCTAATCGATACCTTGACATTTATTAATGGACTACTACAGCTAAGCTAACTAGGCCACATGATGTCATATGATCCTCCCTATTCGCTTTACTTCTTTGCAACCCTGCCTAATCGATATCATGACATTTATTAATGGACTACTACAGCTAAGCTGACTAGGCCACGTGATGTCATATGATCCTCCCTATTCCCTTTACTTCTTTGCGACCCTGCCTAATCGATACCATGACATTTATTAATGGACTACTACAGCTAAGCTGACTAGGCCACGTGATGGCATATTATCCTCCCTATTCCCTTTACTTCTTTGCAACCCTGCCTAATCGATACCATGACATTTATTAATGGACTACTACAGCTAAGCTAACTAGGCCACATGATGTCATAGATCCTCCCTATTCCCTTTACTTCTTTGCGACCTTGCCTAATCGATACCATGACATTTATTAATGGACTACTACAGCAAAGCTGACTAGGCCACGTGATGTCATATTATCCTCCCTATTCGTTTTACTTCTTTGCAACCCTCCCTAATCGATACCATGACATTTATTAATGGACTACTACAGCAAAGCTGACTAGGCCACGTGATGTCATATTATCCTCCCTATTCGTTTTACTTCTTTGCAACCCTCCCTAATCGATACCATGACATTTATTATGGACTACTACAGCAAAGCTGACTAGGCCACGTGATGTCATATTATCCTCCCTATTCGTTTTACTTCTTTGCAACCCTCCCTAATCGATACCATGACATTTATTAATGGACTACTACAGCTAAGCTAACTAGGCCACGTAATGTCATATTATCCTCCCTATTCCCTTTACTCCTTTGCAACCCTCCCTAATCGATACCATGACATTTATTATTAGACTACTACAGCTAAGCTAACTAGGCCACGTGATGTCATATTATCCTCCCTATTCGTTTTACTTCTTTTCAACCCTCCCTAATCGATACAATGACATTTATTAATGGACTACTACAGCTAAGCTAACTAGGCCACATGATGTCATACGATCCTCCCTATTCCCTTTACTTCTTTGCAACCCTGCCTAATCGATACCATGACATTTATTAATGGACTATTACAGCTAAGCTAACTAGGCCACGTGATGTCATACGATCCTCCCTATCCCCTTTACTTCTATGCAACCCTCCCTAATCGATACCATGACATTTATTAATGGACTACTACAGCTAAGCTAACTAGGCCACGTGATGTCATATGATCCTCCCTATTCCCTTTACTTCTTTGCAACCCTCCCTAATCGATACCATGACATTTATTAATGGACTACTACAGCTAAGCTAACTAGGCCACGTGATGTCATATGATCCTCCCTATTCCCTTTACTTCTTTGCAACCCTCCCTAATCGATACCATGACATTTATTAATGGACTACTATAGCTAAGCTAACTAGGCCACGTGATGTCATATGATCCTCCCTATTCCCTTTCATCTTTGCAACCCTCCATAATCGATACCATGACATTTATTAATGGACTACTACAGCTAAGCTGACTAGGCCACGTGATGTCATATTATCCTCCCTATTCCCTTTACTTCTTTGTAACCCTCCCTAATCGATACCATGACATTTATTAATGGACTACTACAGCTAAGCTAACTAGGCCACGTGATGTCATATTATCCTCCCTATTCGTTTTACTTCTTTGCAACCCTCCCTAATCGATACCATGACATTTATTAATGGACTACTACAGCTAAGCTAACTAGGCCACGTGATGTCATATGATCCTCCCTATTCCCTTTACTTCTTTGCAACCCTCCCTAATCGATACCATGGCACGTATTAATGGACTACTACAGCTAAGCTAACTAGGACACGTGATGTCATATGATCCTCCCTATTCTCTTTACTTCTTTGCAACCCTCCCTAATCGATACCATGGCACTTATTAATGGACTACTACAGCTAAGCTAACTAGGCCACGTGATGTCATTTGATCCTACCTATTCCCTTTACTTCTTTGCAACCCTCCCTAATCGATACCATGGCACTTAATAATGGACTACTACAGCTAAGCTAACTAGGCCACGTGATGTCATATGATCCTCCCTATTCCCTTTACTTCTTTGCAACCCTCCCTAATCGATACCATGACATTTATTAATTAACTACTACAGCTAAGCTAACTAGGCCACGTGATGTCATATGATCCTACCTATTCCCTTTACTTCTTTGCAACCCTCCCTAATCGATACCATGGCACTTATTAATGGACTACTACAGCTAAGCTAACTAGGCCACGTGATGTCATATGATCCTACCTATTCCCTTTACTTCTTTGCAACCCTCCCTAATCGATACCATGGCACTTATTAATGGACTACTACAGCTAAGCTAACTAGGCCACGTGATGTCATATTATCCTCCCTATTCCCTTTACTTCTTTGCAACCCTCCCTAATCGATACCATGACATTTATTAATGGACTACTACAGCTAAGCTAACTAGGCCACGTGATGTCATATTATCCTCCCTATTCCCTTTACTTCTTTGCAACCCTCCCTAATCGATACCATGACATTTATTATTGGACTACTACAGCTAAGCTAACTGGGCCACGTGATGTCATATGATCCTCCCTATTCCCTTTACTTCTTTGCAACCCTCCCTAATCGATACCATGACATTTAATTATGGACTACTACAGCTAAGCTAACTAGGCCACGTGATGTCATATGATCCTCCCTATTCCCTTTACTTCTTTGCAACCCTCCCTAATCGATACCATGACATTTAATTATGGACTACTACAGCTAAGCTAACTAGGCAACTTGATGTCATATGATCCTCCCTATTCCCTTTACTTCTTTGCAACCCTGCCTAATCGATACTATGACATTTATTAATGGACTACTACAGCTAAGCTAACTAGGCCACGTGATGTCATATGATCCTCCCTATTCCCTTTACTTCTTTGCAACCCTCCCAAATCGATACCATGACATTTATTAATGAACTACTACAGCTAAGCTAACTAGGCCACGTGATGTCATATTATCCTCCCTATTCCCTTTACTTCTTTGCAACCCTCCCTAATCGATACCATGACATTTATTAATGGACTACTACAGCAAAGCTGACTAGGCCACGTGATGTCATATTATCCTCCCTATTCCCTTTACTTCTTTGCAACCCTCCCTAATCATTACCATGACATTTATTATTGGACTACTACAGCTAAGCTAACTAGGCCACGTGATGTCATATTATCCTCCCTATTCCCTTTACTTCTTTGCAACCCTCTCTAGTCGATACCATGACATTTATTATTGGACTACTACAGCTAAGCTAACTAGGCCACGTGATGTCATATGATCCTCCCTATTCCCTTTACTTCTTTGCAACCCTCCCTAATCGATACCATGACATTTATCAATGGACTACTACAGCTAAGCTAACTAGGCCACGTGATGTCATATTATCCTCCCTATTCCCTTTACTTCTTTGCAACCCTCCCTAATCGATACCATGACATTTATTATTGGACTACTACAGCTAAGCTAACTAGGCCACGTGATGTCATATGATCCTCCCTATTCCCTTTACTTCTTTGTAACCCTGCCTAATCGATACCATGACATTTATTAATGGACTACTACAGCTACGCTAACTAGGCCACCTGATGTCATATGATCCTCCCTATTCCCTTTACTTCTTTGCAACCCTCCGTAATCGATACTATGACATTTAATAATGGACTACTACAGCTAAGCTAACTAGGCCATGTGATGTCATATGATCCTCCCTATTCCCTTTACTTCTTTCCGACCCAGCCCAATCGATGCCATGGCATTTATTAATGCACTGCTACAGCTAAGCTACCCTGGCCACGTGATGTCATATGATCCTCCCTATTCCCTTTACTTCTTTACAACCCTCCCTAATCGATACCATGACATTTATTAATGGACTACTACAGCTAAGCTAACTAGGCCACGTGATGTCATATGATCCTCCCTATTCCCTTTACTTCTTTGCAACCCTCCCTAATCTATACCATGACATTTATTATTGGACTACTACAGCTAAGCTAACTAGGCCACGTGATGTCATATTATCCTCAATATTCCCTTTACTTCTTTGCAACCCTCCCTAATCGATACCATGACATTTATTATTGGACTACTACAGCTAAGCTAACTAGGCCACGTGATGTCATATTATCCTCCCTATTCCCTTTACTTCTTTGCAACCCTGCCTAATCGATGCCATGACATTTATTAATGGACTACTACAGCTAAGCTAACTAGGCCACGTGATGTCATATGATCCTCCCTATTCCCTTTACTTCTTTGCCACCCTGCCTAATCGATATATGGCATTTATTAATGGACTGCTACAGCTAAGCTAACTAGGCTACGTGATGTCATATGATCCTCCCTATTCCCTTTACTTCTTTGCAACCCTGCCTAATCGATACCATGACATTTATTAATGGACTACTACAGCTAAGCTAACTAGGCCACGTGATGTCATATTATCCTCCCTATTCCCTTTACTTCTTTGCAACCCTCCCTAATCGATACCATGACATTTATTAATGGACTACTACAGCAAAGCTGACTAGGCCACGTGATGTCATATTATCCTTCCTATTCCCTTTACTTCTTTGCAACCCTCCCTAATCGATACCATGACATTTATTAATGGACTACTACAGCTAAGCTAAATAGGCCACGTGATGTCATATGATCCTCCCTATTCCCTTTACTTCTTTGCAACTCTCCCTAATCGTAACCATGACATTTAATTATGGACTACTACAGCTAAGCTAACTAGGCCACTTGATGTCATATGATCCTCCCTATTCCCTTTACTTCTTTGCAACCCTCCCTAATCGATACCATGACATTTAATTATGGACTACTACAGCTAAGCTAACTAGGCCACTTGATGTCATATGATCCTCCCTATTCCCTTTACTTCTTTGCAACCCTGCCTAATCGATACCATGACATTTATTAATGGACTACTACAGCTAAGCTAACTAGGCCACGTGATGTCATATGATCCTTCCTATTCCCTTTACTTCTTTGCAACCCTCCCTAATCTATACCATGACATTTATTAATGGACTACTACAGCTAAGCTAACTAGGCCACGTGATGTCATATGATCCTCCCTATTCCCTTTACTTCTTTGCAACCCTGCCTAATCGATACCATGACATTTATTAATGGACTACTACAGCTAAGCTAACTAGGCCACGTGATGTCATATGATCCTCCCTATTCCCTTTACTTCTTTGTAACCCTGCCTAATCGATAACATGACATTTATTAATGGACTACTACAGCTAAGCTAACTAGGCCACGTGATGTCATATGATCCTCCCTATTCCCTTTACTTCTTTGTAACCCTGCCTAATCGATACCATGACATTTATTAATGGACTACTACAGCTAAGTTAACTAGGCCACATGATGTCATATGATCCTCCCTATTCCCTTTACTTCTTTGCAACCCTCCCTAATCTATACCATGACATTTATTAATGGACTACTACAGCTAAGCTACCCTGGCCACGTGATGTCATATTATCCTCCCTATTCCCTTTACTTCTTTGCAACCCTGCCTAATCGATAACATGACATTTATTAATGGACTACTACAGCTAAGCTAACTAGGCCACGTGATGTCATATGATCCTCCCTATTCCCTTTACTTCTTTGTAACCCTGCCTAATCGATAACATGACATTTATTAATGGACTACTACAGCTAAGCTAACTAGGCCACGTGATGTCATATGATCCTCCCTATTCCCTTTACTTCTTTGTAACCCTGCCTAATCGATACCATGACATTTATTAATGGACTACTACAGCTAAGTTAACTAGGCCACATGATGTCATATGATCCTCCCTATTCCTTTTACTTCTTTGCAACCCTCGCTAATCGATACTATGATATTTATTAATGGACTACTACAGCTACGCTAACTAGGCCATGTGATGTAATATGATCCTCCCTATTCCCTTTACTTCATTGCGACCCTGCCCAATCGATGCCATTTCATTTATTAATGCACTGCTACAGCTAAGCTACCCTGGCCACGTGATGTCATATTATCCTCCCTATTCGTTTTACTTCTTGTCAACCCTCCCTAATCGATATATGGCATTTATTAATGGACTATTACAGCTAAGCTAACTAGGCCACGTGATGTCATATTATCCTCCCTATTCCATTTACTTCTTTGCAACCCTCCCTAATCGATACTATGACATTTATTAATGGACTACTACAGCTAAGCTAACTAGGCCACGTGATGTCATATGATCCTCCCTATTCCCTTTACTTCTTTGCAACCCTCCCTAATCGATATATGGCATTTATTAATGGACTACTACAGCAAAGCTAACTAGGCCACGTGATGTCATATTATCCTCCCTATTCCCTTTACTTCTTTGCAACCCTCCCTAATCGATACTATGACATTTATTAATGGACTACTACAGCTAAGCTAACTAGGCCACGTGATGTCATATGATCCTCCCTATTTCCTTTACTTCTTTGCGACCCTGCCTAATCGATACCATGGCATTTATTAATGCACTGCTACAGCTAAGCTACCCTGGCCACGTGATGTCATATTATCCTCCCTATTCCCTTTACTTCTTTGCAACCCTCCCTAATCGATACCATGACATTTATTAATGGACTACTACAGCTAAGCTAACTAGGCCACGTGATGTCATATGATCCTCCTTATTCCCTTTACTTCTTTGCAACCCTCCCTAATCGATACCATGACATTTATTATTGGACTACTACAGCTAAGCTAACTAGGTCACATGATGTCATATGATCCTCCCTATTCCCTTTACTTCTTTGCCAACCTGCCTAATCGATATATGGCATTTATTAATGGACTGCTACAGCTAAGCTAACTAGGCCATGTGATGTCATATGATCCTCCCTATTCCCTTTACTTCTTTGCGACCCTGCCCAATCGATGCCATGGCATTTTTTAATGCACTGCTACAGTAAAGCTACCCTGGCCACGTGATGTCATATTATCCTCCCTATTCCCTTTACTTCTTTGCAACCCTCCCTAATCGATACCATGACATTTATTAATGGACTACTACAGCTAAGCTAACTAGGCCACGTGATGTCATATGATCCTCCCTATTCCCTTTACTTCTTTGCGACCCTGCCCAATCGATGCCATGGCATTTTTTAATGCACTGCTACAGTAAAGCTACCCTGGCCACGTGATGTCATATTATCCTCCCTATTCCCTTTACTTCTTTGCAACCCTGCCTAATCGATACCATGACATTTATTAATGGACTACTACAGCTAAGCTAACTAGGCCACGTGATGTCATATGATCCTCCCTATTCCCTTTACTTCTTTGCAACCCTCCCTAATCGATACCATGACATTTATTATTGGACTACTACAGCTAAGCTAACTAGGCCACGTGATGTCATATGATCCTCCCTATTCCCTTTACTGCTTTGCAACCCTCCCTAATCGATACCATGACATTTATTAATGGACTACTACAGCTAAGCTAACTAGGCCACGTGATGTCATATGATCCTCCCTATTCCCTTTACTTCTTTGCAACCCTCCCTAATCGATACCATGACATTTAATTATGGACTACTACAGCTAAGCTAACTAGGCCACGTGATGTCATATGATCCTCCCTATTCCCTTTACTTCTTTGCCACCCTGCCTAATCGATATATGGCATTTATTAATGGACTGCTACAGCTAAGCTAACTAGGCCACGTGATGTCATATGATCCTCCCTATTCCCTTTACTTCTTTGCCACCCTGCCTAATCGATATATGGCATTTATTAATGGACTACTACAGCTAAGCTAACTAGGCCACGTGATGTCATATGATCCTCCCTATTCCCTTTACTTCTTTGCAACCCTCCCTAATCGATACCATGACATTTATTATTGGACTACTACAGCTAAGCTAACTAGGCCACGTGATGTCATATGATCCTCCCTATTCCCTTTACTTCTTTGCAACCCTCCCTAATCGATACCATGACATTTATTAATGGACTACTACAGCTAAGCTAACTAGGCCACGTGATGTCATATGATCCTCCCTATTCCCTTTACTTCTTTGCCACCCTGCCTAATCGATATATGGCATTTATTAATGGACTGCTACAGCTAAGCTAACTAGGCCACGTGATGTCATATGATACTCCCTATTCCCTTTACTTCTTTGCCACCCTGCCTAATCGATATATGGCATTTATTAATGGACTACTACAGCTAAGCTAACTAGGCCACGTGATGTCATATGATCCTCCCTATTCCCTTTACTTCTTTGCCACCCTGCCTAATCGATATATGGCATTTATTAATGGACTGCTACAGCTAAGCTAACTAGGCTACGTGATGTCATATTATCCTCCCTAATCCCATTACTTCTTTGCGAACCTGCCTAATCGATACGTATGGTGGTGTTATATTTATTATGATAAATAGAATCATAGTCAGTGAAACCGTTTCCCCCACAACTGTACAATATTACGTCACTATATTCAGCATGTTTAGAATATTTTATACATGTTTCGACACTTGATTCAGCTTTTTTTTTTAAATCAATTCTTAAGAGCTATGATAAACTATAGCTTATAGTTGCAGTCGCTTATCTGATATGGAAGAGTAAAACATATAAACCTGAAGAACAATGCCAGAATGTGCAAATAAGCGGGGATTAGACAAATCCGTCGTCAACTGGGTATTGGGTTCAAGACTGCCCTAAAATATGTAGATTCGGTGACATCGGGGCATTATTATTCGGTGAAAACTTTGAGAAAAGATTATCATTAAATTGGCGGATATGTTTGTGTTCGAAAAGGTCAGGTAAGTGGTAGGAAGAAGTGTATGTCATGTTTAACCTACAACCTAGCGACGTTGTTACTACTTACTGACAAACTTCACAGCCACGTAGACGTACTCACTTCCCTCATTCCACTGCGACCTCGAGCTGAAGCCTGGAATTCTAAGGTCCAAGGTTGTTCGCAAATAGAAATCTGTGGTTTATTCAATTGGCTATTGTTAATGCTTTCCATAACCTGGTCATTTTGTTGCCTGTGCAATGCCCTACTCTCATACGAAATTTGTTCTTGGCATAGTTATAATTAATTGAAAGTGTGTTGTGCAGCACGTATGTGAGATATTTGGCACAGGTACCTGAACCCAGCACCTTGTAACAATCACTAGCAATAAATAAAGCTAAATTTTGTAAACCATATAAGACGATCAAGCGATTAGGCAAAAAGTTTTAATTAAAATTTCCAAAGGTACCGTTCGGTAATATTGTTTCTGTTGGAGTTCTTAAGACCATATAAAAATTACCTCTGAGAAATATGCCTGGGTTGACATATAAACTTATAACAAAGTGCTGTAAGGGGACATAACCCTGTGCAGACTGTAATAGTAATATTTCGAAATAAAATAAATGCGTTATATAATTATTTTTCTTTTAATATTGTTTTTAAAGGCTATTATTTTCTGGTAGTCATGTAAGAGGGTCACGAAAAAACAAAGAGAAATGAAATGAATCCCTCATGTTATAATCAAGAATAACGTCAGACAAATCACAGATAAATGCGATTATGACTTAGTTACTAATACCAATCTCTCGTGTGTAGTGAATGATAATGGTACATGTGACCGCTAAGGAGTACCACGATGAGGAGGACCGTCTAGGAACTATTTGAAGAGGCGATTCTCTTCTGAGTAGCGAGAGATAGTAGATGATAATTGTACATGTGACCGCTAAGGAGTACCGCGATGAGGAGGACCGTCTAGGAACTATTTGAAGAGGCGATTCTCTTCTGAGTAGCGAGAGATAGTAGATGATAATTGTACATGTGACCGCTAAGGAGTACCGCGATGAGGAGGACCGTCTAGGAACTATTTGAAGAGGCGATTCTCCTATGAGTTGCGAGAGATAGTAGAGGATTATAGCATTTTTTGCTAGAATCTCATTTAAGATTTATCTAGTGAAATGTCAAAAAAAGCCATGGCATGTAGGAATTATTAGTGAGATAGATGTTCCTTGGATAAGGGGAGCTAGAGAGAAACTCCCTAATTTGATCAGGATCATATCTGGCAAGTACATAGAGTCTCCCTTGGGTAGTCCTTTGGGAGGACTATATCCCTTGTGAAAATGTTCTCATCAAGAAATTAGTTTCTGAGATGATTTTTCCCTAAGCGACAAGCGGGACTATTGCTATTGCGGTTCGTATATCATATAAGAATTATTTATGAAGATGAGTGGGAGATCAGTGTGTAATATAACCCTGTGACCAGGATCTATTAATTATTTATTGAAATTATTCTTCAGTTCTTTTGACACTTCCCAAAGTAGTAAGGGGCAAACAAAACTCATGACTCTTGTTACTAAGGTTTCATCTGTTAATTAACTAGTGAGATGACGTCATCTGGGTTGTAGGAGATAAGGACGATCATTGTATTTATGTTAAAAGTCATATCTAAGAATTAATTAGTGACATAGCTCTAATTTGAGTAGCGGGAGATAAAACACCATGAATCTTGTATTTAGGACAGCATTCAGGAATTAATTAGTGAGATAACGTCATCTGGATTGTAGGAGATAAGGACGATCATTGTATTTATGTTAAAAGTCAAATGCATTGATCTTGTGTTTAGGACCGCATGCAGGAATTAATTAGTGAGATAACGTCATCTGGGTTGTAGGAGATAAGGACGATCATTGTATTTATGTTAAAAGTCATATCTAGGATTAATTAGTGACATAACTCTAATTTGAGTAGCGGGAGATAAAGGCACCATGGATCTTGTGTTTAGGACCGCATTCAGGAATTAATTAGTGAGATAACGTCATATGGGTTGTAGGAGATAAGTACGATCATTGTATTTATGTTAAAAGTCATATCTAGGATTAATTAGTGACATAACTCTAATTTGAGTAGCGGGAGATAAAGGCACCATGGATCTTGTGTTTAGGACCGCATTCAGGAATTAACTAGTGATATAACGTCATCTGGGTTGTAGGAGATAAGGACGATCATTGTATTTATGTTAAAAGTCACATCTAGGATTAATTAGTGACATAATTCTAATTTGAGTAGCGGGAGATAAAGGCACCATGGATCTTGTATTTAGGATGCATTCAAGAATTAATTTTTGAGATAACGTCATCTGGGTTGTAGGAGATAAGGAGGGTCCATTATATTTATGTTAAAAGTCATATCTAGGTATTTATTAGTGACATAACTCTAATTTGAGTAGCGGGAGATAAAGGCACCATGGATCTTGTGTTTAGGACCGCATTCAGGAATTAACTAGTGAGATAACGTCATCTGGGTTGTAGGAGATAAGGACGATCATTGTATTTATGTTAAAAGTCATATCTAAGAATTAATTAGTGACATAGCTCTAATTTGAGTAGCGGGAGATAAAGGCACCATGGATCTTGTATTTAGGATGCATTCAAGAATTAATTTTTGAGATAACGTCATCTGGGTTGTAGGAGATAAGGGCGATCATTATATTTATGTTAAAAGTCATATCTAGGTATTTATTAGTGACATAACTCTAATTTGAGTAGCGGGAGATAAAGGCACCATGGATCTTGTGTTTAGGACCGCATTCAGGAATTAATTAGTGAGATAACGTCATCTGGGTTGTAGGAGATAAGGACGATCATTGTATTTATGTTAAAAGTCATATCTAAGAATTAATTAGTGACATAGCTCTAATTTGAGTAGCGGGAGATAAAGGCACCATGGATCTTGTATTTAGGACCGCATTCAGGAATTAATTAGTGAGATAACGCCGTCTGGGTTGTAGGAGATAAGGACGATCATTGTATTTATGTTAAAAGTCATATCTAAGAATTAATTAGTGACATAGCTCTAATTTGAGTAGCGGGAGATAAAGGCAACATGGATCTTGTATTTAGGATGCATTCAAGAATTAATTTTTGAGATAACGTCATCTGGGTTGTAGGAGATAAGGACGATCATTGTATTTATGTTAAAAGTCATATCTAAGAATTAATTAGTGACATAGCTCTAATTTGAGTAGCGGGAGATAAAGGCACCATGGATCTTGTATTTAGGATGCATTCAAGAATTAATTTTTGAGATAACGTCATCTGGGTTGTAGGAGATAAGGACGATCATTGTATTTATGTTAAAAGTCATATCTAAGAATTAATTAGTGACATAGCTCTAATTTGAATAGCGGGAGATAAAGGCACCATGGATCTTGTATTTAGGACCGCATTCAGGAATTAATTAGTGAGATAACGCCGTCTGGGTTGTAGGAGATAAGGACGATCATTGTATTTATGTTAAAAGTCATATCTAAGAATTAATTAGTGACATAGCTCTAATTTGAGTAGCGGCAGATAAAGGCAACATGGATCTTGTATTTAGGATGCATTCAAGAATTAATTTTTGAGATAACGTCATCTGGGTTGTAGGAGATAAGGACGATCATTGTATTTATGTTAAAAGTCATATCTAAGAATTAATTAGTGACATAGCTCTAATTTGAGTAGCGGGAGATAAAGGCACCATGGATCTTGTATTTAGGATGCATTCAAGAATTAATTTTTGAGATAACGTCATCTGGGTTGTAGGAGATAAGGACGATCATTGTATTTATGTTAAAAGTCATATCTAAGAATTAATTAGTGACATAGCTCTAATTTGAATAGCGGGAGATAAAGGCACCATGGATCTTGTATTTAGGACCGCATTCAGGAATTAATTAGTGAGATAACGCCGTCTGGGTTGTAGGAGATAAGGACGATCATTGTATTTATGTTAAAAGTCATATCTAAGAATTAATTAGTGACATAGCTCTAATTTGAGTAGCGGCAGATAAAGGCAACATGGATCTTGTATTTAGGATGAATTCAAGAATTAATTTTTGAGATAACGTCATCTGGGTTGTAGGAGATAAGGAGGGTCCATTATATTTATGTTAAAAGTCATATCTAGATATTTATTAGTGACATAACTCTAATTTGAGTAGCGGGAGATAAAGGCACTATGGATCTTGTGTTTAGGACCGCATTCAGGAATTAACTAGTGAGATAACGTCATCTGGGTTGTAGGAGATAAGGACGATCATTGTATTTATGTTAAAAGTCATATCTAAGAATTAATTAGTGACATAGCTCTAATTTGAGTAGCGGGAGATAAAGGCACCATGGATCTTGTATTTAGGATGCATTCAAGAATTAATTTTTGAGATAACGTCATCTGGGTTGTAGGAGATAAGGAGGGTCCATTATATTTATGTTAAAAGTCATATCTAGGTATTTATTAGTGACATAACTCTAATTTGAGTAGCGGGAGATAAAGGCACCATGGATCTTGTGTTTAGGACCGCATTCAGGAATTAATTAGTGAGATAACGCCGTCTGGGTTGTAGGAGATAAGGACGATCATTGTATTTATGTTAAAAGTCATATCTAAGAATTAATTAGTGACATAACTCTAATTTGAGTAGCGGGAGATAAAGGCACCATGGATCTTGTGTTTAGGACCGCATTCAGGAATTAATTAGTGAGATAACGCCGTCTGGGTTGTAGGAGATAAGGACGATCATTGTATTTATGTTAAAAGTCATATCTAAGAATTAATTAGTGACATAACTCTAATTTGAGTAGCGGGAGATAAAGGCACCATGGATCTTGTGTTTAGGACCGCATTCAGGAATTAATTAGTGAGATAACGTCATCTGGGTTGTAGGAGATAAGGACGATCATTGTATTTATGTTAAAAGTCATATCTAAGAATTAATTAGTGACATAACTCTAATTTGAGTAGCGGGAGATAAAGGCACCATGGATCTTGTGTTTATTACCGCATTCAGGAATTAATTAGTGAGATAACGTCATCTGGGTTGTAGGAGATAAGGACGATCATTGTATTTATGTTAAAAGTCATATCTAAGAATTAATTAGTGACATAACTCTAATTTGAGTAGCGGGAGATAAAGGCACCATGGATCTTGTATTTAGGACCGCATTCAGGAATTAATTAGTGAGATAACGCCGTCTGGGTTGTAGGAGATAAGGACGATCATTGTATTTATGTTAAAAGTCATATCTAAGAATTAATTAGTGACATAACTCTAATTTGAGTAGCGGGAGATAAAGGCACCATGGATCTTGTATTTAGGACCGCATTCAGGAATTAATTAGTGAGATAACGTCATCTGGGTTGTAGGAGATAAGGACGATCATTGTATTTATGTTAAAAGTCATATCTAAGAATTAATTAGTGACATAACTCTAATTTGAGTAGCGGGAGATAAAGGCACCATGGATCTTGTGTTTAGGACCGCATTCAGGAATTAATTAGTGAGATAACGTCATCTGGGTTGTAGGAGATAAGGACGATCATTGTATTTATGTTAAAAGTCATATCTAAGAATTAATTAGTGACATAACTCTAATTTGAGTAGCGGGAGATAAAGGCACCATGGATCTTGTGTTTAGGACCGCATTCAGGAATTAACTAGTGAGATAACGTCATCTGGGTTGTAGGAGATAAGGACGATCATTGTATTTATGTTAAAAGTCATATCTAAAATTAATTAGTGACATAGCTCTAATTTGAGTAGCGGCAGATAAAGGCAACATGGATCTTGTATTTAGGATGCATTCAAGAATTAATTTTTGAGATAACGTCATCTGGGTTGTAGGAGATAAGGACGATCATTGTATTTATGTTAAAAGTCATATCTAAGAATTAATTAGTGACATAGCTCTAATTTGAGTAGCGGGAGATAAAGGCACCATGGATCTTGTATTTAGGATGCATTCAAGAATTAATTTTTGAGATAACGTCATCTGGGTTGTAGGAGATAAGGACGATCATTGTATTTATGTTAAAAGTCATATCTAAGAATTAATTAGTGACATAGCTCTAATTTGAATAGCGGGAGATAAAGGCACCATGGATCTTGTATTTAGGACCGCATTCAGGAATTAATTAGTGAGATAACGCCGTCTGGGTTGTAGGAGATAAGGACGATCATTGTATTTATGTTAAAAGTCATATCTAAGAATTAATTAGTGACATAGCTCTAATTTGAGTAGCGGCAGATAAAGGCAACATGGATCTTGTATTTAGGATGAATTCAAGAATTAATTTTTGAGATAACGTCATCTGGGTTGTAGGAGATAAGGAGGGTCCATTATATTTATGTTAAAAGTCATATCTAGATATTTATTAGTGACATAACTCTAATTTGAGTAGCGGGAGATAAAGGCACTATGGATCTTGTGTTTAGGACCGCATTCAGGAATTAACTAGTGAGATAACGTCATCTGGGTTGTAGGAGATAAGGACGATCATTGTATTTATGTTAAAAGTCATATCTAAGAATTAATTAGTGACATAGCTCTAATTTGAGTAGCGGGAGATAAAGGCACCATGGATCTTGTATTTAGGATGCATTCAAGAATTAATTTTTGAGATAACGTCATCTGGGTTGTAGGAGATAAGGAGGGTCCATTATATTTATGTTAAAAGTCATATCTAGGTATTTATTAGTGACATAACTC